>CM070034.1:97598836-97617444 GCA_036250615.1 Ptychadena robeensis
ATGTTCTGTATGTGAGGAGTAAAGGAGAGTGCAGAGTCAAAGGTGACACCAAGGCAGCGTTCTTGTGGAATAGGAGAGATAGAAGTGAGATGTTGGGTGGAGGCTTGGAAGGTGACGGGGGAAAGATGATGAGTTCTGTTTTGCTCAGGTTAAGTTTATGGAATCTGTGAGCCATCCATAAGGAGATGTTGTCCATGACAGAGGGAGTAAAGGCCGGGGTGGATAGGTAAATTTGGCATCAGCATATAAATGGTATTTCAGACCAAAGGATGAAATTAGTTTGCCAAGAAAGGAGGTGTAAAGGGAGAATGGGACCGGGCCAAGGACCAAGCCTTGTGGGACACCATTGGGGAGGGAAAGTGCTGAGTCATACCAATACCAATAGAGTTCAATAAATACCAATAGAGTGCAAGGTCTGTAGTAGAAGGGGGTGATCTGACTAAAGGCCCCTACACACATACCGAGTGGGGGCCGACAGATGAGTGATGGATTGCAGCATGATGTTTCAATGGGGACGCCCCATGTGGGCACCCTTGATAAGCGGCCGATTTTGCCACTGACCGCACGTACATTGGTGGACGGTTAAATCGGACCCGCTCGTTGCGTGTGCAGGGGGCTTTAGGGCCTCCATACACCTTTAGATTTCTCTGTCAGATTTCCTGTAGATCTCTTACCTACAACATAGGACCTACAACATAGTTGTTGGTAGATCTAAAGGATATCTGACAGAGAGATCTAAAGGTGTATGGCCAGCTTAACATCACTAAATAGTAAATATAAATGGTTATGTAATCACAAAGCAAATAAATGAAATAATCTTTACCTTTTAACCTCCCTAGCGCACTGCCCGTACCACGCCGTTTTTAACAGCGTGGTACGGGCTCGCAGCAATGTACAAGGAACACTGCCTGCCATTTCCTCCCTCCCCTCCGCCCCTCTCCACACAGACAGTGTCATTTATGATGCCGGCTGTGAGGGCTGGAAAGCCGACGCCCCCCCATTAACATGGAGGTCTATGGCGCGATCGGTGTCGCCACACAACCCCAGAAATGCTGCGGCTGGAAGCAGCATCGCCATAGCTTTTTTTAAATTGTATAAATTTTATACAATAAGCCTCAGACAAAAACTAACATGATATGATTTGTCTCTACAGTTGCATGGAGCAGCGTACGGAAAAGGAATCTACCTTAGTCCCATCTCCAGTATTTCTTTTGGATACTCAGGTATGAGTAAGTTGAACTGTACATCAGCATGCTTTAACACACTTTTCTCAAACAAATTAATATTTCTGCACTTATACTTTCCCCTTCCATCCCACACTAATGTACCCTAAACTACCTTTCCCTCTGCGGATCTATATTTACCAAGATATGCCTGTCTTAATCTGTTGATAAATTGGCCCCACCAATAATGCCAGAGCCTCTGTATTAAAATCTCCAAAAAACAAGTTGAATCTAACTACGTACTTCTTCTGTTTCAATGAAAGCTCCAGTAGTCTTTTCAGCAATTACTATTTAGGTGCAGGCATCAAAGAGGGAAAGCAAGTCCAGAATGGCAACAAACTGGCAGAAAGAGCGGTTAAGGAGTAAAGGAATAGAAACATATGTTTACATTTATTTTTTCTCCTTAAAGTATATTTGTATGTGGTTTACTGTTAATGCAATCAGTTCTGTAGACTCTAAGAATGTGTTTGTGACTTTACCAGTCCATAAAATATTTATTCTTCTTACCTGTGATTGAATTTTCTTTTCTGTTATTCTCAATAGGTATGGGGAAGGGGCAACATCGGATGCCATCCAAGGATGAGCTGGTGCAGAGATACAATAGGATGAACACTATTCCTCAGGTAGCTTATGGAGGGCATGGGTTTTTTTTACACAGATTTAGAACTTGAAGGTTTAATGATTTTTGTAATGGTTAACAAATTACAACTACCAAGTATTCTGTAACCTCGATACAACAGGCACTCTGACATGCTATTTCTGACATCAGCTCTTCATGTTTTTGCTTTCTGTCTTTATTAGACTCGATGTCTACAGTCACGTTTTTTGCAGAGTCGGAATCTCAATTGTATTGCACTGTGTGAAGGTAATTTGCGTAAATGCTTTCTTAGAGTTCAAATAAGCAAAAAATATATATATTTATTTTCCCAAATACAAAATAGTAGGTGATCAAAAATTATGACTTGTAGATGTGAAAAGTATATGTCTAAAGACACTGTTACTTTATACATATTGACTAATTTATAGTAAATGTGGGGCAGTTGTCATAAGCCACTTGTGGGATTGCAGTTCTAATTGGTGGGCATTAGCAGCTGATCATATTTGTTCATCTCGACAACTGTTATATATACATGTTTAGCTGCAACCAAAATAACTTTTAATCCTAGAACTGTATTTGTTTGTCCCAGTTTAAGATTTTATGTTACTTCCTCTCCAGTGAAGCTGTTGGCAGTAGGACAGGTATAGTAAAGGGATGTTTATCTAACAGTGTCCCTGATGGTAATAAATATATGATAAGCATTTTCAACAAACATAGGAATATATTGATTAGCATGGTTATTGTGCCTTCTCAAAGTGTCTGAAATTATAATTGCTCTATGTTGCTTTAGACCAGGGGTTGGCAACCTTTAAATCACCCCTTCACTGGTCTGGAGATGCAAACCACAACACATTCACACTTGCGCGTGCTGCCTTACCACATAACATACTGCTTCACACATTTTTTACATGTGGCACAAGCATTTCCCATACAATTGTTCATTATCTTCTATGGTAGTTGCTGCATAATCAGGCCTCTCTTCTCTTCTCCTGGAAAGAGTAGCGCAAGGAGCTGCGAATCTTCACCTCCACCGCGGCGGCCCCAAGGGAACATGGGAAATTAGGCATCACTTCTGATGTCTCCTTTCCCATGTTCCGTATGCCCGCAAGATATGTTACGCAGAGGGGCCAGGCATTACAAGATTCAGATGCAGATGAGGTTTATTGAGTGAGACCGGAAGAGTCTAGCTCCTCCATTTTGAAACCTGGAGGACCAGACACTCCGGGTGTGGTGGTGCGGAAGTGAGCAGCCAGGAAAGGTAGGTATTTATTTTTTCATTTTAGGGGACTGTGCCATTTTTTAAGTTTTTTTTTTTAGTTTAAATCCGCTTTAAGAGCTGCATGGCATGGGTTGCAGACCCTTGCTTTAGACCAAAAATTATACTTAAAGCACTACATGAAAAGTACTTCTGGTGAAACAAACCATAGGTTTCCCTATGTGTTGTTTCCTACAATGGTTGTTTTTCCTTTTCAAAGCAGTGTGTGTTGCTGGCCTTTAGTAGCAAATCTACAACTGATCTTTTCTTAGGCCTATTCATACTTTGGTTGGCTTTACATGCTTTGACTCTTTTACTTTTATGTGAGCTAATCCATTAGATATTATCTGTAGACATTTTCCCCCATTTTTCTGCCATGTTTCCAAGCAGCTTGCTTTTTCCACATTTGTGGCTTAAATGGACAAACTTAGGGTTTAGAGACAATGCCCAGCAATGGCAGCAACATATTTTCAGGACAGAGTCACTTAAACATTCTCAAAGTACAGGGAATGGTATTTAAGATTTTAGGAATAAGTTTTACAAAGAGATGTACCAGTGAAGGTTATGGTGAAAAGGGATGAAAGGAATCAAAAAGCCCTCAACTCGAGCAGATTGTGCTAGGAATAGGTTTTGTAATTTGGCAAAAGATTTCACCTCTGTATCCTTGTTCTCTGTCTGTATTTAAGACTTTTATATTGTCTTTCTGATGTTCTGCTTAGCCTGTCTAGTTAAACATTGTTTCTAATGTGCTAAGCTTCTTGATGCTGTATATCCTGATAATTAATTTTTATGCTTCATCATAGTAATAACATCAAAGGATCTTCAAAAGCATGGGAATATCTGGGTGTGCCCAGTGTCTGACCATGTCTGCACACGTTTTTTCTTTGTGTAAGTATAAATTTGTGTGCCATATACAATAATATATTTGTGCTTTGATGCATAAAGCCCCCCATACACATTTCAATTTTGTCCAGATTTTTCATCACGTGTAGCCAATTGGCCGAAAAATCGGTTCAAAATCCGCAAGGCACCCATTGTGTGCCAGCACTAACGTCTCTAACAGAGGAGACTGCCTATCCACAATATCTGTCCGGCTGTCCTCGTGTTCTTCTGAAGTGTTCTCTGTTGTGTCTGTAGCAGAAGCTGTTCTCGTTCTGAAGAAAAGAAGAACACAAGTAGAAGATATCCCCTGCTCCAGACAGGGTGGATCAGCTGTCTCCTCTGTGTTCTCCTCTGTGCCCCCGCCCCCCCCTGCACTAAGCGCATTCCTTTGGGACCCAACTAAGCTAAGAACACAGAGGAGACATTACTTTGGACAGGGCGCTGGTCCCCGTCCAAAGTAATTAAATCAATCTAAGAATTACTGACATGTCCGTAATGGCTTAGATTGATTTGTCGCCCGATTTCATGCTGAATGACAACTTTAAGCACACGATTTTTTAGCGGACCAACTGCCGTGAGCGTGCACACTGGTCGATCGTCTGACAAAATTAGGTGGAAATCTAAACATGTATAGGGGGCTTAAGCCCTAGTATTTTGAGACTTTATTACCTATATGTGGAAGAAAAAAAGATAGATTAGAAACATTACACTTCTATAGAAATGCACATATTATATCAGCTACTTACAATCACTATTAGGCCACTAAAAATGTACAATTCTAATATGTAAACAAATGTTTAGATTAAATTGATATGACCTCTTGTTAAGCCTACAACCTAGTCTTGCTCAGAGCCTACAGGAGGGGAAATTGTACAAAATAGAATGATGTGACAAAAGGCTTAGTCTTATCCAGTGACTGAGAAGCTACATCTGGCAATGGCAGATTGTCAGAATAAACATAATTAAAAATGATTACATTTTTACACTTTTAAAATGTACAAATATGTCCATTTGACTCCCTAGATGTGAAATTAATCTTAATATGGGTAAAGGCACCAGGGTTTACCACTCATTGTTTTCAT
The DNA here is from genome assembly GCA_036250615.1 of Ptychadena robeensis. Lineage (NCBI taxonomy): Eukaryota > Metazoa > Chordata > Amphibia > Anura > Ptychadenidae > Ptychadena > Ptychadena robeensis. Next base: position 97,603,877 of record CM070034.1, read on the forward strand.
TTAGCAATAAAATTCTGATCAATGCATTTTCTTTTACACTGTCCAAAATATATGTTTAACAATTTGCAGCATCCATCTGTAAAGAGGCATCTTTTAAAATACTGGGTCTATAGATAACTTCTGACTGGCTAGTAAATGTTTCTGTTCTTTACACATTGCTCTACTATTCTATTAAAAAAGACTTAAGCTAGCCACACACAGGAAAATTCCTGTGCAATCGACCTTCGATCAATCACCAGGTCACCACGCTGTGATTTATTGGGGATCAATTGAATGGAAATCAATGTGCACCACATGGGCACATCGATTGCTGTTCAATGGGGACCCCGCGTAGCTGCTCTCCCCAGCTTGTAGCGTGTGAATCAGAACAAGCTACAAGCTGGGAAGAAATCAATCCAGTCTCGCCTCTCTCTCACAACAGCCTCGGCTTCAGTGCGAGGAGTGCTGGCTCCGCCCCCTTCACGGATGCTGTCCTGTTCCTATACTTTGCCTGAAGATTCTTCATGCAAAGTAATGGAGATTGAACTGGGTTTTCCAACATGTTGGAACCCCATTCAATCGAGTTTCTTCAAGTGGGCTGTATTGAAAGGACACACAGGTATGTTTGTAAACAGATTAGAGTGCAATCAATCACTGTGAGCGCGCATGTTGATTGATTGTACTCAAATCTTTTTACAAATCTACCCGTGTGTGTCTAGCTTTACTATGCAAACTGTCTTATGTAAAATATCATTACCATCTGTGCTGTAGTCAGATTACTGTTACTGTTCCAATTCTAACAATGCCCTTCTTATTAAAGGTATGAAGATGGCCAGGTGGGGGATGCCAACATTAACACTCAGGACCCGAAGATCCAAAAGGAGATCATGAGAGTGATTGGGACCCAGGTGTACAGCGGATGAGGGAAAAAAAAACCTCAGGATTATAGCTGCTACAGAGAGGAAGTCTATCCTCTCTAGGACCAAGATCATGGGGCAAATGTTGGTCTGTTTTGTTGCTTCACATGAAGGAGATTGGGCATCATCTGTGACCCTCTTTAATGTGGAGATGAGGGTTTTGCACTGATCAGGCTCTCCAGGATACAGTAAGATACTGTTCTATGAGGAGTCAGCAAACTGGAACAATTACCTGAAATATACAGACTTTGCCCTGTGACAGTGCTATCCACTTCCCACATTTATCCCTACTCTGAACATTTCTCATTTACGACCCTTTGTGTAACAAAAAGAAAATAAAAAACTTTAAAAATAAAACAAATGAACATTTTATTTGGAGTTAGTTCCGTTATTTGGTAAGGAAAATGTGGGAAATTTACTTTTAAACTTTTAAATCGATCCTGTTGGGAGATTTAAATAAAATAGATTGGGTGTTTTTTTAGGTACTTTACTTAAATTGTAACTGACCATATTACACTTCAAATCAAAGATCAATGGGGCAAAAATTAATGCGTGTATGAAGATTGCTTGGTGTGGTTGTAGGTTAGGATGGTTGTACTCCCATAGCGGTGCCCAGTTTAAAAAATATATAACTGGATTCATGACCACCATGAAAGCCTGCATTTGGTTAACGAAATTGGTAGTACCAGTATATACTGTGCCTTTTAAATATATGTCTTGTTTCATCACAGTTATTTTTGTTCAAAGGCCAGAAGCCACATTTTCTCCCTAAAAAAATAAATACATTTTATAGTGGCTGTTTGACCCTTTTACAATGTAAACTGAAAATCAACTTTTAATGAACACCAGCCACAAATACATTATACATTGAGTATAGGATTTTTTTTTTACAAAAATCGGTACATACTAAGAAAAAAACAAACTTGGGATGAGGTGTTGACCACCTCAAACCAGGTTAAATTTCCCCTGTTGATACAGAGGCTGGGGAACTTTAAAGGTCAAGGCGGGTGGGTACCATATATGCAATATGTAAATATAGTGGTAATACACGAGTTTTATTAAAATACAAAACCACATAAAGTAGAAAAAACACAGTGCGCTGTATACAACAATGGACAGCGTCAATAAAATGCATTACACGAGAGACAATAATAATAATAAGGCATAATGATGTGCCTAAAAATTATAATCAAAGCTGCTGCACAACCATTCACAAACCACAACCGGCGTGCCAATGACAGTGTTCCGGGCAGTGCCAGGCACCTAGCAATGCCAAAGAGGATCATCAATGCCCCAACGCGCGTTTCGTGATTTAAAAGACTTCCTCAGGGGGAATGATCGCTGGCATATTAGTGCAGGTTATTGGCAGAACTTGATGGCTGCAGATAGCAGGGCGGGCTATTAAGGTTCAGATGCAGAGGTAGGTGGAGCGGGAGGCTCCCATCTCACGGGGACAGCGGCGACCATATGCACAGCCCGATACTTAGTATGTCGAGTGTTCAGGTAGGGAATGACATAGTTAGAGGTAGGTAGGGATAAGGTGGTCTGGTCGGCAGGTTCTCCTGGAGTTCAAATATCAGCAAGAGGTGGGCAACAGAATGAGGTACATAAACCACCAATTACATACAACAGAATGAGGTACATAAACCACCAATTACAATATGTGGATAAGCATATTTAAAAAATCAATCAAACCCATTAGGTATATGGATTTTAAAAAACAGAACCTAAAAAACATGTCTTTGTGTAGGAAAACCCCATAATCTAAGACTTGTGTGTTTTGCTTCTGCAGAAAAAGAGTTACATAAAAAAGTGCATCACAACTTGACTAACATAGAGGATTGCATATATTTCCATAGGATATTTAATATCATCTTTCAATTTGATATATATGTCATCCAGGTATCATCAAGTGAATAAAACAACTAATCAGATTGTGAAATGTACAGTGATATACTAGGTAAAAAAGTCAACAGCTGCCCCCACCCCCATGAATACCCAATCATGTACAAAAAAACAGACAAAATATATCCATAACCTTTATTAGGGGAAAAAATTAAGGAAGCTGTGTTCTGTTTATAGTGCATGTAATTGTCTAATGCATAATTAAATGAACTTTCATCTCTTGAGTTTGAGTTTGTAGCAATATGTAGTATTACAGTTTAGCCACTAGGTGTCTCACTACTATTATTAATAGTTTTGTTGTACAAACTCCTAATGGATATCCCTCCGCATGTGTTGTATAAGTCCATAGTTTTTGATGAGAAGCATGAATAAATCCTCTCATGTTAATAAAAAATCTATCTCATCTGTGTCTGCCAAGTGAACAAATACCATAACAACATGGTGGCAGCTGGTGTACAGGAAATTTCATAGTGACTTGAGCAACAAACTGAACTCACAAAAAGAGTCACAAGACCTGCAAGACATAGACAGCACACAGCAACATGAGATAACATTGTCCTGGTACAGATAAAATAAAGACAAGCATGGAGATGGATTTAAACCCCCTGGTGAAACTAGATGTGAGTGCATCTAATCTGAATCTGCCCAAGCATGGAAGCACTTTGAAAGAGAGTTTAACATTGTATACTGGATCTCACAGATAGTCACCAGTGATGAAAAGCGCAAATCAAACTGTTTCCACTAACTTATATAGGGGAGAATGCAGGAAATATCACAGACTATTAGTCACGAGGAAATGACATTGAGAGTATGACTGTGAATAATTTTTCTTTCATAATGTTTGATAACAATTTTGACCCTAAAACAGAATGAAACTGTTGGAAAGATTTAAGTTTTATTTCTCGAAAATCATAAGAACTGGAGAAACTATAGACAGCTAATTTACAGAACTAAAATACTATCAGCAAGTTGTGAGTTTGGTGTATCTCAAAGACTCTCTAATCAGAACAGGATATGTAATGTGGAATCCAGGACTCCCACCTCAGAGAGAGAATTACTGAGAGAGTGAAATATCTGGACTTAGAGAAATTTATGTACAGATATGCAGACCTCTCATCTCACTAAATGACATAGCCTAAAGATGATTGAAAGTTCAGCTGATTGTTGTTTGCATGTTGTTATTCAATCACAAGAACACAAAAAATGAGGCAAAGTTTCCAGTAAATCACCATTTCATTGTAACATATTGTGGTAAAAGACATCAGAGAGACAAGTGAAGTGCCCAGCATATATGGACGTATATGTGCAGAGCTGTGTGAAAGAGAATCATTTTGCTACTCATGCAGGTCAGAAAAAGCAAAGTAAAACAGAGACCATAAACACACGTGACACAGACACAACTCTTACAGTGCTGAAACCTATGGTGATACAACTACCAAATTTTAAATAACTAGAATCATCTAAATCTAACCAGCAAATATTAATATGTAAAGCAACAGTAATATTAATGATGCAAACACACTTTTTTTGCAACTTTCTGCTGGAATGAGAAACCTGTCAGATATTTCAGCTGGATTGTGGTGCAAGCTGCATATGTTATTTATCCATATCTACTAATAATTAACACACAGTGATCAATTCAGCTACAACTCAAGTATCTGATGGATGATTACAATAACACCAACCCCTTACCCTGAACCCATGGGCACATGACACGACACTTGAATATAATAAATCCTCATGTAATGTAAAATTTAATACCTTTTAATTTATGTGGCTTAACATATGGGATCACATCTCCACCACTGTTGGAGTAAAAGCCGTTCACGCTTATGATCTTGATATAAAAGTGACAGTCCTTACAACATTATGTCTCTGGATGTCTCAACAGCAAACAGCAATTGATGGAGCAAAAGACAATGTGGTAATCTGGAATTTTACAATGTTTTCGTGCGCGCACATTATGCAGATCTCTTTGAAGGTGATGGTTGCCTGGAAGGCACAACAAATTGAAATAGAGCGTGCAAACAGCCTTCCAGATTACCAACACCAGAAAGAGTACCCTGTAGCTTTAAATGCAACTCACTCAAGGATGAGCTAAAGATCTACGGTCCAGACACAATATAGCACATCTTAAACAGGACAGTACAGATCTGTATAAGCATTTTAGTGATTGTGAAGAAACCTCGCAAACTAAGAAATATGTATAGACTCCCAACCTCTGAATAACGCGCTAAAGAGAAACCATAACGATTATCATCGCCTGTATAGAAGACATTTTGCCGGATTTGTCAAAAGCCTCTCTATTTTTTCAGTATGTGTGTAAAAATGGTTCTGGCAGTGTGCAAATTAGATGAGCATCAAGTACTTGACCACAATTTGTTCGACTATCCATTTTGGGCGTTATCGTGGCTGAGAGCCCATGGTAGAAGTCCTGTCTACACAGAAGTATTTTCAACAGAGGTTACTCAGGCCTTGGAAACAGGACTCCCAGGAACTCAAAACAATAGCGATTGATATAGTCTGAATTGTCTGGGGAACGGCACTGACAAGGACTCAGCACTAAAAGATTCATGATCAAAGATTATACAATTCTTTGAACACTGTGTTAAGGAGGTCAAGTGACAAATGTTAAACTACTTTGGCACAAATTCAGATATTAAAATGTGACCTGAAGTTTGCCATACATTGGACATCTGCTAACCTCCAATGGGTTGAAAAGATCCGGAAAAAAGTCAAACGCGTACCAAGAATGCCTCTACACCCTCAGATGTACGGAGTTATGGCGGTTCCTGGGTAGGGTCAATTAAACCTTTCTAGTCTGTAGTCATCTCTCAACATGTGTGAAGCCGCTTAGACAGGTTAACCCATTAAAGAGGTCTCTGGGATGGAAGGACATACAGGAACAGCGTTTCCCACTGAGGTGAAAACAGCCGATTGCAGACACGCCACTCGTTACATCTTTAAAACTCCAGGGAAGCGTAGTATGGCAATGTGATGCTTCAAAAAGGCATTGGAGCCACATTACTTCAGAGAAAACAAGCCCTATCGCTTTTGCAGCATGAGCTCCTCACACCTACAGAACCAGCGGCTATGCACAGATTGACGAAAGAACTACTGGCAGTGCTATTTGGGATGGAGAAATTTCACATCAACCTATGGACGACAGGGTCATCAGGCATTCCGATCATAAGCCTCTGGAGAGTATTACAAAGAAGCCACTATTAAAATGCAAATACACCGAAACGACTGCAGCGCCTCTTCCTTAGCTAACATAAATAGATTTTGACATCATCATACTGCCCAGGAAAAGAATTTACTATTGCAGTACGCTGAGTAGAGCCTACTTACCCACTGGAGCAGAGGGTGTACAAGACGTGAGGAATATTACATGGTGTGAGTACCTAGCTGTGTCAAAAGAACGGTTTAGAAGAAATACAGAGCAAACTACAGACCATACACACACTGCAGATTTTTGAAAAATTCATATTAGAAGCTGCCTAAATATAAAACAGCAGGCCACCAGTTTGAAGTTAATTGCCTTTTTTTCCATGTAGAGAATGAACTGTCCGTGCAGGATGGTGGTCCATATGTAAAGGTGAAAGAGCAGTTATACCAATCCTCAGAAGGAACTATGCTAAGAGAGATGCATTCCACTCACAACAACCACATGCAATCAGATAGGCCATGGTCCAAAAGTTGGCCTCGATTTGTTTATAGATGGAATCACAAAGAGTACTTGTTCACTGTGGACTAGTTCTCCACCTTCTGGGAAGTGGACTACTTACAAGACCAATTGCAAAGACCTGATCAGAAACTAAAATCACATTTTTGACGGTATGTGCATTCCTGAGATTGTTTCTTCCTGACATGGGGCACTCATTTTACCTCCGTGAGTTTTAAACTATTCAGTAAGGGTGTTGATTTTTCACACCAAACCGTCATCCCAGGATATCCTCAAAGCAAGGCAAAGCAGAGTCGGCAGTAAAGACGATCCAACGACTGATGCAGAAGCAGAACAGGCTGGCACCGATGTGTACTGGTTTGTTGGATTATAGACATACACCGCAGTCACGGCCTGGAGACTTTCCAACACAGAGGCTTATGAGCAGGCGTACTAGGACTCCTATTACCGACTATGAGCCGACTCTTGAAACCAAAACTTTGGAGAACCTGCAAAGAAAAGCTGCAACAAATCAAAGTCGACAGGCATTGTACTATATCAGTCAGCCCAGATCTACCCTGAACTCGAAAAATGATATTGTATAGAGTTCAGCAATGACCAGTACCACACGTGGCAAAAGGCTAAAGTGTGCATACATTAGGATTTCCGGTCCTATGAAGTGATACAGCCAGGAAGGAAGAAAACTCAGAAGAAATCGGAGACATTTAAGAAAGACTGGAAAGAGCCGGACGAGGCCAGGGAGCCAGAACTTGGGACCAGTACACTTATCCATCGACATCTGCAGATACTAAGGCAACAGAGTTAATACCAAAGAAAAATCATTAAGAGACTGCAGAAAGAGATTGGTTTGGGCCTGTATCCGCACAAGTTACCACAAGTACCATGGACAGGCACCAATGTAACACGAGCCGGCAGAACCAACTGAAAACCATCTCATATGAACGATTATTTTTACTTGTACAAACTTTCTAGACAGATCAGTATAGTTATAGTTTGGTAAAATGTTTACATAGTCTGTGTTTGTGTTTTGACCTTTTGTCAGTTAAAGAGAAAGATGTAGCAATATGTATATTACAGTGGGTACGCCACTAGTGTCTTCACTACTATTATATAATTTTTCAGTTTGTGTTGTATCAACTCCTTGGTTCCGTCCGCATGGTGTTAGAAGCGCATAGTTGTGGAATGAAAGTCATGAATAAATCCTCTCAGTTAGAATCTACCAGCTTGCGCCAAGTGAAGCACCAACCATAACAAACAGAGTTAAACTAAACAAATTATTGCCCATTTGTTTATTTAAATATGATAACCCTTTCCTTTCTAAAATATAGTCTTTATTTTTTTCACTATAATCTTGTAACAGGAACTTTACTAGCTCAATGTCATGTGTATGGTGTGACAGATTGGTCATCTGTCCCTGTAAAATTAGACTGTTGGGTGGTTCCTGGAAGGAGTCCGGGAATGATTATTTGCACAGCACCATTAGGGTGCTTTGTGTTTTGTTTTCTTAAAGGGCTCCCGGACTCTGGGATAGAGAGGATGGAATTGGGTGGGCCTCTCTATTCCCCCAGGAACACCCAAAGGGTTAACACCTGTTTGCAGGTGAGTGGAGTGGGGTGTGTCTCTAGAAAAGGAGCAGAGACCAGTGTGTCAGGGCTCCTCATGGAAGTTGGAGACGGGGCACACAAGGAGTGTAGGGCCCAGGGCTGCTGGAGCAGTTGGTACAGGTGGGCACACAGGGAGTGTGGGGCCCAGGCCTGTGGCTGCTGAGTAGCCGAGTGAAGGACACCTATTTATGTTGGACAGTGCAAATCCAGGTGGCTTGGCATTTTTCTGGACTTTTTATTTGGAGTAAACTTAACCCCTGCGAGGGTAACATTATATTTGGACTGATTTGTGTACAAATAAACATGGGCAGGAGCCCTGAAAAGGAAAACAATCGTGTGGATTAATGCTGTTTGGAGATGCCGTTTGAGCTGATCCCCCACAATGGCTATGGATTTTAAAAGTTTTACTGCACTTCTAAAGCTTTACACCTACACCTTTAGATCTCTGTGTCAGATATCATTTAGATCTACCAACAACTATGTAGTACAGGGTTCTCTACGATTGAACACAGGTAGACTTGATTGTTTAGAAAGTTCCTCATATTGCATGGTTTTGGTAAAATAAAAGGAGATCTATAGAAAATCAGAGTAATGTTAAGTTGTATGGTGGCCCTTAAGTCGGCTATAGACGTGCCGATTCCCAGCCACAGTTGCGGGCGATCCACCAGCGTGCGTGCTCACGCTGAACTCATCGTGGTCAGTCGCCAGCAACTACAGGGGTGCCCACCTTGAGGTTTCGACCCAAAAAGCTGGCAGGTCGAATCGCACGGCGATCCATCCTGACAGTAAAGACTGGGGTACTCCCTAAGCGTGTGGGAGTGCTGGGGCTGCCTTGAACCCCAAATAATGGGGGTTAACGTGACCAACAGAGATCTGACCACCGTAGGAAGAACAAACAGCCGTTTTAATTAGAAAAACTACACTATTGTTAGTCCATATCAAAAATCAAAAAATCCATAAATTGAGGTCTCTATGGATGGCTTTAGGCTAGCTAATTAACAGTGGCTTAGTGGCGCAGTAATAATCTACATGTACAGTACTATTGATATTGTCTTTACAAGGCAATCCCAATACTTATTTATATCATGACCAAACAAGTGATGAGAATTCAAGTGGGATGCAATCTTATCCTTCTTTCAATATCTTTCTTATGATGGTGTTTCCGTGGAAAATATTTAGAAATAATATGAGGCATGTTATACAAACAAACCACACAATCTGGCATTGCATGGACAATACAAGCATTATTATTTAATTAAGAACTTGCTTCCAATTTGAGTCTACTCTGTCTGACCTTGGCCATGAACTTGCAATATGTTTGCTACCTCTGCTTCCATCTATAAAGCAATACTAACTGGAGGTTACATTAAGCCCCCCATACACCTTCAGATTCCTCCATATAACTTTCATGAGACCTACCAACAACTATGTAGTATAGTGACCTTCCTGATAGAATACATAGTGATTGGAAGGTGTAGAAAGGTCCTCCTATTACATGCTTTTGGTAGAAGAAAAGTTGGTTGTACAGAAATTGCATGGTAATTGTATGTGGTGTATGGGGGGCTTTAAGCCTGCCATAGACACCTCGATCTATGGCAAGACCTTTAGCAGACTGATTACACGCGTGGTGACGTCACCATGCTGTCAGCAGTCTGCTACATGTCGTACAGGAATCCTGTGTCTTCCACTGACACACAGGACTCCCATCCGACTGAAGCCAATTACCTTGGAGGGGGAGGAGACTCCCCCTCTGAGATAACAGCGGTAACAGCCTGCAGCTGTCAGTCGCACAGGAAAAGAACAGGCATGTCGGATCCGTGTGCGCTCCGACTTGCCGGCTTTTTTTCTACATAATTCAAGGTGGGCTCCCACATAGTTGCGGCAGACCAACCTTGATGTGCTCGGCGGGAGCGAGCACGCAGGTTGGTCTGCTACAACTATGGCCAGGAGTCTGCCCGTCTATGGGGGCTTTAGAGCTTCTTCACAAAGTCCCCATATTTTTTTTTATTTAAATGTGTGTGTGTTTGTTTAATCATGGAAATAACACCACCTCACCATGTCTGCACAGATGGGGTAGCCCCCCATGCACCACATACAATTACCATGCAACTTCTGTACAACCAACTTTTCTTCCACCAAAACCATGTAATAGGAGGACCTTTCTACACCTTCCAATCACTATGTATTCTATCAGGGAGGTCACTATACTACATAGTTGTTGGTAGGTCTCATGAAAGTTGTATGGCGGAATCTGAAGGTGTATGGGGGGCTTAAGGTTATATAAAACCACAATAGCAGAAGAATGGACAAGCATGAATTCTAAATTGTTGAAAATATCACTTAGTACTGCCATTGTATCATTGGTTTATGATTCCATTGTGATTATCTAAGCTAAATTCCTCTATTTCTGCTACTTATTTTCCTCAATGTGGGGCAGTGGGATTGATGATTCATATATGGTCGCAATGTCCTAAGGCGTTTAATTTTTTTAAACACAGATTTGTCTCCCTATTCCATTTGGATATTCCAAAAGCAGATAATTGATTGTATATATTTTTTGTGTGGCAAGAATAGTGATTATCTTTTATATCCGTGACCTAGGAAGTTCCAAATACTGGAAATGACACCTTGCGACATCACTCAGGTAAGTGTCATGGCCCTTTCCTCCTATTCTGTGGCATTGTACCGTGTGATGAAACTGCACATTTCAGAGTGGCCTTTTATTGTGGGCAGTCTAAGGCACACCTGTGCAATATTCATGCTGTCTAATCAGCACCTTGATATGCCACACCTGTGACATGGATTATCTTGGAAAAGGAGAAATGTTAACTAACACCGATTTTTCATGAGTAATGGGTGTTTTGTGTATGTAGAAAATGTTTCAGATCTTCAGAGTTTAGCTCATAAAAAATAGGAGCACAAATGAAAGTGTTGCATTTATATTTTTGTTTACTGTATGTTAATATTATATGATAATATTTTTGAATTATAATAACTTTTCTTCCTGATTATGTTTTCTTTATTTGTTTTCACTGTAAGAGGTGTTAGTTATTAAGATTGATGGTTAATGATTGGAGAAATATTTAAGTATTTTTTATGTTTCTTATGCTTAAAAAACAAATAAAGGTTTTAACCTAAAAAAACATCAATCATTAAAATGTTTTATTGTGCTTGATCCACTTTAATGGTAAATCCAGGCAGAAAGCATTTTACAGAATGTGATCAACCAAGTTAGTCTGTGAACAGAAGTTAAATGACTTTCACATTGAAAAATCATTCTGGCAGAACATGCAGACCCCTGTACAAACGCCTTCGGCCACCTTTATGTAGAATCTCTACAGTGATACAGACCTGTGTCAAAGTTACCTTCAAATTTCTATTAAATTTCAACAGTGTTCACAGATGTATACACAGAACTCGATATTTGATTCTATTGTATTTGTGTGCCATCTACTGGCTCTACTGCATTATAGCTACCCCTCTTGTTTATTGAAGTCTAAATGAACAGACCAGTTTTGGAGATTATCTGGATTAAAGCTGGGCATACATGCTTGGATTTTTCCGTTTAATCGACTAAAGCCCCCCATACATTTGTGTTCCCATCTAAAGCTTTGTGTGTCCATCTATGCTTGGCACACAAGGGGTGCCTGCCGATCTCCTGGGTCCCTCAAGAATCAAGGGAGGATCGCAGCGTGTATGGGGGGGCTTTACAAAAAGGATTTTTTTGTTCATTTGAAAATTGATCCCTTTTTTTGGATCTATCATTTGGACCGAAATTCAACATAATAGAGGTGCACCTGGAAAGATTGTCAGGTCCACTGATACACAGAAACACAAACCAGACCCTCTCTTTAGAGATCATCAAAAAAAGTTTTTTTATAAAATTACTGAGCATTTCACATGCGGTGAACGATTCTCTGCCCTCACCCCTTTACATCAGGGATGTGCTGCAAAAAAAGCCGCCTCTGTAACATGGAGGTCAATCATGCCACCCCCGTCTCTCTGGCGTCATCAATGAGGATAGGTGAATGTCCCTGAGTGTAACTCTGGGTGAGTTTGTGGGGTCAACAAACTTAGCCCGAGCTACACTGCGCATGTGTGATCATGGTCCTCATTGAAGTTCTCTTTACAAACATTGCAGATATACAGACCCTATGCCAGCAAGGTATAGCAAGGTATAGTTTCCCCTTTTTCTTTTTAGCATAGTGTCTGGTATGCTCTGGAAAGGGTCCCCCCTAAAATCTTAGATGGGGGAACTCAACTCTTTTTTTAAAATGTAATTTTTTAAGAGGGAAGTTTAAATCCAACTTTCTTTTCGTTTTTATTGGATGATGGGAGTATCCCGGGTGGGAAAACACGTAACTGGCTGTACTGTCTAACCTGACTTTGAGGAGAAGGGTCAAACTTTGCCTCCATGTTAATCTATGGGAGGCGAACCGAACATCTGAAGTGTTCGCCTGGCCGGCACACCATACTAGGGTCGGTATTTCCCTTTGTTTGACCACAAAATCGATATTTTGAAGTTGATCGAATGGGAATCGATTCCTGCCTACCTGGCTTGATCAACCACAAGTGATTGAAATCAAACATTAAGTTGATCGAGCTGTATACAAACTACCCCCCTGAGTTACATTAAGGGGAGTGCTGCACCCCGTTGATAAATATAACAAAAACAAAGAACCATTTATGGGGCAAGAATAATGCTTTGAAGGCACAGTTGGAATTAACAAAACATAATTATAGCTAAAAATGTTTTTTTTGTTGTGCTGACCACCCATATGTAAAATACAATACAAAAAATAAAACATGATTCAAGTTCCCTATACAACAGCATGTATTGTGAAATCACCCCATACATTTACATAATATGCATAATACATCTTGTATTGGATATCTGACTCCCTGACCCCTTGCTTCCTTAAAGGTTCCAAGGGTATCAGCAGGAGTAAAAATACCAAATCAGCTGGCTCCGTCCAAAAAGGTGGGGGGAAAGTCAGCTTGATCCCATTGGGGACTCTAATTGGTATCCTGTGTCTGTCGATTTCGATGCGTTTTGCCCCTAGCAATGTGGGGCTTCCTCAGGAGAAGACACCTGTTATAACTGTTATAAAAAAAACAACAAAAATTCAATTTTTTATTTAACCACATTAAAAGTTAGTCAACCCTTTATTTGTCACCATAAGCCTCATTGGTAGGGAATATACAAGTAGAGTAAGATAACAATCAATCAATAAACCCCACATGTGTATATCACTATAAATAGTAAATACCATCCCCGAGAATGGTTCCCTGGCACACAGACTAAGATCTCCCCCATCATCGACACCCTTTGTTTGTATTTCACTCCCCTTAATTTACCAAATGCTTACATCCCCAGATATGAACATAGTACTTACCGGGAGGATGCAGTTTTCCCCAATATAGGACAAATAGAAAATCAACACAACGGCAAGTCGTATTGCCTGTGTCTGATGGGGG
>CM070034.1:97624081-97647205 GCA_036250615.1 Ptychadena robeensis
GGGGGGGGGGGGGGATGAGCCGGAGGATTCAGCAGCCATGTTGCATCGGGGACACCGGGACAGCGCAAAACAGTAACCGGGGACACCGGGACAGCGCAAATAAAGCCGGCCATACATGTATAGATATGCCATTCCGCAAATCGATCATAGAACAATCTTTGAGGAATCAATTGCTTCTAACTAACAGTTGGAAAATAATATAAAAGTTAGAGAATCAAGTTAGTAGAGAGTGGCCTAAACAAAACTAATTTGGAGCACATGGAGTCCAGCTCGCCCTCATCTCATTGATACCTAGTAGTGATTGACCGTTTTTCCCATGACAATATCTTTGATATATTTTTCCTTATTCACAAGTCAGGATCATCTGATCATATCTCATTTCAGCTTTCTGTGTTTTCCTCGAGAACTTGTCATCTCGAAGGGCCTAAAGGTGGGTTTACACGTGTAGATTTTTTCTAAATATCTCTGTCAGGTTTCCTTTAGACCTCCTTTTGTTTTACCAAAACCATGTAGTATGAGGGACTTTCTAAACCATCAAGTCTACCTGTGTTCAATCGCAGAGGACACTATACTACATAGTTGCTGGTAGATCTAAAGGATGTCTGACTGGGAAATCTAAAGCTAGGCACATACGGGTAGATCTGTAAAAAGATTGGAGTACAATTGGGCAAAGTGTGCGGTCACAGTGCTTGATTGTGCTCTAATCTGTTTACAAAGCTATCCGTGTGTGCCTTCCTTCGAGCGGGATCTATTGTAGAAACTCGATTGAATGGGGTTCCAACATGTTGGAAAACCCTGTTCAATCTCCATTACTTTAAATAGAGACATGAGTCTCCAGGCTCAACTCTGTGAATTCTGGTAAAGCTGGAAGAAATTATGTAGCAGAACTTCCTTGGAACATAAAGCACTTATTAATTCACACAACACATGTTAAATTTGAACATAAATTTTTTTTTTAGCAAAAACCCTAGAACGAATTGAAGGTAATGGACAAACTAGGACCAAGTGGATAGAATTCCCTGTAGAGAGATAAAAGACTAGAGGGTAAATCTCTGTTGATCACTGGGCCACCTGCACAAGATTCCTGGATGAATTTAGTCTCATTTTGTAAAATAAGCATTTGAAAGAACAGACTGGACTGTTGCATTGCTAGAGACTGTGTGTCTCTTTTCTCATAAACAGAACGATAGAGGACAAATGAAAAATAATTGAAGTTGATTCTTCAATTGAGAAAGGAATCAGAACGGACTGTTGGACTTAAGGTACCCATACACTGGTCTACTTTTACACGACTGTCAGTCTAACATTGATCAATTTTTAACCGAATGATTCCATTGCATTGGCACGTATGTCTGTTTAGCAGCGTTCTAAAGCCCCCCATACACCTTCAGATTCCTCCATACAACTTCCATGAGACCTACCAACAACTATGTAGTATAGTGACCTCCCTGATAGAATACATAGTGATTGGAAGGTGTAGAAAGGTCCTCATATTACATGGTTTTGGTAGAAGAAAAGTTGATTGTACAGAAATTGCATGGTAATTGTATGTGGTGTATGGGGTGCTATATGCTCTCCATGCACCCCGTGACTGGAGGCTTTATTACTTCTCCATAGTAAGATTGCATTCAAATTGATCGAAATACCTATAAAACTCGTCAGATACTTGTACGATTACTGCCAGGAACCTGGTGGATGGGAATCGATTCCCGTTCGATGGACTAAAAAGATTTTTTGTCCAATTAGAGATATCGAACCATGTATGGCTATCTTTAGATGCTGCATTACAAGTGATCTGTGGTGATGGATGGGGGTAGGAATCCCATTGTTTACCATTTCTCTTACTATCAGCCCAGATGTGCTCCCCTCTTACCCAGGGAGCACACATTGTGTAGAGAATACCCAGGGACTAGAGAATGACCCCTACATGCTGCTATAAGGAAGAAGGACACGTCAACAGAGGGAGAAGGAAGGAGACAGAAACTTAATTTGCTTGCTAAGGTGACAAAGGTAAGTTTGGACAAAATTAAGTTTGGTAAAATATAAAGTTGCAGAGTTGCTAGACAGCAGCAAATGCAATACCTGAAGTGTTGGCAGAGATCAATGACATGCACAAAATGTTTACATTAGCATACAAACAGCATGCAGACTGCAACTGAGCCAATCAGTCTGTGGTTTTCTGCAGGTCAGACATGTAGACTAGCAGGACTTAGGCATCATATTTTATCAATATGTCTAAGGGAACCTATATCTACTTAAAACATATTATTTGTTGTAGCTCTTGGCAAATATGCTTTAAACACAACAAAGCTTTTAAAAATGCGCAGCAGGCTATCTAGCATGTGACTTCGGTGTTACCTAAAAAGACTTATGTGTGTTGACCCACAAAGCAGGAAATAAAGAAAAGAATACTGAAGACAAAAAATCTTGCTGATGAAATTCTTTTCCTTTTAGTGTCCCTTGTTCTAAGTTCTCTGAAGAAGCGGAGAGAAAATGTCAGTCTACAAACGGGACACTCACACAATTTACATAAGGGGAATTTTAACAGTATGAATGATTTTAGAGTCATATGTTGATATTCTTTGATGCCTTTTGGTGTTATTACTAATCTCCAAGGGAGTAGTCATAGTAAAGTGTTAACTTTTTCATATGTTTTGATCACTAGCTTCTATTTGTTGGGTTGTATTTTGTTGGGTGCAGCACCTGAATTCATTATCAAGAAGGAGATGACCAATCGATTTAGGTTGTAAGCATTAGATTTGCAGCTAATTTTGCGGCAAATCGTCTGCCGTATGCGCGCATGGCAGTCGATCTGCAGCGAAAACCATGCTATCTGGTGTTGTACGCATTACTGCAGCTAATCTCTGAAAGACTACACAGCTTCATAAGAATCAACAATGGTGTCTTCCACAGACATGAGCAGAGCAAGTTGTTTCAGGAATTTGGGAATTTACAACTTTCTTATTACACCAGTCTTTATTCACCTTTTTTAAACACACCAATCCAGTGAAATAACTTTCAAAGTATAGGGATGTAATAAATTATGTATACCCAGCAGGGGTGGTCCTAGGTGAGCCCCCCCCCAGGGGAAGGCATCTACGGTCACTGCTGGCAGTGGTGGGCACGCTGAGGGGAGGCATCTACCCAGATGTTGTCAATGTCTAAAACTGCCACTGGTACCCAGCACATGGTATTTTGTTGCTCGCAATAAAAATACCAGTACATGAAAAATGAATGTAGCACATAGTTTTGGCAAATGTGTGTTCAGTAGTAGCAGTAAAATAAATGTTAATAACAAAGCAGTCTGGGAGAAGTGCTTCCTTACATAGGGGTGGGGTGAGTCACTAGAAATAGAGACTGCTTTAATTATGGTGATGGTTACTTCTGTGAAAAAAAAACACAGCAACCTCTAAGGGGACTACATGACTCTATGTTATCCTGGTTGAGTATTCTTTGGGGTCCTGTAAAACTGCAGGTGGTGCAATTCTGCCCAGTAACAGACAAGCTAGCCAAGCCCATTACCAGTGGCTGTGCCTGAAAAAATGCATGAAGCAGGGTGTTTACGGTAATGCGTGGCATTACGTTACGAGAAATGCAAGCGTGGGGCTAAGGTAAAACGTGCAAAAGTTTCCTATGGCCACTATTGCTTACTATAGATACATCCAGAAACAGAAGATCCTCACTTCGGGTTAAAATAATCCATTCCAATTCTTTATATGGTATAAATCAGTGGTGGGCAACTGACTCGATATAGAGGGTCACAAGTGATTTAGTGATAACATTTTCAATCTATACTGACTTGTATAAGCATTTTTAATGCAAAAATTACAGCAGGCATAGCTAGAAGACATTCTTAATTTTTAATTAACAAAACGTGTTTTAATCTATACTTCAAGCATTAGGGAACAATGTGGAATGGTAATGCACATTTTGTGTAATATATAGCATCCATCCCTGTCAACCCTCCCGTTTTGGGTGGGAAAGTCACGTTTTTATGTGGCTTTCCAGGCCAAATCCCAATTTCGAGAAATCCCGGATTTTTGAAATCACGCTGATCGAGCAGGGAGAAGACATTATTCTCCATTCTAATGTCCCGTCCCACACATTATCAGCACAAACAGGATGCGGCATTAGCAGGGAGAGTAACGCCCTCTCCCTGCTAGATCAGCCGAAAGGTAAGCCCGGTACCGGAAGTACCGGAAGGCAATGGTGCCACTTCCTGTATGTCACCCGGGTTTTTATCTTTTGTTGACAGCTATGATAGCATCAAAGATTGTGTACCTCATAGATATCATCAAACCCTTTGAATCTCTGATTCAATTCCACAATATATATTAAACAATCATCTCTTAGTATACCTATTGTATACTCTCTTCCCCAGCCTATTAGATTTTCAGCCCGACCAGGCAGGGTCCTCTGTAATGTCATAACATGTACCTGTGTGTACTATCATGTGTTGTATCGCCACCCTAATGTATTGTACAGCGCTGCATAATATGTTGGCATTATATAAATAAAAATAATAATAGGCATAGGCAGGGGTGGCTCCAGCCATTTTTTTTTGAAGGTGCTACCTAGGTGTTAGGAATTTTCAAAGGGGAGCTTGCCCTCCCAAAAAATTTGATTTCCATGTACAACATGGGTGCTGGACGAGGATTTTGGGGGTGCTAAGCACACCCAAGCACCCCTCTGGCGCCGCCACTGGGCATAGGCCTTCAGCTGTCTGCCGACATGCATGCTGAAGGCACCTAAGCAAATCCCTTGTCTCTCCTCCTCTGAGTGTGGACCTGTAGTGATGCCGGGGAGCGCACTTGTGGCCCTCCATATCAACTCAGTTGCCCACCACTGAGTTAACTGCAGGTTGGAGATTGTGGGAACACCACAAATTCAGATACAATCTTGATGAGCAACAGGGTTTGGGAGAAGTTTTTTTGTTGCTTACCATACTAGTCTGTGGAAAATGCACATGTTAATAAAATGTGTGCAAATCACTATGCATTAATGCAATGCATGCAAGTGTGAATTGTAGAATGAGTTAACACTAATGCATAATGGTAACACATCTATCGTGAGAGGGCCCTAAATGACACTGAACAATGGTTTACATATATAGAACTAACAAGTCGTAAAAAGGCTCTTCACAATAACGATGTTTCTTCAGAACATTGTGTCCTCCTTGTTAAAACGCCACCTCCAAAATGGCACTTTACAGTCACCACCCACTGCCCAAGCTAACTGCCCCATTCAAGGTGGCGCCTTCGCCGGCTTCCTCCTCCAACATGGCGAGCCGGCTGCGCCGGAAACTCCGTGCCGTCGTCGCTCAGTTGGTGATGCGCTAACGTGCCCGTGCGTGACGCTACCGCCCCTTTGTTGGCTCAGCTACGGGAGCTGCGCGGTGTCTCCCCGAGACCGGTGCCGGGGGAGGGGGGGTCGTCAGTCAACCAGGGGCGGAGAGCACCGGGAACTGTGCAGCTCGAGCATACAGCGAAGCCTTCACTCCGGGGGGTGCGCGCGTTGACCGGAGCGGGAGCGCGCTTTGGAAAGGGGCGGTGATTGAGGGGCCTGAGGCCTGCCTGGTTCGGACACACCGGAGACCCCCGTGTGTTATGCTGTGGAGGTTCAGTGAGCCAGGTCTCTTGACGCACTTCACCGGAGCTGCAGCTTCCATAGGAGACACTGAGTACACGGCAGAGTAGGGCCATCCCTGTGTATGAGCTCCAGTAGACGGCAGAGCCTTGTGTGGGTGAAGTAGTGAGTGCCTCATTCATAGAGTGTAGAAGGGAGTACATAGTGAAATTCATCAGAACACTAGTCCATAGAGCAGGTCCACATCCAGCCCCATTGGAAGTCTGAATGGTTACACTACATGCACAGTGCTTATCTCAGTAGCTGCTGACACCGTGGACTTTATCATCACATCACCCCTCGCCCTGGTTCAGCTAGTCCTATGAACTCATGTACCATGTTACGCAGCTAATCTGACATTTTTGTCATCTTGGAAAGTTAGGACTGTGGTGCTGACCGTTTGGTATGTGAACAAGGAGGGAGCCTTATATCTTTTGATTTATATGTGTCCCACGTTTACAAGAAAGTATAAAATCTTTGTTTTCTTCATCAATTTATTCGCCGGGTGTTGAAACCTTTTAGATATTTTAGCGCAACATATCTGCCCAGTTGCTATAAAGTTTGATTTGTGGGGATAACTTTCTCTGCCCATAGACGTATGAGTTTTGGGGTGCGTTTTTGTTGTAGCCTTGCCAATGTCTCAATGACACACATGTTTTAGTCCAGTCAGATACACTGATCACAGATTATACATTGTCTTGTTAGATTTTCAAGAGACAAGAATTGTGTGTGAAAGGAAGCCCACCCCTGTATTGTACTTGATGCTGTCTGCTACGTCATATTGTTGCTTGTGACTGGACTCAAACACATAGCAGAACATCTTATTTCCGTTTTTCCAACTGGGATCATGGACTCAGACGAAGGATACAATTATGAATATGATGAAGAAGATGAGTGTAGCGAAGACAGTGCAGCAGATGAGCATGAAGATGATTTAGAACTTGAAGAAGAACTGGTGGAAGCTGGACTTGGTGGTTCAGAAAGAGCTGGGTTGTGTGGAGAAGGAGGAGTAGGTGTCCTGGGGCCTGGTCCTGGTGAAGATGATGAGGATTATCGATATGAAGTCCTCACAGCAGAGCAGATTCTACAGCACATGGTCGAGTGCATCCGTGAAGTCAATGAAGTTATTCAGGTATTTTTATTATTATCATTATCATATAGCTCCAACATATTACACAGTGCTTTGCAATAAAGTGAGATACAACACAAGACACAGGTACAGGTTATGACACCGGTGTAGAGGATCCTGCCCAATTGGGCTTACTATCTAATTTGCGATTGACCTGTGATCAACAAACTTGGAATTTGTCCGAAATTTTTTTATACATTAAACCTTAAATGTAGTACAAAGTTAAGCCACAGAGTTTAACCCAACAAAAGAAGTTTAATTTAGTGATCAAATAACATTGCACTATTCTGATCCTTTTATGGTGTATGAATAAGCAGTTTCTGAGTCACGTCAGGCGTGTTTAGTTAAAAGTAATATGTGGTCATTTTACCAACAGGCATGAAGAGCACTTTCCAGTAGAGGGCAGTGACTACGTACACCTATATATGTATATGTGTGTGAAAAACAAATATGCACACACATACAAATACGGTCCAACCAAAAGATGGGAAGCTACAGAATGGTTAGGAGCCCCGTGAAGATAATTCATTACAATGCAGTAGTCTTATAGCCAGACCTATCTTACACGAAGAACTGTTTTTAAACGAAGGCAGCTTGTTGTGTTCACATTTGTTTAAAAAAAAAAAACACAATTATGATTATTTGTCCTTTCCCTTGTGTTAGGTCTCCCTTGTATGAGCTGTGCCTAGAAGCCTTTACAGGAGCACTAGTATCTGTCTGTTTAAATGCACATGTAGTTACAGACACCACAAGTTTCTTTCACTTGAAAACACCAGATTGGTTCACAATATTTAAAGCAAAATGCCCTTTATATCCAATTACCGTATGCTCATATAGAAGAAATTCTGTCTCAAGCATAAGGGTCCAGAGTCATGAGAACTTTACTGGGAAAATCTATCTAATAGAAAACATCACAACAAAGTAGTGCTGCTGAAAAGTTGTGAATACATTGGTTGAGTCATAATTCCTGGTACACATTGTTATATATGGATTTCACCAGTTTAATCAAAGCAATCCTAATGACTGCTTCTTGTAGTACCACTGCTGGGGAATGCCAGTGCATTTACAAAAGTGATAATCACCGATTTTCACCGATCACTTTTGTGAATTTGGCAAACTCGGTTGGAAATACCAACATGTCGGCTCCCTGTTAGACATTTTCTTGAAACAGGATCAATAACTCCAGGTGGGCTATTCCCCAGATAAAGATAATTCCTGAAATGACCTTTTGTGTTTAGATTTTAGTGTGGCTTTACTTATATAAATAAATCTCATCTTTTGGCAAAAAAATCTATATCCTTTTTTGTTTTACCATATGAAGTCAGATATAATCTCCTAAATGTCAGTGCAGTTTTTCAGGTAGTGCTGTTTTTAGGTGCAGGGTACCATTGATTCTTTACAGCATTATTTCCAAACCCTTACAATCTCTCCATGCAAGCATAATTATATCTAGTTTTAGGTTACACAATGGCATTGACACCCGAAAAATTAACCAAACTTCCTGTACATTAAAGGTCACTGTTCAGTAGGGTTACATGCCCACAACTACTGGTTAAAGGGGCAGTGATTACATAAGTACCTGTTCATTAAGGCTCATTTACACTTACTGGGTTTAACCAACAGCAACCAGCTGTTGATTATGACCTTCGCCTGTCGGTTTTGGGGCTTTCGCATGTAAGACCTGTCATTGGGGCCAGCACCTGCACAAATATGCAGGCACTCGCAGTCAGTAGCTCGGAAAGTGACCTTATAAATCAGTGGTGGCCAACTGAGTTGATATGGAGGGCCACAAGTGCGGCCCTCAGCATCACTAAAAGGCCGTACATAACATTTTCCGCCTATACTGCTTATAAAGGTTATTTGCCGCAATATATATTATACAATCACCCCCCATTCATTGGTGAAATAGAGGGAGCATACGCACTCACAAGTCTGCTAATGCCCCACCAACACAAGAGGAGAGGCGAGGGACTTGGGTCCCCGATTGGCTTTTATGTATGCCTATCACGTAAGTTTATCACCTATCCTTCTCTTAGTACTCTAAAAGTTCCTGAGTGAGGACCTGTCAGCATGGGATCGGCAGACAGGTGAGTTCCTATGGCCTATGCAATAACATAATGTTTAGTGAGAGTTAAGGGCGGCCCCATGCCACAGGTTGGGTACCTGGGTTACAAATATAGCCTAAAGCTAGGAACACATGGCTTGATGTAAGCGTACAATCGATGTAAATAGATGAATATTTACATAGATTGTGCCAAAAGTGTAGGACGTATACATGGTACGATCGACGATAATTGTTTGATGACGGCCATTACATCGATTGAAAAGTGATCGGACAAGTTGGAAAATAATCGTTGTACCATGATCTAACTACTTCCGTGGAATGTTTATTTTCATTGTACAATTGTATTCGAGGAAATGACAGTTTACTGTTTTTAGGGCATCAATGGCATCGACGACATCGATAATGTACAACGATTTTATGATTGTCCAAATTGGGCTGGGAGAGGGGTGACATCGGCCAGCTTTTTTCAGTAAGGAAGCCAGCTAAGAGCAACAGATCCCCCGGACAGCACAGAACAGTGAGTATGTGCTGCTGCCGGGGGTCTGAGCTTAGCTGGATGGCTCCATCTCTTCAACTGCAATACTGACATGAAAGTGCTGGACGAGATGGAGCCGTCAGAAGGGCTAGGGGGGGTTAATCCTAAAAAAAAAATACTTGCCTGTTCTTCTCGCAACTTAAATGAAAAAAAAAACAAATTTAGGAAATAATGAATTCCGCTAAGAGTGGCTCAAGATGGCACTAGACATTTGTTTTCCATGGGTAAAACCTATCTCCATAGGCATCTATACAGAGCATGCATTATGTATTCGCCTGTCACTGGATTTACAGCTTTTAGTTTTTTTTCCCTGCTGTAGAATGTCATGAGAGGGAGGTTTGACGAGGGATAATATGAATAAACTCATGAGTTTTTATTCAGAGATTGAGTTCTAGTTTAGTATGTCAGAGCCCAGTTCTGACAAACCGTCCGTTAATAGCCATCTACCCATCCATACTTGTGTTGCTTTACATCAAAGTTGTCGAAATGCTCCCAAATTCCTGTATTTAACAAATAATGCTGGGATGTTGGCACGGTGGAGACTTACCCTACCTTAGAGCGTCGCGCAGAGGATGCCACTCCCCATGCAAAGTAATGGCATAGGGCGGAGATTTACGGATATGTCCTTTCTCTGTCTGACTGAGCTTTGGGGCGACAGATTTGTCACCCCATGTGGTCTCCCGCGATCAGCGGACAATTTTGCATATCGCCACGAGCGTGCACATTCATGGGTTGGCTGAAAAATCGTCTGCAGCTCGCTAGGTGTAAGGGGGCCTTTATTATGTCACCATAGTAGAAGTGCCCTCTTGATGACTGGTATTCTGATATTTGAAAGCCATGGCCAGGACATGCCTCATTCCTCCTCCTTCTCTGCCTTTCTGGCTGTGGTTCTTTAGAAGATCATATATTGCAGATACACATCTATAAAGCAACAGGACAGGAATTCTGTCACATACCAGGAACTGAAATGTTTGGTTTTTATTCTGTTTGTGCTCACTGTGAAATAGGTACAAAACTTGAAGGCAGCTTCTTCTTTTGGGCAATGTGCCATTGCTTGAAGATAAGCAGACTACATTAATGACTTAGCAGCTTCTGAAGAAGACATTTGTAATGAAGAGATGATGCTCCCATTTCTGGTGAATCTCTCTTGGTTGTTGCTGATTGGAAGCCTATGGTGAGAAATGTGTTCTCATGTACCTTGGTGTAGATGTTTGCCAGAAATGTTCAGGGTTATCAGACAGTCTTTAGATTAATTGAGGGGTATATACAGGGGTGCACATACCCTTTTTAGTGAGCTACTCAGATGAGTACCAGGAGATGGTGTGTGGTACTCACCCCATGTTTAGCGTGGTTTTAATAAGTGCCGTCTTCCTCACTGTCCTCTGCTTCAGTGTCCTGCATGGTAGATTCTGCTGCAGATGAACCTCCCTGTTCCTGATTGATCCTCTGATTAGCTGTCTCCATCCCCCACAGCTGGCTTTGGGTCAAATGTCACAGTACAACACCGTTTGAACACCCAGATTTCATACCTCAGTTGTCAAACAGTGCTTTTCCCTTGTCAAATGTTGCCCTCCAACACCCTTTGAAATAAATTTTTTTTTCATTAGTAATTTACATTCCCAATTTGACACCACTAACTGCAATATATATTGGCTATTAATGTTTCCCTGTGGTTATCCAAGTGGCAAATATTTTTGTTAAATGTACAAAATTTATAAGAATTTTGGCAATCTAAATTTTTTTACTTTTACAGTAGTGTATAGAGGAGGGTGGGGCTGTGTGCATGTCTACCCTCTCTGGGTAGTATGCAGATGCGCTTAGTAAGGATAGTTATGGTAGGCATAGCTAGTTTTTGGTACAAGAACGTGTTCTGAATAAGAGAAGTTTAAGAAATAAGAATTAGGACCGCAGGCCAATTTGTGACAAAGATATGCCATTGTGATGTGGTGCTATTCGATCAGCAAACCTTGGTATAAATTCCTACATGCTGCACTATAATGCAGCATGCGCCTCGTTTTATAACCAGTTCCATGTTTGAGACTGCAGCATTGAGCAGCCAATTGCGTTAAATAATCAACCAAAACACAATTTGCTTTGCTGTGAGGTATTAACACATGGTTGTGCATGCGTGGAAATGTACCCCAACTGCTATTTCTCTGTCTAAAAAGCTTGGCATGTAAAGTTGTAATTATTGGCAGCCATTTATAAAGTTTCCATAAAGTAGTGAATTATTCAGTTTTTTTACTTTTTATGAAAATGTTGGGAATGGTCTTGTTTTTCTTTTGTGATTACAATTATTTTCAATATTTGACTTTGTTAATAATAAAGGCTCATTGCCCCCTGTCAACATACAGCTTAATGCTTGGACCGCAGCCCAAGCTTCTTATGTGTGACGCAGGGGCTAATCACTGTGCCCTCTCTCCATGCTTGCCCTGGTAATGTGTCAGGATTTTTGCTCATCCCCTACTCTCTTGTAATCCGCTTTTAAACCTCAGACATCTATAAAACTAGAATGAGGCCATCATGTCTTTTTAGCTAGGGCTGTATAAGTAGTTTACTTGCTGGGATTCTATGAACCTGAATCAGAACCAGTATTTAAAAAAAATAAGCTATAAAAACAACACAGAATTAAACTCTGTTTTTTTTAAGTTGGCATTGATACATTAGTGCAAATTGCAAAACCTAAGAACATGGTTAATCACCTTAGCAGTCGAATGTGCAGTCACCTGGAGTAGATTGGGAAGCTTACCCACAGTTTATGGTGTCCTCATTTTAATGTAGTGGTTATTGCTCCACAAATTAAATAGGATATGAAGGGCATACATTTCTTTTTTGGATAGGGAAACTCGACATATGTAAACAGAGTATTTTATGTGCCCCCACAACACCACAAAGTTTTTTCTTTTATATTGTTAATGTGCAGAAAAAATACCTGGTGATCCTGCCTGAAATGTGATGCCCATTTCCACTGCGTTCATAATGTTAAGAAGATGTTAATTGTAAAAGGCTCATTAATATTGCCTAGTATTGACATTAGTATGTGATTGCCTAAAGATTCTTAGGTGATGTAAGATTAATATGACTGCAAAGGATACAATCTACAGAATCATTGTGTTATACAAAGAAGCAGCACTGGCCAGTTGAACTCTGCTTATTACCTGAAAATTTGGTGGACACTGAATTTTCTTCCCATTGCTGTGTCAGGTGTCTATGTTGTGTACACTGTGTCCTTGAAACCAGAGAAGCAAGGATCACTTAATGTCACCAAATGTCCTAGTTAACCTTTCCACTACCAAATGTAGACACTAAACAAATGCTCGGTGTTGTGCATTACCTGCATGCTCTCTGATTTCAGAGCTTTAAAGGTAACTCGGGGGTCATTGCAGCTGTGGTGCTAACTGAGCTTTAGGCTAAGTTTACACTGGCGATTCCTGAGCTGCTAGCAGCTCGGAAACTGCCAGTGCGCTCCCTGCAGCCGCGGGATAAACGACTCCCTGTAGTTGTCTGCACAACGGTGCAGGCGATTACAGGGCGTCTAATTAAGGACCCCATAGAGTTTTTATGGGACGGCCGCCCGAAAACCGACCGGCGGACGCCTAATGTGGCGTCCGCCGGTCGGCCACGCTAAACGGTCATTTACCTGGCGGTAAAAAACCGCCAGTGTAAACTTAACCTGACCCCTGTGTTTTTTAATTGCTGACTGACGACATGTATTCATGATGGGTGATATCACTGATTGAAAACATGCAAACAATAAAACATATATAGAGAAGGAATAAAATATAAATGTATGCAACTGTACAGAAAATCCAAACCAGTGTCATCCAGAGACTGACATTCCACCAATGGGGAACCTGAAGTTCATCCAGGCTGCCTCTGGAATCCGACCCTTCTCAAGACCCTGCATTTCCCCACCTCATGCCGAATAAAGTGCACCACCCCTTCCACAGGGAGGAATTTCTGTGTCCCCCCCCCCCCCTCCTATTTTCTCACGTAAATTACAAGGGAAGGGGGGGGGGGGGGGCTTACTCTCCCTTCTAACTTCCCA
This sequence comes from Ptychadena robeensis, assembly GCA_036250615.1. Classification (NCBI taxonomy): domain Eukaryota; kingdom Metazoa; phylum Chordata; class Amphibia; order Anura; family Ptychadenidae; genus Ptychadena; species Ptychadena robeensis. The sequence continues at coordinate 97,637,484 of CM070034.1, forward strand.
CCCCCTTGTAGGCATCTGTGCTTTTAGTGAGGGGACATTACACTTGCCTAATCATACTGAAAGTTATGTCACTAGTATTTGCACTAGGTTCCAAATACAGTAAGGGGCACTGGGTCTAGAAAGGTTGAGAACCACTGCACTAGGGCAATAATTTGTTTTCCAATATTCCCACATTCCTTATCTACATCTCCAGCAATTTTGGTTATGATATCGTGTTCAGGGGCTTTGCAATTCACTCACAAGCTCCACCTGTGGAATGCTGCGATTTTCATTTCTTGACTAATATAAGCTGAATGTAATTTTTTAGCACATTTTAGGTTCTGCCTATATTCGGGTAATAATCGCTATTTTAAGGGCCTGTGTTGTTGGGGTTTTGTGGATAAGTGTAGTAATGTTTTGCACCCCAGGTATAAAACTGCATTCTGTTTTTTTTACTTTGAGGTGGGAATGCTAGCCCATAGTTAAAGTAAATATAATGAAGATTTACCCTGGTCAAGCAGAAAAGTCCCTAAATAGGTTTTGTTCACAATCCGTCCAAAGAGAGCTTATCATTGTGCTCCACAGCTGCTTAAAGTTGTGCAATAACTAGTTTTCCTGACTGTACAAATGGTTATCAGTAACTTCAGACGACCTACTCCGATGTGTTCCGAGATGCTAACGTGATGATGTCATCACGTTAGCATCCCGTTGCATTGTGGGGCCCCTTCAATCGGCTGGGCACCCTTTGTGTGCCGGCCATAAGCTGCGATGTTGACGCCGTCTTCATTGCAGCTTATGGCATCGGCTTCCATCGGCTCAGAGATTATCAGACATGTCCGTTCTCTGGGCCGGCCGAGCTGTGGGGCGACAGGGATCTGTCGCCCCATGTGGGCACATGCCGATTAGCGGCCGATTTTTAACCTGACCGACAGCGCGAGTGCGCACGCCCGTCGGTCAGATTAAAAATCGGCCGTTTATCGGCATGTGTATGCCTAGCATTAGGTAATATGAAGCTAAAAATCTAACCCGCCTGCATAGCTTTTACCGGTAAAGTATGATCTCATGCAATCTTTTTTCTATGTAGGACAAAGTTTTAAGGTGTTGCCCGCATTAAAGTAAAGTTTAATCATGTTTATTTTTTGTACATTTGCAGAAGAATACTATATATATTTGCATCCATGTCATATACTGTAAGTGCCCTGCAATTCTTATGGACTGTTTAATTTTCATTAGTACAAAGAACCCAAACATAAGTTTAAACTACTGCTAGCATATAAAGATGTGGTCAGCAAGCTATCTATATACATGTGCCTTTAGACTCAGTAGGGGAGAGAGCAATGCAGGCAACACCCTAGCAGTCTATGAACCAGGAACAGTCTAAGCCAAGCCTGTAGAAGGACATAAATGGTTCTGGCACTTTTTGTCTCAAAGGCTAGCAATGGAAATCAGGGCAGAGTTTTAATCCAACTTACTGGCAAGTTTATCAGTCACCCAGTCTGGCTGGAAATGGCTGGTCTGTTGTTGCTTTTGGGAGTTGTTTCATATTATTGCCTCATCAACAATATCATTAGACAAAAATATTAATAAAACCACCAGATTAGGTATCTTTGCTAAATTTTTACTCTGTTCCTATTTTTAATGAGACCATATGAAAACTTTGTAGTTTCCAATTCTCTCTCTCAAACAAGGTTTATGAATACTCAAGCTGGCCATAGACATCTAGTTTTCCTGTCATTACACACCTCTGGTCGTCCCGAGAATTGTTCACACACCATTTGCATGCTGGAATTTACTTTGGGACCAATAACATCCAAAGTAATGAGATCGACCTACAAATTACGGACATGTCCAATTCATGGCCTGATTTAAGGTGCGCGTGTTAGATTGCGGTGAGATTGGGCACAAATCTAACCCTCTATGGCCAGCTTTACTTTTTAATACATTTGTACTCTTGCTATAAATGAAACTGTAAGTAACTCTTTTTATTGGCGAAACACAAAGAGTACTGACCTGATTCTGTACAATTAGAATTATTGATATGCCCTAAGATTTTGCTTTTATAAAGTTTGCAAATAGAACAACCACTACCATTCACTACAATAATCCTATAAACCTGTTCCGACTAGAGGCGTTTGCCGAAACATTCAAATTAACGTAATTTGGCTGGCAGACGACCTGAAGTGGACACCAATGCACTCTTTTTTTAAAAGGGCAACCTATGTTGCCAAGTGTCATTTATTCAGCTTATATTAGTAAAATTCCCTTTTTTAAATGAAATTTAATTTTACATAGAAAATAAGCTTTCTCTTGATTCTTTAACTTGTATTTCAATATTTAGGCCAAGCAATATATGCTTAGGGTTCAAATTAAAATATGTATCTCTGCCTGTTTTTACCCCCCCCACCCCAGCAGACTCAAGTAATTAGAAATAAAAAAAAATCGTTCTTCCATTTCAGGAGAAACAAATGGTGTTTTCAAGGAAAAATGTACTTCACAACGTTAAAATACAGATAATTTATATGAAAAATATTAAAATCAGGCATATACAGTAACTGAAATGATAATATATACGGATATACATCTGTATATAGGAAGAGATGTAAAGGTTTATTGAATCTGTTGTCCTGTGTGTGCGCATCCTTGACAAAGCCCCTTCAGGGCGAAACGGGTCGAAGTGCACTTATTAGAGGAAACAAGTGGACAGCTTTTTCCCTCTTTCTACTCCAAGGAGGTTTTTTTGATACCTAATTGAACATAATATATCCATGTGGTCATATGCTTGATTTTATTATTTTTCAAATAAATTAGTGGAATTTTAACGTGATTGTGAAGTAATTTTTTCTTTGACAACCCCATTTGTTTCTCCTGAAATGGGAAGAAAACCATTCTTATTTTGTTTCTTGTATTTTAATAGAAAGTTTTTTTGGGTACTTGCAACCAATTCTTGTTTGCTTAATTGTTTGATTGGTCGAAAAATAATGCAATGCATGTGATTGATGCATTTAATGTCTCCTTACAGAACCCTGCTACTATTACTAGAATACTTCTGAGTCATTTCAACTGGGACAAGGAGAAGCTAATGGAAAGGTAAGGACTTCTTTTTCAGGACAGAGCATGAGGCAACTTTATAGGGTTTGTTGCATATTTTTACAACAGCAGGGTTTTAGTGCTTAATGGTTTTAGCAGTTACAAGTTAATTATTATACTGTAATTTGATTCTAGGGTACCATTTAAAAAAAGTTTAATGTATTTCAAACTAAAGGTCAATCTAAATACCTATTGTGCTGAACCAGATGACATGTCAGCCCCAATCCAATGGGTGATTGCTACAAAAAAGGCCTAAATAGTCTCAACCTTATCTATCTAATATTGCATTTTTCTGAGTAGTGTGGCCCACATCCCGAATATAATTTGAAGTATCTACTGGAAAATGGGAAGTCGAAACCCCCCACAGACCAGCAAGGAGTTCCACCGAAAAGAATTTCAGGGGCGAGGGGACTTTAATGGCCACTATTGTAAATTAGAGTAGGAGAAGATCTATATAAGGTAAAATATGTATAACAGATTTATTACACAACATCCAAATAAAACCATAGAGCATAGCAATGTTGGCTGACATTAAATACAAAACACATATGGGATATTAAATCCCTACATCAAGTTCATAAATTACATAGATTGCACAGGTAAAATCAACAGTGACCGCAGGTAATAGTTATAATACAAAGGTTGTCAGGATAAGGGATCCTGTATTACAGACATTAGACTGTGTTTATTCTGGTCTTAGGTTTCTTAAACATAAAATGTTTTTTTTTTCCCTTTGTTGCTAGGTATTTTGATGGCAACCTGGAGAAGCTCTTCTCTGAATGTCATGTAATTAACCCTAGTAAGAAGTCACGGACACGGCCTATGAATACACGTTCCTCTGCCCAGGATATGCCCTGTCAGATCTGCTACTTGAACTATCCAAATTCAGTGAGTGCTAGCAATGAGCATTTAACTTGCCTGAACCTGACTTTTTCTACTGTCGTGCATGGGTTAAATTAATTCATTTCTACAGCCTTAACAAACCTGGATTATGGTGTACACATCTTTATTGAAGAGTTGTGCAAGGCTTAACATCTTAAACTATACAGGAATTGTTATGTGATGACCTACTGTACTTTTCTGACCCACATATTACCTTTAGCAAATTTGGAGTTGTGTGTATTCCTGGAAATGTGTTAAATACTGTCAGCATGTGCTTTGACCTGTTTTGTGAATGTTATTTACATTGATGATGGCAACTGCTAGCAAACATGTACGTAAGTGAATTATTAAGTATTAACTGCTGTTAATTCACAATATGTTATTTATGGCTGTATAGGAACATTTTTTCATTGCGACTCGATTGGGAGTTGAATTACATTTTTTCAGCACATGGGTGCTTAAAAATTTGGGTGATACCCAAGTATATATGGTATGTTTTAGAGAGGGGGCTGCACCATAGACCTCCATGTTATGGTGGCAACATCAGTGACGCCGGCGATGTGTAGAGGGGAGGAAGGAGGGCGGGGAGTATACTCTGCTTTGATCAGCCTCAATTAAACAATACGGGCAAGCTGCCAAGAAGCTTAAAGTCAAGTCGTGTACTTAATTTATGCAGACCCTACATAAGTTAAGGACCCCATACACCTTACAATCTTTCCATACAATTTCTGTACAATCAACTTTTGTTCTATTAACCTCCCTGGTGGTTCACTGAGGTGCAGCTTTCTGTACCAAAAGTGATAGTGTTTTGCCTTTCTGCCCCCATCGGCGTCACCGATGGGGGTAGAAAGGCTCTGTTTGCCTGCAGCTTTGTAGAAATGCTGCAGGCACACAGAGAGCAAGCGGTTGCGCCTGATTCCAGCACGGGCGCAGTTTGGTTCACGATCAGACTGCGCCAATACTTGCTTCGGACGTAACGCTAGGGAGGTTAAACCAGCCATAGACGCTATGCTTGGCGGGCGTTTATCGAACAATCGGCCGCAGCATGATGACATCATCATGCCATGGTCAATCGTTCGAAATATACAATTTACGATTTGACAACCAATACTTTGGATGGGGACCCTTGTCTGGCGACAAGGCGATCAACCAGAGAAAAACGTTTGTTCTCTGGCTGATCAAAGTTTTGTGCGAGTACGAACGGTTGCTCCAGGTGGGCGCTTTCATTTTTTTTTTGATCACCAAGCTATCACCCCGAATGCGCATGGTGATCATTCGCAAAATCGGCCACAGATTGAAGCGCTATGGCCGGCTTTAGAGGTACAGAAAAAAAAAACGTTTACACTTGTTTTCTTTTCTTTTGATTTGGATTGGATAAAACATTTATAAAACATTTACCCAATCAAAATAAAAACAAATGTAAAAAAATGAAAAAAAAATTTAAGAAAAATTATTTTTTTTCTGTACCTTTAAATCTCCCGCCGGTGCGTGACGTCATCAGGACACGAGTGCAGATCACGGAAATAGCCGGAGACATCGGCTATTTCCGGATCGGCTCGGGTGCAGCCGGAGACAGATCCCACTAACAGAAACGCTCAGCGGGAGCGTTTCTGCTAGCGGGATCCACTTTTGAACTGGAGTATAGAAAGACATTTCTATAATCCAGTTCAAAAGTAAAAAAAAAAAAAAGATTTAAAAAAAGAAAAAAAAAATCTCCTCTGCCTCTGTGACGCCACACGTCACTCCGGGACCCGGAAGAAGACGGAGATGGACGGAGAAGACGGCGGTGGTGGAGCAGGTGAGCTCCCACGATGTGCCCGAACCCAGTTCGGGCGTATCGTTAATTGCAGCGTCCCTTTGCCTGTACTGGGTTCAGGCATATGGCTAGGGAGGTTAAAACCATGTAATATGCGGACCTCTCTAACCCTTCCAATCACTATGTATTCTATCAGGGAGGCCACTATACTACACAGTTGTTGGTAGATATTATGGAAATTGTATGGATCGATCTTAAGGTGTATGGGGGGCTTTACAGCAATACTTTTTACTTTACAATGTTCCTACAACCATTCTCTTTATCTCCAGCAGTTCGTGATGAGAATATGTTTTTGAACTTTGCAATTACCCTTTTGCAGTGCAGTACAGTAACATAAGTTGGCACTAACCACTTACCCATGAACAGCTGTTTACGTATAAGAGAAATCAGTATGTGCATAGCTCTCAATATCGCTAGCCGGGAATATGGGTGTGACATCACTTCTGGATTTGGCCAGCATCTTCCACGTTCCAAATGCTGGAAGTGACGTCACTGACCTATCTGGAGAATAAAGTCCCCTCCCTCCTTTTTAGTTCCAGCCTAACCTAGGAGGGAGAGGGCATTACTCTCCCCAGTAATGTGCCACCCTTCATAATCTGCACAAATGGGGTGGGAACTTTGGAGGAAGTGAGAAATTTTGAGAAAACGGGAGTGTTGACTGGTATGAGTCTGTCAGATTTTTTTATTGCATTGCAAAATTTTGATGTAAATACATAACTCATGCTATTTAAATAGCTTCAATTCATCCACCTGATTGTTCATTGTGTTGTGGGTACTGCTAGTGTTAATACAGCTAAAATCTTCCTTTTGACTTGGCTGGAGGGAATGGAACAAATTCTAACCCTCTGGGATGCAAAACAATTGCTCCCAGAATTTTTTGGGGTAAAAAAAAGCATACACATTCTGACCGTAAGACGCACAGACATTTTCCCATTAATTAAAAAAAAACATGTCGGGAAGAGCTGGCAGCTTTCATCTGGCTCTGCCACTTCATTGCTTGTCAGCTTTTCCGCTGACATAAACAATGAACTACTGATGGAAGATCTGAACAGCCATGGGTGGACAGGCCTTCACACCATAGGCCGCAGGCATTCCCCTCTTTTTCAGCTATAACCGCTTCAAATCTTCCCAGAAGGCGTAGCATTTAGGAGTGTGTGTTTGAGGATTTGTGACCATTTTTGCCTTAGAGGATCATTTGTGAGGCCAGTCACTGATGTTGGGTTAAAATGCCTGACTCGGTCTCCTCTCTAATTTATCCTGAAGCATTTAGGGTAATTTTACACTATCGTTATTTGAAAGAACCGTTTAAAGCTTACCAGGCTCACTCCAGTGGCAGAAAGCGTTAATGACGCTTTAAAGAAAAGGTGTTTCTACAAAGTGTACACTAGTTTTTAAAGCCTGGAAAACGACCTGGGGGGGAGAGGGTGTTCAAGCTGCCACTGGAGGGGCTACAAAGGTTACTTGACCCTGCGGGGTGCTGGGAAATGTGGCATAGCCCCTCCCAGGTCGTTTTTCTAAAGACTGAAAACGAGTGAGAAAAGCTTTGCAAATTGCTGCAGTCGATTTCAGAGCTTCACCACTTAATTCAAAGGCGTAGTTTAACGACCCTCAAGATGCGACAAAATGGCATTAAAAAAACAAACAGAAAACGGTACTGCTTGATTAATGACTGTAAATTTTCTCTTCTTTAAACGACCTCATTGACCCTTTAACCCTCTGAGCGTTTGCCACGTGGCACATTTTTTTTTTATAACCGTGCCACGGGCAATCGCGGCGGAGCACAATGTGCTCCGCCGTGATTGCCAGCTCAGCTCAGGGTTCTAAACATAAGCCCGGCGTCACTGGAGACGCCGGACTTATGCTGAAGAAAGGCGACGCCCCTCCAGTTTGACGGAGGTCTATGGCGCCGCCTACCCCCGCCCCCTTCGCGTCACCGGTGACGCGATCGGGGGCGGACCCGGACGCATCGGCATACATGCCGATGCTCCCGACCGCCGCCAGAAGACGGCGAGACCTCGGGCGTTCCTCCGGCTAACTGGGGCTGAGTTTCATGATGCATGAAACTCAGCCCGAGTTAATTCGGGGAGAACGCTCAGAAGGTTAAAGAACAGAAAATTACCTTGCAAACGACAGTGTAAATTTAGCCTCAGAGTTGCTTTCACTGCAACCAAGGCAACACCTAAACAAAATAACCCAACACCATAATAATATTTTAACCAAATTGTGGGGACACAATCCATTATACCAGGTTAGGTCTGTAGCTCTTACATCTGCCTGTAATGCCTTCCCCTGATGCAATATTGACTGTTGAATATTTAGCAGTAAGAAATTTCACAAATTAGCTGGGATTGACCCATTTTTACAAATGTTAGTAGAAGTAGACTACATGCCCAGGTGCTGGGTGATATACTCCTGGGGCAATGGAAGTGATTGGAATACCTAAATTCAATGATGTGGGTGCACAGTATATGTCCATCTTCACTGACCAGACACTTCCCATTCTTCCATTTCCATATATAATTCATTTTATGTACTCCTCCGCATTATTGTCCCCGAAACGTTGTTTTCAACACATGGACTAGCATTGCCTTTGCGGTAACATGGGGGTAGACAGTGACTCTTTAATTGAAAATTGGATGTATCAGCAGAAAAGGAAAAGCTGCACCCAAATAGCATTGGGCATGTCTTTTCCAAAGCTTGGTTGGGCAAATAAATATGTGGCGGCAACAGCAAGACACCCGCAAACAGGTGGCAATCATCCTCTCTGCATCTATTTCACTGTGCTGGACACAGGGAAAATACTCAGTGGATACATGCCTAAAGCAGGGTACAGACGGCTCGATATTCGAGCCGTCTTATGTGCTCTGCAGCAGCGTGATGATGTCATCGCGCTGCTGTCAAATATCGGTGGAGCGGGGGAGACAGCTCTGCTCTCTCCCCAGCTCAGCTGAAGCTTTGCCTGGAGACAAGCGGGATTGATTTGTCCCGCTCTAAAACAGTGGGCCAGATAGATGGCCGTGAGTGCGCATGGCGCTCGAATCGGCCATTGATTTGGCCCATATCTTAAGCAGGGTACAGATGGCTCAATATTCGAGCCATCCGATGTACCATGAAGCAGCGTGATGACATCATCACGCTGCTGTCAGATATTGGCGGAGCCCGGGGAGAGACAGTTCTGCTGTCCCCGGCTCAGCCGAGCTTTGCCTGAAGACCCGCGTTCTCTAGGCAAAGCATCGGACTTCGGCTGTATTAAGGCTGTTTTTGAGCGGGATCGATTTATCCCGGTCGAAAACCGCGATGGGGGCATATTATATGGGCCACATAGATGGCTGTGAGCGCGCACGGCGCTCGAAACGGCCATTCATTTGACCCATCTCTCCACATCTGTACCCTGCTTTAGCGTCTGTACCCTGCCTAATACTCAGATAAGTTAAATGGGAGCTGTGAGCTGGTACGTCTATAATCCATTAGATTAAACTCCTTGTTTTGCTAATTTAAGTTTTACGCAACAGCATTGATCTGTGGAAATAGTAATGAAACAGAGGTCATATCCATTGTAGTAATAATCTTCTTTTCTTGACGTGAGCCTGTAGAATGTGTATTTGGAGGGTTGCAGATTAAAGCCCCCTGTACACGTTCTGATTTTTCGTACGAATTTTGCCCGATTGACCAGGAGATCGGTCCGGGTGATTGATCAGGAGAATAATCAGATGTGGAATTATGTACCCAACCGATCAAGATTTCTCGGTCGGGACCGCTTAGGGCCTGTCCGAAAATGTTGGTCAATCTGCTCTTAATAAAATAGTATCGGGCCTATCGATCGATGATAATTCGAATTCCGATTTTTCGTGCCGACCGATTGGCCATAACATTTTAAGTGAAAATCGGGTGACCCGATCGGAGCTGTGAGGGCAGAGAAGTAAACAATAACAGTCACATGGGAGGTGTTCTGTCAGTG
>CM070034.1:97661275-97676622 GCA_036250615.1 Ptychadena robeensis
TCTCCTCTACAGGTCCTCCACAATCACTTCACAGATGACACTTCCATGAACTCCGAGAGAAAGGGGAGGGGGAGGGAGCACAAAGCCCACAGCACACGCTGTGATAGTGACATCACAGAGGCACAGCAATGCATTCTGGGGCCCCATTAACAGCTGATGCTTTCCCGGCAGTATCAGCTCTAACAAGCGACCTCGGCGCCGTGGCTCAACGTCACAGCATGGGTTGTGCTACCTCGTAAAAACTGTCTTTCCTGCTTTAAGATTTATTTTTTATTTTTTTTATTTTTGGACAGTGATTGCCCTATCTATTGGCAGCCTGATGCTGATAGTGCAAAGTGACCTACAATGTGGTAGGTCCGCTTTAAGGCTATGTCCACACTTGGGCTATGTGTCTTCATTCCTATTGCGGCAGGAAGACTGCTGGAGATCGCTAGCACCCAGCAATCTCTTGTTGTCTCCTGCAATTAGAATCACGGCACCTGCAGACAGGAAATGGGGGTGGGGGGGGGGACAGGATATCTTGCCCCACCCTGCCTGATCCGGTCCATCCATATCGATGACCATCCGCCCGATCGTGAATGTGGGGATAAGCCCCATTAAATACATGGCAGCGATCGCCCACGGGTGATTGCTCATGTGGGGACAGAGCCATGCAAAGCTTTATCTCTTGTCATGTGAGACAAAGGGGCCCATTTCTTGTAAGTGGCATATATTGAGAAATTAAACTTAGGTCAGCCTACAGTTTTTGCCTTTATACACTTTTAAGCAGTGAGACAAAATGGAGTAAACATAGCTATGGCTTTTAAATATATGCCAATGGATACATTACGATATAACTCAAAGATAAATATAAATGCTATACCCCCATTGAAAAGGCACAACAGTTTACATGTTTTCTGTTTATAATTCATGTCATAAAGGGTGAATCCCTTATTTTAACAGAATTAGTTACTTTAGAAAAATGTGTTTATTGCTTCAAAAATAGCATACAGAAAAATGCAAGAAAATTCCTTTCTCTAAGTTTTAATGTGTGTAAAAGTGTGAGTGTATCCCCACAGGGTTCTGAATGTGTGTGTGAGGGCCACTGTAAGCTCTATATCACTCATATTTATAACATTCTTATTTACACATATGGAATACAATCCAGAAATAGATGCATCATGTCTCCTGAGCAGGCCCAGAAACTTAAAGACCATGTTGTAATGTCTTAACTGACCGCGACATTTGTACTGCTGACTGTTACAAAAATATATAGAATATATCTTATATATCTTAATGATTGAAAATAATGATTTTTAAGATTCCACATTTCACTTGCCAACTTGCATTCTCCAAGGAATGTCCAAAATGCCACGTGACTATAGAGAAAGATGGAGGCTGTAATCACATGGTATGCCGGAACCAAAACTGCAAGGCAGAATTTTGCTGGGTGTGCCTGGGTCCTTGGGAGCCACATGGATCAGCTTGGTGAGTAGAAACCGATACCATGGGCTTGTTTTTATTTTTTTTTTGTTTCCATAAATTTAAATCCTTACAAATTGCAGTGAAACCATATTTCAAGGCAAAGATAAATAAATGATGAAAGTGCCTGTGTAGTACATTTCTGAGATACATACATATTTGCTAATGTTTTAAATGCAGGAAGATTCTGTTACTTGACTATAATGTCCAGGAATATAATGTACTCCTACCTTCCTGCTTGAGGAATTATTACAGTAACTTAATGTACTCTCAGCCCTGCCTGCTTAAATTCTAATGGATTTTTAACCTCCCTAGCAGTACCACGAGTGTAGTTCGGGGTGAGTTTGTTTTGCAAAACTAACTTGCCCCGAGATACACTCAGGGATACGTACCTGCTGCGGTTGTAAACTTTGGCGAAATTGACGATTGCTTCCAGACCCACCTCATTGGCATCATGGCGGAAGTGGTGGCGCTCCATATACCTGCAGGTAAAAGCAGGCAACATCAGTTTCCCACCCCACATAGATCCATCACTCTGGAGATGTGTAGTGGCGAGGAAGGCAGGGGAACACAACAATGTACTATGTACTCTGCATTGATTGCTCATGCAGCATGCGGTCATAACACGGTACAGGCCTACCACTAGGGAGGTTAAAGGACACAAACCTCTCCTACTCTCCCTAAGCCCACCTTTTTCACAATAATGTATTGTTTCTGCAATAATCATGTTCTTTCTCCCCAAAACACAAAAAAAGCAATATGTAAAATTTCTTAGGATTTATGTGCACATTATTCAACAGAGTCCTTTCTGTGAAGCAACGCTACTCATTTAAGCTAAAGAATTTTAGTCCAGTAATGGTAAGTGAGACCATTAACCTCCCTAGCGATATGCCCGAACCCAGTTCGGGCAAAGGGTCGCTGCAACTATCGATACGCCCAAACTGGGCTCGGGCACAGCGCGGGAGCTTACCTGGTACAGCTGCCGCCTCCATCTTCCTCCTCGCCGGCTTCTTCCGGGTCCCCGAGTGACGTCACAGAGGCGGGACCCGGTTTTTCTCTGGTCGATCGCAGTACTTTGGGGACAAGGGTCCCCATACAAAGTATTGGTTGTCAAATCGCAAATGGTGTATTTAGAACGATTGACCATGGCATGATGTCATCATGCCGCGGCCGATTGTTCGATAAACTCCCGCCAAGCATAGCGTCTATGGCCGGTTTAACATCCCTAGCGTTATGCCCGAAGCAAGTACTGGCGCAGTCTGATAGTGAATCAAACTGCGCCCGTGCCGGAATCAAGCGCAACCGCTGGCTCTCTGTGTGCCTGCAGCATTTCTACAGAGCTGCAGACAAACAGAGCCTTTCCGCCCCTATCAGCGTCATCGGTGACGCTGATAGGGGCGGAAAGGCAAAACACTGTATCACTTTTGGTACAGAAATCTGGACCTCAGTGAACCACCAGGGAGGTTAACTTTGTCTCATGGTACAAATTTATCAAGTGTTGCAACAAACGGCATAGGATATTGATATTTGTGTACCAAGTTGGAAAATCTGAGCCAGCATTGTGCTTTAATGATTATGGGAAGCACATTTGGCATGCTTGAATAGTAGAAATGTTTTTGAAAAAAGCCAGTGTTGTGCTAGCTGGATAGCAATCTTATATCTGATATAGCTATAATTTGAAAGTATTTTTTTTTTTTAAGGTATAACTGTAATCGATACAATGAGGATGATGCAAAGGCTGCCCGAGATGCACAAGAGGTAAATACATACAAAGTTCTAGACCAGACATTCTAGACACCAAACTACGATCCAGCCAGTTAAGTCTTTTAATCTGGCCCTTTGTCACCTTGGTGTTATTACACCCTGGCTCCCCTCCACACGTTTCTTTCAATAAATGGAGGATGCCTAGAGGATGATTGTTATGGTCTCCTAGAGGCTGTAGATTGCCCATGTATGCAATAGAATATTTAGTTTACTATGCAAAACCTGTCCCTGCCAAGCAATACTCTTAGCAGAGGGGGCCACGACGTATAATGGAAACATAGCCTTATAATCTAAGGGTTGTATATGTCCACTTTTATCTACTCCTGCCCAAAGTTTATAATTATTTCCTTTTAGGTGATGCTGTTTTTACTTTTTTCTTCCCTGAGCAGCGTTCCAGAGCAGCTTTACAAAGATACTTATTCTACTGCAATCGCTACATGAACCACATGCAGAGCTTGCGATTTGAGCACAAGCTGTATGCCCAAGTGAAACAGAAAATGGAGGAGATGCAACAGCACAACATGTCATGGATTGAAGTGCAGTTTCTTAAAAAGGCAGTGGATGTGCTGTGCCAGTGTCGCTCCACACTCATGTATACTTATGTCTTCGCGTTCTACCTCAAGAAGAACAACCAGTCAATTATCTTTGAGGTAAGCCGTAGTAACTTTTAACAAACAAATCTTTAGGGGAAATGTTATCAAACTGTTTGTTAAAAGAACTACTTTGGAATATTGTCATGGCGTTTTTTTTTCTTGCTTAGGGCATGTCCCCACTGTCGAATTTGGCCGTCTCCATTGTTTTTAATGGGGCTGTCCCCACTTGCGGGCAGCTGCATTTTGGCCGCTGTTGACATGTTGTCAGACGCTAGCGGCGGCCACGACCGCTAGTGATCTTTGACACCCACTAGCAGCTGGCGGGACCACACCGCCCTGTGGCCAGCTTCGACTGTGGGGACTAGCCCTTACAGAGTTTTAATTTCTTTATTGTCCAATTGAGACCCTGGGCTTTTAGATGTTGGTTATGCTGCCCCCGCCAGGAGGGGTTGGACAGACACCAAACCAAAAAAAAAGTAGCAGTGGGTATTTCCGCTACCACTTCTAAATTTTCAGGTCTTTGCTAGTTTTTATGTTAGTCGGGGGACTTCATCGGTTCTGCTGCAAATAGAGACTTTTTATTTTAACTTTGTTTTTCCTTCTTAAATCTAAAGCACCCCCATACACGTTTAGAATAGCTGTTGATCTCCCGGCAGATTGACCGCACCTGATGGCATCGTCACACGTAGCCGGTTGTGCCAACAATCAGCCGGGCACCCATTTGTGCCGCCATTTAGTTTGGATTGAGGCGCTGGTCCCCATCCAAAGTAGTGAACTCGAACTAAGAGTTACGAACATGTTCCTAGTGGATTAGATCGATTTGGTGGCCGATTCATGGCTGAATCTAGTTTTAAGCAATTGATTTGCACCCGATTTCGCAGGAGATCGACCACCGTGTGCGTGCATGGCGGTCGATCACCTCAAAAATCAGGTGCAAATCGAAGCATGTATAGGGGGACTTTACTTTTTCTTAAGACTGTTTGGGGCCTTCCACAGCCTTGGTATTTTATCTTGCATAGATGTAGATTATTTAGCAAGCAGCTTTACAAAATATAAAGATCATTTCAGTTTTTTTTGCCTGTTTTACGGTCACTGTAATATTGACAGCGATACATTCCTTCTGTTCAGAATAATCAAGCTGACTTAGAGAATGCGACAGAAGTTCTGTCTGGATATCTGGAAAGGGATATTTCCCAGGATTCCCTTCAAGACATAAAGCAGAAAGTTCAAGACAAGTACAGGTATATTCCTATAGTTAAATGTATCCAATTAAAACACTTTGCTGTTCTGTCAGCTGTCTCCAAGCTTACTTTGCTTCTAATAAGAAGTTTTCCAAGTGTTTAGGTATACTGTATACTCTATAAATGTTTGTCTACAAATATTTATAATTGCCAAAGACCACAAGCAAAGTAAATGCTAAGAAAATGTAATCAATGATGATTGAATATTTGATATTCATGAACAATAGCAATTGCTATTGTGCCCTTTCATTATAATTTAGTAAGTGGTAGCATGTGTGTCGAGAGGTTTGTTTAAAGTGAATGTGCCCTTTAGGGCAGTGGAGACAACCTAGATGTAGTTGTAACTTATTAGATGGGGTGGTTTTGGCACTCAGTAAGATTTCAATACAATCAGTTTGTATCTGCTACAAGTATGGGCCCCCTCTTAGATTTGCATGGACCTTCCAAATATACCTTTGCCTCATATAGTAGTCTTAGAATTACCACATATATTCTATAACTATCTTCATATGTTAAAAAAAATTCTAGCCTTTGTGGAAAAACTGACCCTTGCCAGCATGTTCACCTTTGCTCCTGGCCCACGGCTGAGTCAAAGCAAGTGCCCTCCAATCATGTTGAGTTAATCTCGATAGCTGATTAACAAGTGGTGTATCAAATATCTGGTCAAAGACACAGAAGAGGCTTTTTTTCCCTCTAACAAATACAATAGCAGGAATATTGCCATGCCTACACCACAGATCATTTGTATGGCCTAAACTGGAATGCAACAGATGGAGAACAGATAAAAACCGTATATACTCTAGTATCAGCCGACCCAAATATAAGCAGAGGTACCTAATTTTATCGACAAAAACTTGAAAAATGTATTGACTCGAGTATAAGCTGAGGGTGGGAAATGCAAAGTCAGATAGTGGAGTTTTCTCATTGAAATTCCACCATCTCCAGTAAAAACTGATTTGAATACCACAGGTAGAATACCAAATACACATCGGACCATTCACAGAGGCTGCTGGTGCCTTCAGGGAGACCAGCGAACACACAGGACAGGTAAGTGGGACCCTGACTTAAGTATTAGTCGAGGGGGGCTTTATCGGCACAATTTTTGTGCTGGAAAACTCTGCTTATACTTGAGTATATACAGTAGTATAAAATAGAAATCTTTGAAATTAATACTGTGGGTACAGCTGCCTTCTAAAATGGCTTGGATTTCTCTAAATTCTATACTTGTGATTAAGATGGAGAAAAGGCATGAGACCTGCAGCATGTGTGTGTGAGAGGCAAGTCAAAATTGCAAATTTGTGTTTAGGTTGTCAGTGTTGGGTCATCGGCATAAAAGCCAGACGATTCTTCTTCTTCTTTTTTTTTTTTTTTTTTTTTTTTTTTCACATTTTGCAATTAAATCCTTTTTATATGATTTTGGTTTTAGTTCATGTCAACTCAGTATTAACTACATTAATCTGCTTCATTTATTTCCAGATACTGCGAAAGCAGGAGGCGGGTTCTGCTACTTCATGTGCACGAAGGTTATGAAAAGGACTTGTGGGAATATATTGAGGACTGAGCCGTCTCCACAGACCAACCTCTGTTGCCACCTGACACTAGATTTCAATGCCCATTAAAATGCGCCCAGAGGCCGGCCCCTTGCACATTCTGCCGTCTCCCCTTTCTTATCTCGCTCTCATCTTTTGTGCGCCTGCCAGACTTTTGGTTTACTTTATTAATTGTTTTTTTTTTTTTTAAAGTTTAAATTATATTGTAATAATAAAAGGAAAACAGCTAGCAGAGGCAATGGTTTGACAGTATTGTAGGCATGTTTAACCCCTTGGCACATGGTGACTGTTAAAGCCTTGATCTTGGATACCCTTTTACAAAATAATGCTGGTCCCTTTTGTCGCTAAGGGGTTAAAGTGTGCGCAGCTCCTTAGCTATGTGCAGTTAAATTTTTCCTAACTGGCTTGCCATCAATTGAGGTGATTTCCCTCTACAGAAGGCAGTCCTCCCTTATATACCCTTCCCAGTTGTCCCTCTTTCATCCCATGTCTTCTGTCTTGCGTTTATACAAGTCTGTCATCTTGCCACTGTTAGCCATCCTACTCTTTCCCTACTTTCTTCAGGCTATCCCTGCCACCTTTTCTTACCCTGGATTGGAGCTGATCAGCTTTGAAAATTTGAAAAGATAGAAGAAAAAAAAAAATAGCTTTGTACATGACTTTTAAAAACAAAACAAGATTAAACTGAACAGAAGACAGCAGTATTTTTCAAACTTGTAAATAATGCATCTGCATGAGCAGGGAGGAGGTGGGACGCACGGTGTTTGCATCATGTTTGAGTACACACAGAAAAAAAATATTTATTCTTTCTTGACGATTGCTGGTTCTGGTTGTGCTGTTTATTGTAGATCTTGTAGGGTGGATACAGCATAGCTTTAAAGCTGATAACAGTTCCCTAAAAACTCTGTACACAATGCAAGATTCCCTACTGTCATCCATGCAGACAGACTATGTTATACTTGGATTTTTAAATCTGCATTCAAAAGCCTCTGGTTTTTGCTCACATTCTCAAGAGCACAGTGTTCTATGGAAGAAAATCCATCTATTTATTATTGTCAATTCAAGGAGCGAATCTACGCTACAGCTTTTGCACTGAACTTGGCCAGGTTGGCTAAAGCAGAAATATATATATAACAAATGAGGCTTTGTGTTGAAGTATGGCTGCCTACTCTGCATTAGGAGCCCATTCATTTTTACTTTATAGTATGACTGGAGTGTTTGTATGATTTAAATTTTTTTTTGCTGTAGTTTTCCTGCAGCTCTGTGAATGCTTGATGATGAATTGTACAGTAGGTAAACATAATACATACTTTTTGTAATAAGGCTTGATAAATATTTGAGAAACATATTAAAAGAGTGGCATAACCCTTTAATGAAAAAAAAAAAGTAACGCTTTCCAGAGTAGGTTCTTTGTATGGTCTAATTCAAACCAAAAATCTCATATGTTGCTGGTGCAGCAGAACCCTCAAGAAAGGATCACATGCCAAAGACAAATCAAGACACAAATGCCATAGCTAACGCAAAAGGATCTGGTCCTGTTTAAATAAAAAATTTTTTCAGTTAAACCATATTCAAGCTAACTGTGACTGGCTGCGCGGTTTTAAAATATTACGGAATCAAGGACATGGATATCACTATCTGCAATATGGTACACTGCTGTTTGATGCTCATACCAAGGCCTGTCCTATTCATAACATCCATACACATTTAGATTACATGTTGATCTCCTGGCAGATGATGGCGCCATCATGCGCGGCCGGTCAATGCTAGATTTCTACTCTAGGTCAGAACTATGATTTGCTTTCTAAATCTACCAAAATTTTAAGGAAACCTTAAAATTGACTTAGGGCTTGTTTCCACTAAAGGTTGGGAACCCCTCCGCGTATTACTTGCCGGGGGTCCCGACAAAGCACCAATGTGCCTGCTTTACCTGTCGGCGGATGCTTTGTTTAGACATCTGCCTCAACGCATTCCACTACGTTCACCCTTGCAACAGCGGAATGGCTCGGCGCAGTGAAGACACAGCATCCGCCGAGCAGGTAAGAGAATGTGTTCCGTAAGCACCTGCTGCCAAGCAATATGCTAAGCGGAGGGGGTCCTGACGTATGTGGAAACATAGTCTTAAACTCATGTAAGCAACATTTATTCATGTGCCTCATAGGACAGTGTTCGAATAACTGTCTCTTCAAGATGGAAAGGCATCTTATTACTGTATGTCATTAGTGGGACTGTTTATGTCCCCTGTACTTTTTCTTTTTCATCTATGACACCTTTACAACCCAAAGGAATGGAGGAGGAGCAATAGGTCTGTAGCAGATGGCTAGATCTACCCAGGCTATGTTAGTGGTCATTTATTTCTGCGGATAGCAATAGCCAATGCAGCTTATGGCAAGTGGCATTTCAGTGTAAATATGAGAAATAGTAGAGTGTTGTACCATGTAAGCCATCAATTAATATAGAGCGTTTTGGAGTTTAAGTGATACCGTTTATTGGCTAACTGAAGTCAGAGAAGCAAGCTTTCTGGATGTTGCATATCCCTTCTTTAGGCTGATACAATTCTGGTTTTCGAAGTTAACATTTTTACACAAATTTACAAGGACTTGATGGTAAACATTACAGGTTTACCATCAAGAACAGGAAAAAGGGATGTCCCTGTAGGAGCACAGCAATAAAGATCTCAGCATTATGGTACTGATGGGTAATGGGAATGTAAATCTATACAGAAATTCAAAACAAAGTACGGCCTTAACAGGGACAACAAATTTGTGCCACTATGACTTCAATTGAATTTCTAGCCACTGGCAATAAAATTCTTTCTCTTCTTCCCAAAAGTGAGAGAACCCTTTATCTTGGAACAAGTAGTGTTTCTGGACTCCTTATCTTTTAGCTTTAATAATTTACTATGCATATTGGTATCTAGGTTTCTTCAAAAACAGCTGTATTAGTAGTGTTTCATGGTGTCTTTAGGCATTTGACATTTTCATCATTAAAGGAGGTGAATATTACGCCTAAACCTCTTATCTCTATTACCACCAATAACTCTTCCCTACCTGCACCAACCCCTTGACTCTCACCTCAATCAAGTGTGTCAAAAGAAACCAGTTGTTTTTGTTAAAATATATATGTCCTTGTAACTTTGTATACATGTGAGTGTCTAAAAACAGAATTGCATTAGGCCTGAAGTAGGAATCTGCCATCCTGAAAGCTTGCTTCTCTAATGACTTAGCCAATAGTTAGCCAATAAAGGGGATCACTTAAACTCCAAACTCAGTGTAAATATGAGTATTAGAGGTTTCTGAGGTTTTACCTTAACATACTTATGTCCATCAAGTACAAAAAATCCTGTGCTTGGCTCCGTTTCACTCTGCATAGGGTAAATGTACTGATGTTGACATTTTGGCATCTTATTTGACCATATCTAGTCCAACACAAATCCAAATTTAACGATTTGGTGCTTTATGTATTGCTCATCTTAAAACTGTTTCCACTTCGGGACCCATCCACATGCATTTGGTGATTTGATATGTTTACCTTTGAAATAAGCGGAGAGGTGGTTAA
Source organism: Ptychadena robeensis (assembly GCA_036250615.1). NCBI lineage: Eukaryota > Metazoa > Chordata > Amphibia > Anura > Ptychadenidae > Ptychadena > Ptychadena robeensis. Next base: position 97,671,443 of record CM070034.1, read on the forward strand.
CTTTTCTTGTGGAAATGCTTTGTTTCTACTGCTAACAGACTGAACCACATCCTATACCCATAGGCATAATATAAGGGTACTTATGGGTGATAGACCAATGCTGCCCACCACTCACACATTTTTTGCAAATGTTTCATACAGTAGCAAAATAGTTAAAATCAGAATTTAAAAGTGGCTGTGTATGCTGGAGAGGGGTTTCCTATCTTAAGCCTGCCATACACTCACCGAGCGGCAGCCGATTTTGCCGCCAACCGAGGGGCGTGCGTGCTCACGGTTGGCGGCAAAATCGGACGCCGTTTGGAGGTGCCCACATGGGGCGACTGAACCCTGTCGCCCCACAGCTCGGCCGGCCAGACAACAGACATGTCCGATGTTCTCTGGCCCATGCCATTAACTTGAATTAAGACCGGCATCTTCATTGAAGCTAACAGCCGGCACACAAAGGGTGCCCGCCAATGCTTACAGCTCGGGACTGCAGCGTGATGAAGTCATCACGCTGCACACCAGAGCTGATCGCACCAGCTCTGTCGGCCCCACTCGTGTGTGTGTGTGCCTTTAGTACTATAGAGCAGTGTTTTTCGGGATGCTGCCTGGTGTGCCGTGGGTTTTTGACCCCAACCTCGGCCCTCCTATCTAGCTGCCTCTTATAGTATAAGTCTTATACTATAAGAGGCAGCTAGATAGGAGGGCTAAGCAACCGCATCCTCACAGAGTCGGTCCGTGTATAACACTATAAGACTTATACAGCCGATCCGTGTTATACACGGACCGGCTCTGTGAGGATGCGGTTGCTTAGCAACACGCGTCCTCACAGACCAGGGGCGGTGTTTTTGCTCTGCTGGTACGCATCTGCGTTGCAGCGGGGTACCTGCTGATGACGTACTTCCGGCGGGGACCGGACCATGATTATGCGTATTGTCGTGCCCTCCGATTTTTTTCATGAAACAAGTGTGCCTTTGCCCAAAAAAGGTTGAAAAACACTGCTATAGAGTGTGCCTGTGCTTTATTTACTTAAATGTACTATAGAAAAGAAAACTGTCCCAAAAAAATAGCTTAAAGTACTTTTCAATCTGTTTATAACATGTTTTTCTTGCTTACTACTACACATGATCACCTTGTTTTCGACGCCTTATTGTCTTTAGTGCCTTCAGGAACTTAAAACTATCTAACAATACACTATATAAAATGTTGATGTATGAAACGGTTACCCCTATAGAAAATGTTGCAACTAAATAATAAGATAAAGACTTCAATATGGAGTTGTTTCTACCTTTGCTACCTAATCTCCTGAGCGTTTCATCCTTAGCACGTTCTTTTCAAAACCGTGCCACAGGCAATCGCAGCGGAGCATATTGTGCCTGCTCAGCTGGAGGTAGTAGATTGCCTGCTCAGCTGGAGTAAACATAAGTCCGGCGTCGCTGGAGACGCCGGACTTATGCTGAAAGAAAGCGACGCCCCTCCAGTTAGACTGAGGTCTATGGTGCCGCCTACCCTTCGGGGGCGGACCCGGAAGCATCGGCATACATGCCTATGCTCCCGACCGCCGCAGAAAGCCGGCGAGACCTAGAGCGTGGCTCTAGTTAACTGGGGCTGAGTTTCATGATGCATGAAACTCAGCCCGAGTTAACTCGGGCTAGACGCTCAGAAGGCTAAACTGCTTTGTTTATGGGTTTTTCATGGGGGGGGGGGGGGGGGGTGTTTGCATGAGTAGGCAATGAGAAAATGTGTGAGGTGTGCTGCTGATGGCCAGACAAGAATGTGCAATCTCCATTGTGGATTATTCAAAAGGTGTTGGATGGGGTTTAGGTCAGTGTTCTACACCAAACTCATCTGCAAATTCAGATTTTTTGGCTAAGTGCTTGATTTTGAATGCCTGGACAGTGGGTCTGTATGAAATACTTGAATTCAATGATAATGAAGTGTAAATCGACTCAAAATGGTATGTGACTAAGAACATGGACCTGGCATCTATATAAAAAATTAAACATTATAGCTCAGATGGGAAGTAGGTGGTATTATGAAAAAAGGAAGTATGGGTGAACTAAACCCAAAATTGGGGGTGGCCAACCCTCCGTGGATTTTTTAGGTGAAAACAATGTTTACCAAAGAGGGAGTTCCAGTTGGAGGAATGGGATTTCATAATATTTATTTAAATCCTTGATTGTGCAAATTCATATCAAAATGTCTAAAAGTCACAACAACGTAAATAAATAGAAAAGAAAATCCATCAAACCCGGATTATGTCCTGACATTGACCAATGGTACCGTCAGGTTACCCCGGATAAGGGCTGTTTCAACACTAGGTTTTGAATGTCCGTTTCATCAGTCTCTACTTTAGGCCACAAAGACATTTCCAACGTGTTTCGTCCCCGCTGGGGACTTCTTCAGGGACCTTTGGGCGTGGTCAAGTAATTTCCAAGGTTTTCTTAATCATGTATATAAGTCTCCTAAATCACAACAAATTTTCCATATTATCATTAGGTTTCATAAGGTGCATTTCTCATTATTCAGTTTAACAATCATATCATAGTGTTATCACAATATTCTTCTATTTCACTAATCATTCACATTGTATATTTCCACATGGGCCTATGATAGTGGTAGATATTTTCATTATGACACAAGCAGCAATGAAGGAGGGGTTGATGTGCAGCATGGGAGGTGGTGAGCAGCTTCAGAAGGGAGTGACTTGGGAGGACTCAGTCTACCTGCAGGCAGGGGAGCTTCCTCGGTCACCTAGGCGACCTGAGGGCTCCCAGACCGCTTCCAGGCAGCCTGTTACGGGCTCCCGGAAGTGATGGTATGGTTGAGGGCGGAAATGCGTCATTAAGACGCTTTGCGCCCGCTCAGTGACTGGCAGCCGGAAGCGCCGACCGGTCGCGCTAGCGCGTGTGCGATTTGTCGCGCTGCATGGAGCGCAGTGCGCGCCCGGATTAGCTGCCAATTTGCCGGGAAGGGACAGCTATTTAAACCACAGAAGCAAGAAATATGGAGCTGAAGCAGCAGGAGGCCACACGGCTGCCTGGATCTGGGAGTTTACACTAAGGTAGAAGAGAGTCACAGTGCCTTGCAGTGGGCTTTCAAGTAGACTGATTGTGCAGCCTCTAGTTGACTTTGTGATATGCTTATGACCTTACAGCTTGAGTGGGGGCTTACTGCTATGCTTCCACCCAGGTTACTAACCAAGCACTCTGGAAACCCCCCCCCCCCCCCCCCCCCCCCCCTTTTTTTTTTGGAGGCTGTGGATATATCAGTTTGGGATGGTAGGACCTGGCCATGATTGAACCTGGATAGGTTCCGGGTAAGATCTCTAACTATTCCCTCACCTCTTCCAGACACTGGAGGAGGGCTATTTGTTGCCTTGTGGGCTCTCTCCTTTCCCTTATTAATATAATGACTATCTGACTCAGACTATTTTCTGCTATTCTAATGGAATCTAACCCTACTTGGTGGCGGGACTTACTTACAAAGCAGCACTAAAAATTAATGACCCATCCTTCCCCCCAATCAGTGCTGCCCCATGTGCTTCCTTGTCCTTTGGATACTGAGCTTCTCTGGTGTGACTCCTGGACGGACGTCGGTGGTAAACGCTGGTTGTTGACTCCTTGGTGGCGCCAGAGTACAGACAGAGACTGGAACCGGTAAGCTACAAAAAACTATATGATGACTCTTTGTTATGTATTCAAGAAATGGGAACAACTAAGACATTGCAAATTCTTATTCAACTAATAGACGGATCATGGGGATATGGTTGGTGGGAGCACCCGCGGTCATATGCCCATGTGGAAATATACGATGTGAATGATTAGTGAAATAGAAGAATATTGTGATAACACTATGATATGATTGTTAAACTGAATAATGAGAAATGCACCTTATGAAACCTAATGATAATACTGAAAATTTGTTGTGATTTAGGAGACTTCTATACGTGATTAAGAAAACCTTGGAAATTACTTGACCACGCCCAAAGGTCCCTGAAGAAGTCCCCAGCGGGGACGAAACGCGTTGGAAATGTCTTTGTGGCCTAAAGTAGAGACTGATGAAACGGACATTCAAAACCTAGTGTTGAAACAGCCCTTATCCGGGGTAACCTGACGGTACCATTGGTCAATGTCAGGACATAATCCGGGTTTGATGGATTTTCTTTTCTATTTATTTATGTTGTTGTGACTTTTAGACATTTTGATATGAATTTGCACAATCAAGGATTTAAATAAATATTGTGAAATCCCATTCCTCCGACTGAAACTCCATCTTTGGTAAACATTGTTTTCACCTAAAAAATCCACGGAGGGTTGGCCACCCCCAATTTTGGGTTTAGTTCGGCCATACTTTCTTTTTTCTAATTTTATAAATGGATGTGGTGAAAGTAGCTTCCGAGGTCCCCCCCATCTTCTTTCCTTTATTAGGTGGTATTATGAATGTGGGAGAACACACAATAACCTAATGTTCTCTTTAGGACAAGTTGTGCATTACATCAGGGTTCCAGCTCCTGAAGTACGTATGTGGGAAACACAAGATTTTTATGGACAAAGGCAGTAAAACTGTAGCCAAGTGGTCAAAAAGAAACTGATATGCCAAGACCATGGAACATGGTACCAAAGATGAATTAGGGCCCTTTCACACACCACACGGTACGATGCATTCCATAGGAAACTTGTACGTATTACAATAATTCCAGTTTGTGGTAACACATTAAAACAAATGCCCTGTAGCATTCACTTTGGTCTGTTTCGCTTGTCATTTCCCATACAAGTGTATGGGAGTCGCCAAGGGCAATGCATGGTACGTAGTAGGCCAGCAGCAGTGTGAAAGAGCGCTTAAAGAAGTAATGAGATAGCAATGCCCCATAACACACAATGTATGGAAAAATGTATGGCATCTGCACATCACATCCTAACAAGAAGAAATTGGAGATTTCAAAGGAGAAAATATACATGGGAATTCATATTCAAGATATGGTAAGTTAATTTATCTTGTTTTAACCTAATAAAATTGAAATACATTGGCGGCTAGATTGTTCATGATTGTTGCTGTGTGTGCAGAGGAGGTCAGTGGTAAAGTTGGGTATAAAAAAGGGAGATCAATGGCTCAGGGAGGTGATCAATAATTGAAAGAAATGCAGAGGGATCAATGGTTCAGGGGGCTGCTTTGGGGAGGTGATCAATAATAGAAAG
>CM070034.1:97678019-97689040 GCA_036250615.1 Ptychadena robeensis
AGAAAGAAAATGCAGGGGTGGGGGTCACATGGTTCAGGGGGATGAATTGGGGACGGGAGTGGAGGATCATTAATAAAAAAAAATACAGGGGGGATCGGGGGATCAGTTCAGGGGACTGTATTGGGGAGGTGATGCAATAATAAAACGCAAAAATGCGGGGGGATCAATGGTTCAGGGGGCTGTTGTATTGGGGAGGGTTGATCAATAATAAAAGCAAATGCGGGGGGGGGGGGAGCAAATGGTTCAGGGGGCTTCGGGGGGCTGTATGGGGAGGTGATCAATAATAAAAATAAATGCAGGGGGTCATGGTCAGGGGGCTGTAGTGGGGAGGTGATCAATAAAAAAAGAAATGCAGGGGGATCAATGGGTCGGGGGCTGTATTGGGGGAAGGTGATCAATGATAGAAAGAAATGCAAGGGGGGATCAATGGTGTTAGAGGGGGACTGTAATTGGGGAGGGGGATCAATGAACTAAAAAAACAAATGAGGGGGGTCAATGGTTCAGGAGGCCTGTATTGGGGAGGTGATCAATAATAAAAAAGATGCAAGGGGGATCAATGGTTCAGAGGACGTATTGGGGAAGGTGGGTGATCAATAATTTAAAAATGCAGGGGGGGGTCAATGGTGTCAGGGGGCTTGAATTGGGGAAGGGTGATCAATAATAAGAAAGAAATGCAGGGGGGGATCAATGGTTTCGGGAGGCTGTATTGGGGAGGGTGATGCAATAATAGAAAAAAATGCAGGGGGAGGGGGGATCAATGGCGGGGGGGGCGATGGGGAGAGGTGAATCAATAATAGAAAGAAATGCAGGGGGGGGTCACGAGGTTAAGGGGGGCTGAGAATTGGGGAGGGTGATCATAATAAAAAAAGATGCAGGGGATCAGGGTTCAGGGGACTGTATTGGGGAGGATGATCAATAATCTAAAATGAAGGGAGGTCAAGGTCAGGGGGGCGGTATTGGGGAGGTGATCAATAATAAAAAAAGAAGAGGCAGCAGGGGGACCAATGGTTAGGGGGCGTATGGGGAGGTGACAATAAATACAAAAAAATGCAGGGTGGATCAATGGTTTAGGGGGGCTGTGTATTAGGGAGGTGATGACAATAATAAAAGAGAAATGAGGGGGGGATCAATGGTCAGGAGGGCTGTAATGGGGAGGGGGGTGATCAATAATAGAAAGAGAAGAAAGCAGGGGGGATCAATGGTGTAGGGGGCAGTATTGAGGGAGGGGTGATGCAATATTAAAAAGAAAGCAGGGGGGGACAATGGTTTAGGGAGGGCTGGATGGGGAGGATCAATAAGATAAAGAAAATGCATGGGGGGATCAATGGTTCAGGGGGCTGTGTTTGGGGAGGTGACAATATAGAAGAGAAATGCAGGGGGGTCAATGGGTCAAAGGGGGGTGTATTGGGGAGGTGAATAATAAAAAAAAATGAAGAGGGGGGATCAATGGTTCAGGGGGCTGGTATGCGGAGGTGATCTGCGGACCTCTTAGATTCCCGCTGTGGTGTGTATGGAGCTATTTTGATTAGTGATGTCGCGAACCCGGAATTTATGTGGCGAAACGGCGAACGCGAACTTTTGTAAAAGTTCGCGAACACGCGAGAACCGCGAAACCCGCCATTGACTTCAATGGGAGGCGAACATTAAAAAACAAAGGACCCCCTTCTGGCCAAATAGTGTTTGGGAAACTTGTTAAAGGGTCAAGACACCTGGACAATGACATGACAGAGGGGAATCCATGGCCACCCCAAACTCCCAAGAAATGTTTTTTTTAACAATAAATCCCACCAAAGATTTTAAATGATAGTCATGAGGCGCGTCGCGTTGGGGGTTTTTCGCGTCATCTTCGCGTCGCGTTGGCGTGTTTTCGCGTTCGCTCATGGCATTGAACACCTGGCACAATGGACAGACAAGAGGGGAATCCATGGCAAAAACTCCCAAGAAAAATTATTTTTCACAAAAATAAATCCGCACCAAAGATTCAAATGATAGTCAATGGATCGCGTCCGTTGGCGGGTTTTTCGCGTCCATCTGTCGCGTCGCGTTGGCGGGTTTTCGCGTCGTTTTCGCGTCACTCATGGCATTGCCGTTGTCACCACCTTTGCCCGTGTCACCACCTTGCCCGGTCACCACCATGCACCGTGCTGTCACAAATATTGGCCCGTTGTCGCTGACTTGTCGTGTCACCAACCATTTGGCCCGTTGTCACTGACCTTTGTCCGTGTGCCTCCACTCGTCTCAAAGGCAGCATTGAATTGGCATCTCTCCTGGCTGTGTGATAGAGGGTAGGATGGTCCGTGAGGTGGGTAGGTGCTGATTGGCTGGATTATGCCTGTGACTGAGACTCCAGGGTCAAAGTTGTTCAATGTAAAAAGATAGGGTGCGAACTATTTTTGCCATGTTTTCGAGTATTCGCGCGCGAAACATGCGATATTCGCCGCGAACAGTTCGGCGGCGAACAGTTCGGGACATCTCTATTTGTATTGTGACTCCTTGCCTGCGTACAACCAAACACTCAAATTGCATATCGACAGTGTTGTATTGCTAGGGATAACACTCAAGCTATAACCACTAAAAGAGACATTCTCCAATTACACTGTACTATCAGATTTCATAACTACAAATAGTGCCCGTGAAGGGGATGTCTGATTTGTAAAACATCCATTCAACAAGTGAGAGAAATAAGCACCTGACTTACGCATAATGGGGAAAGTTGGCAAGCAACAGGAATACTACGCACATAGTGGACAGGCACCTCCTAAACATATCCCCGAAATGTTTCGCCATGCCTCCTCAGAAAGACCGCCTAGGTCTCCCGGCTCTGGTTCTGCTACTTCAGGCCATGAAGATTTCGAAAGGAGAACACCCAAAGCATCGAAAAAACACAATGACCAAGTATTAAGGAGATTAGATCTCCAATCATTCTCGGACTAAATTAAATCAGATATCAAAGCGGCGCTCACATCAGCCATCTCTGATATATCAGGTCGATCTCCAACCGAGTGGGGGACATAGAAGTGAAGCAAGCGACCCAGGAACAGGAATTTCGGATGATTCATGACAGACTAGACGAATACGACAATCAGAACATCCTAGTGAATCGCTATCTAGAAGACTTGGACAATAGAGGTAGATGGCACAATCTCAGACTGAGGGGGATTCCCGAGCAGATAGAGTCACCCCAACTGGCGGAAGCTGTGCAATCCCTGTTTAATGACTTATTGGAGAGGCCCAGGGAATCACCCATTATCTTCGAGCGAATTCACAGGGCATTGCGCCCCAAAGGGAAAGACTCAGACCCACCTCGTGACGTCGTCTGTTGCATTCCGGATTATCAACTTAAAGAAGCCATCGTCCAAAAAATTAGAACGCAAGAAGCTCTTACATTAAATGGGTCAACCATTTCCATTTTTCAGGACTTGTCGCCCACCACGCTCAAAAACAGAAGAGCTTTGCGCCCTCTTCTCACCATTCTGAGAGACAGACACCTGCGATACAGATGGCGTTTCCCCTTCGGTCTTTCAGTACTCAAAGATGATCGCATAGTCCAGCTTCGTGTCCCTTCTGAGCTTAGGCAGTTCTGTGACCAACTGCAAATCCCGGAACCCCATTTGCCTGACTGGTACGCTGACTCTGTACTCGCCGTGAAGCAGGTACGCCACAGCCTCATCAGAGCAACACACCCAAAATCCAGCGTATACCGACGCTGTCATCAACCAGAGGCAGAAGAGGCCTGCTGGGAGGTGCGTCACCTGGTCACCACCATACTCCTAGACGTGATTCCAGAAGAATGTTGATGTGACTCAAATTTCATTAACCGAGACTTCCACATGTCCACTCCTTATTGCCCCCGTGTAGGCTACAGGTGACGTGGGTGAATCCTCGAAGAGCTAGCTAAGTATTATTGATTTGGTTTTGCCTTTTCTGTGGTTTACATATGGACCTATTTTGCTATTCCCTTCTCTATTTTACATGCACATAATATTCTTGTTTAATAACATACTGTACTTCCTTTTGTAAGAGCAAGCCCATACTGACATAGGCGTTCCCTCCTGTTGCTTTAGGTATGTTTGTGTAAGCTAATATAAGTTTCATAAATGCTTTAATGATGTTGTGATTAGCAAATGGGTCCTCAGAATCAGTAACCAATTTTGATCACCGGGGGTCAGTGTTGCATTCATTTGAACTACATCTGTTTAGCTCTATGTCTACCACTTTATTTTAGGCTGGCATTATACCTTATGAAGACACAGGGATCTTCAATGTTACATCTAGCTTCATCCTTCATATGGAGACAGGTCACCCTCTCTACATATGCAATTAACCCTGCACTACATTGTATTATACACGTTTAGCTTGTATAAGGTTTTATACGCAACTTTACGTTTTTATTTAACTGCACCTACCCACCTGCACCTATAGAAACGGGATCATATTATGGTTGTCTTATTCATCTTCTTTTCACTCCTGTCCCCATGTTATATATCTCTCTCTCACTTGTCGTTTATTCAATGACATAACCTTCTCCATATCAAGCCACCCCCTCTCACAGTTGGGTGACCATCTTTTCTCATTCTCTCTTAACGAGTGACGATTTGATTTAGAGTGCTCACCCAGCTGACCAAAACCGGAAGTTTTTTTTTTATTATTGGGATATTGTCCCAATCCGGTTCATAGTGTGTATATCGACATTCTATACTTATAAACATACAGACAGTTGCTATCTAGGACATTTCCTTTCTCCTCGGTCTCGTCTTTGATAGAACTGGGGCTCAAGTTATATACTGTAACATACATTATATATACCTAATTCTATATATATTTATTCTACCTATAGCTCATTATACACCTAAGAGCCCCATCTAATAAACTCCTTACCTCTATTGTCTTAACGAACACCTAAAATTTCTTAAAGCCAGCAAGCCATACAATAGATCCCCTTTTCTTCAATATAGTATCTTTTATCCAGCAAAAATTTTTTTTTTAAACATCTTTTATCGATATTTATTGTCATTACTTCTTTTTCTTGTCTCACAGATCATTAACAAATACCTACTACACAATTTCAGGGTAGATATACCCTTTATTTATTTATTTTTCACCTCATGTGTTTTAGTATACCTTCCTTTATTACTTCTCACATCTCTCCACACAGTCCATTCCTTCACTCCCGCTACCATTGCCCTATCCACTTCCTCACATTCCCTCTTCTCATCTCTTCCCCACTTTCCTCCCCCCTTTCCCCCCTCCCCCTCCCCCTCCCCTCCCTTCCCTCCCTTCCCTTCCCTCTACTTTTCTTCCCTTTTTTTCCTCTCTCTTCCCCCCTCCACTTTTGAGTTTGGCACTTCTCAGTGATTTGCTATTGCTTTTTACCTCCACAATGTTCACCTATGATTTGTTTCACCAATTAAATTTTCCTCTCAGGATAGGAATTTATGTTCCTCCCTGAGTCCTAATATTAATCTCACGTCACCTCACTTCACCCCCGCACCACTTTATGAGGGTTGTACTCCTCTCCTTTTAAACTGTTTTTACATTGTTCTTACATTCCCAACAAATTCATTTTACATCAATTGATCATTCTATACGACCATCACCTTATTTCCCATTACTCTGGATTGTCCGTGCTCCTCTGCAGTGCTCCTCCGTTTTTGACCTAGGGCTCTGCGTCATTGACCACTATACCCACCACTCTGTCGTCCTACCCCTTCTGGGGTAATGGTGAGTAGGAACTGCATCCTTGTACATATGGGAAAGAATTCTTTTACCTCAGGGAAAATAATTGGATATTCTCCCTGTTGTATTATATTTTTTAAAGCTACACCTCCTGAAGAACAGCATTTTTGAAACGCGCGTCGAGGTGTATAACCACCCTTTAGAATTGCTTGCTTGGAGCCGTGGTCCTCAGGCACTTCAAGTGCCCAATGACACAAAGGCATTCGAATCAACTATTCTATGTTTTACCTAATTATTCTACGGACTATGAATTAAATTTACCCTGTGGTCACTATATGACCATTTATGTATTATTGTATTGTTGTAGAATTTTTCCGTGTTTGTTACAAAAGTAAATCACATACAAAAGGTGGCCTCAAAGTCCCTAGACCCTGCTTCTGTGCGGGAACAAAAAGTAGGTAGAGGCCTAGATTCTGTATCCCCCTCCAACCTCATTCTTTCTAATATAACCGTCTTTGATAGAACGGTATTGAACGAGTATTTCTGCCACAAAATGTCCACTTTAAAACTAGTGTCCCTCAATGCCAAGGGCCTTAATATACCAACTAAACGAACACAGGTTTTGCAACTTGCACATAAGCATAAAGCAGACATTGTGTACCTACAAGAAACTCACTTTAAAACATTCTCAATACAGAAGCTTACAAACCGCTACTATCCTGAGGTTTTTCATGCTACAAACGCATCACAGAAAACTAAAGGTGTGGCGATTCTGTTCGCCAAAACAGTTACGTTCGTACAGACGGATGAGATTATTGACCCAGATGGGCGGTACATATTCCTTAAGGGTACCATAAACCATACGCCGATCACTTTGGCGAATATATATTGCCCCAACCGCCACCAACAACGGTTTTTCACCAAAATCACAAATCTACTTCTAGAATTCTCCTTGGGCATGTTGATCCTAGGAGGAGATTTTAATGTGCCACTTACCCCGAGCTTGGACTCCTCTACTGGCTCCTCGTCCTTGACGTACTCTGCCCTTCGTACTATCAAAAGAAAATTGCAGATGCTAGCCATTCATGATACGTGGAGAACGGTCTATCCGTCCACGAGGGACTATTCTTTTTTTTCTGCCACCCATAATAAGTATTCTAGGATAGACCTCTTCTTCCTATCACAGAAGGACTTACCCTCAATTAAGGAAGCTGGTATTTCCAATATAACCATCTCGGACCATGCCCCTATTTGGCTCTCCATTAGACTCAGTGATGGCCCTCCAGCAAAACATATCTGGAGGCTAAACAACGCTCTATTGGGTGATCCACAGGTAGTAGCTTCAACTAAGAATGACCTGGTTGAATACTTTGATAAAAACGCCAGGCACGGCCAAACCCCTCTTAACTAGTGATGATCGCGAATATTCGGATTCCGAATATTAATCGCGAATATCGTCAATTCGGAAATTCGCGAAGATGGTGAATATATTGCCGAATATTCGCAATTCCGGATATTCGGTATTTTTTATCCATTACACTTTCCTCTCAATGTGAGTGGACGAATGGGAAGGCTGCAACAAGAGCTTAGCAACACCATCAACAGATTTTTAAATGAATATTGGGGTGATGCGAATATTGCGAAAATCGTCACTTTTAAAATTCGCATAAAAATTCGCACCATGTTAAACATATATTGCGCGCGCGATATTCGCAATAAACTGCCGATATTCGCAATAACAAAAAAAAACCCGAATATTGCCGAATGCGAATATTTTCCGAATGTTTTCCATAAAATTCGCGGCATGCCGCGAATACGAATGTTGCCTATGCCGCTCATCACTACTCTTAACGTATGGGAAGCCCACAAGTGCGTGATGAGGGGAGTTTTTATTGCTCGAACAGCGCAAATGAAAAAAGCGAGTCAAAGTAAGATCAATAACCTTCTGGCACAAATTGCAATACTGGAACAGGCACACAAAGCTTCACTTGCCGAATCCACATTGGCAGAGCTTATTAATCTAAGGACTCAGCTGAAAGATGAACTAAATGTAAAATCGAAGCGATCGTATATCCTCTCCCAGAAGCTCTTTTACGAGCATGGAAACAAGAGTGGCAAATTTCTGGCAAAGGCCCTTAAAACCAAAAAGGCGACGCACACGATACAACAAATCACGGATAAAAATGGCCAGGTACATGTGACCAATGAAGCCATAGCAGGACAATTCGCTGAATATTATAAGGAACTTTACAACCTCCCTAAAGACCACTCCAGACAGAAAAGTGACATGACTCAGATATTTTTGCAGAAATTTTCCCCTAACCCTATCTCCACTCAACAGGCAACAGATATGGAGGCCCCGATTAGTGAAGAGGAATTTACACAGGCCTTGAACTCCCTGAAACCTGGTAAGGCGCCGGGTCCTGACGGCTTCCCGGCACAGTACTACAAGACTTTTGCAGACACACTAGCACCTCACTTCCTTCGCCACTTCAACTCCATCCACCTCGCAGACACCTCCCATTCGACCATCATGGAAGCGCATATAACTGTAATACCGAAAGGGGACAAAGACCCGTCCGTCTGCGGTAATTATAGACCCATCTCGCTACTAAACGTTGACTTGAAGCTCTACTCCAAAATCCTGGCCTCTAGAATCAACTCTCTCCTACCATCCCTCATTCATCAAGATCAGGTAGGGTTTTCCCAGGTCGGGAAGCCAGGGACAACACCATCAAAGCTCTTAACTTACTGCACTGGGCAAATGTAAATAAATCTAAACATTGCTTCTTCCTGTCCACAGATGCCGAAAAGGCGTTTGACAGGCTAGATTGGAATTATATGATCGCAGTACTTGAGAAAGTTGGCTTTGGACACACTATGCTTCAGCGTATTTCTGCACTGTATATCTGCCCTTATGCAAAGGTTAGAGCTAATGGATCCTTGTCTGAGTCATTCACAATTAGGAATGGTACCAGACAGGGTTGCCCACTATCACCATTATTATTTGTGCTGACCCTGGAGCCTCTCCTCCGACAGGTCAGGGCCTGCCCGTTTGTGAGGGGAATCCACATAAAAGACACAGAATACAAAATTGCTGCCTTTGCAGATGACCTCTTATTCACCCTCTCAGACCCAACCATTACACTCCCTGCCCTACTCGCCTTACTGAATAACTTCCAACAATTGTCTAATTTCAAAATAAATCACACGAAGTCATTCGCCCTCAATATAAACGTTCCTAAGGCCACAGTACTAAAATGTAAAAACGATTTTCCTTTTTAGTGGGCGGACAAACACATCACATATTTAGGTACCCTGCTACTCGGAGATCTAGAGGAAATTTATCAATGGAATTCCCCCCCCCCCCCTTCTCAAGGCAGTAAAGGAAGACCTGTCCAAATGGCACAGGCTGATCTTTTCCTGGTTTGGCAGAATGGCTATTGTGAAAATGAATGTTATCCCGAGATTTCTGTACTTGTTTCAGACATTACCCATCCGCATCCCTCAGTCATTCTTTGCTTCAATACGGTCTTTATTGAGACAGTTTGTCTGGGGAAATAAAAAACCCAGAATCGCGTATAGAACATTAACAGCGCCCAAAACAAGAGGGGGCACTGGCCTTCCGGACCCAGAACTGTACCATCGTTCTTGCCACATTGCAAGGGTTTTGGACTGGGGCCTCCATGGGTCATCCAAAGCTTGGGTCGGACTAGAGAATGATTTATCCCCCATACCTTTGTCATATTTACCGTGGCTACCTGACCAGAAGATCGCCCTGCCACCCTTATTGAACTCGACAATGCATTCATTTCGTGATTTAATCAAAAAATATGGTTTAACTACTTCTCCAAATCCCCTGACTCCGCTGATACACAACCCTGCCTTTCCGCCGGAAAATGACCTGCGTAGCCTACTGCCTGATGCTCATGTTGATATGTTTCGGGCATATAACTTTTTTGAAGACGGCAATTTCAAAGAGAGGACCGCTCTCACCCAAGAGGGCTTTGATGTCCCCCATTGGTTGTACCTCCAGACTAGGCATTATCTAAACGCGACAGGTAGAGATCCCACCTTTCTGGAGAAGTTATGGGCGGGAGGGCGCTCCATACGACATGCTATCTCTACGATTTACAACCAGCTGATTTTACACACGGCATCGGGGGGTATGTCTCACAGATCAGCCTGGGAAACGGAACTTGGCAGATCATTCCTAGATTCTCAGTTGGGAAAAAATCAATGTGCTTACTGTGAAAGGGTCCCTTAATATAAGAATCCAGGAAAATAATTTCAAACTGCGTACACGATGGTATAGAGTGCCCCAACTGCTTCACAAAATCTTCCCTCTCACTGATGAGTCTTGCTGGAGATGCGGAGAGGGAGTAGGATCCTACAAACATATATGGTGGGAGTGTGCTTGCATTAATGGTTTTTGGGACATGGTCGTGGCAACAATTAAAGAGGTTACTGGCAAAACCATACCATTCACACCGGAAGCCGTGCTACTGCACCACACGCACGAGACCATTAAATCTTATAAAGGCTCTCTCTCATTTCACATGATTAATGCTGCTAAGCTATTAATCCCATTGCTATGGAAAGAAACTAGGCCCCCAACGCGACAAGAGTGGTTTATTCAAATAGATAAAATCTGTGAAATGGAAAAACTCATTCACATGACAAAAGATTCTCTCACACGATTCACGCAAATATGGGAGTCCTGGATTTTATTTCGTCCCTAAATACTGCCTACATGATCCGTCGGCGACACGGTTCATCCCAGCCCCTTAGAGGAGAAACGGCTTTGTTTACCAAACCGCGATTTAGACTTCGGTAGTTATTAGATTTTCCTACTCGGTCTGCAGTTGATATACATGTTATGCCCTCTATTTCCCTTTCACGTACGCTTACACCTCTAAACACGCAGTTTAGGGGGGAAAATGGAGGGTTCAATTATTGTCCTTTATTGTTAATTCTGTTACTGTTACTGTTCTTATTTTGTTACTTTGTAATATCACATTTCCACCACTTGGTGGATGCAAGCTGTTTTTTGTAAGTGTGTCCAAGCTCACTATTTGATTGACACATACGTACATACAAGTTAAAACACATAGCCTACAGATAGCCCGATATATGATGTACATCTGTATGCGTGTATTTCTATTCATTGTATGTTACTTTATTATTACAAAAAGCTTATTAATTGATGTATTTTGTATCATCACTTTATATCAATAAAGCTTGTTTGGAAAAAAAAATGCAGGGAGATCAATGGTTCAGGGGATTGTATTGGGGAGGTGATCAATAATAAAAAATGCAGGGGGGGGGGTCAATGGTTCAGGGGG
>CM070034.1:97712471-97737435 GCA_036250615.1 Ptychadena robeensis
GGACGAGAGGGTCTCTTGCAGCAGGGAGTAGGCCGGAGCCGCGGCCTCAATTAGTGCCGGTCCGCTGGAAGTCCGGAATCGCGGCGCCGCGGGTGGTAGCGCGGGCGCCGGCGAGGAGCACCTGCAGTGGGGACCCTTCAGAAAGCCACCAGGTACCCAAGGAGAGGTGACTTTAAGCTGAAAAAGTTGCAGCAGGAGAGCAGTGTAAGGGAGCTGCTGCTGCTCCGCTCACGCCCCCTCACATCTACCAGAGAGGCATGATCGGCTTTTTTGATCGGCGTTTTTGGTGCCCGCCGATAATGCTATTTAGTGCCAATATCGGCCGATCATGATCGGCGGCCGATCAATCGGAGCATCACTATTAATAAGTTATCCTTTAGGGAAATCAGTGTGCAAAGCTGAATATAGTGTTTTTGAAAAATAGTATTTTTTTTATAGTTTACTAGAAGAATTAAGACATTTAAAGGGTGTTCTAACATCAGATTACTGGTATGGGGGGGGGGGTGGTTATGCCCTGAGAAGGCAGCAAGGGTTCATATAGAGTAAGTATACATTCCTGTGGATAACGGCAGTACGCTGACACTGTCTTTTTGTACTGTATACAAAACAGAGTTTTTAAGGATATGTAAATATTTGACCCGAAGTTTAAGGCAATGCAGGAATATAGGTGTATATCTATAACCCTCTTGTGAATGTTCCTTCATTTAGAAGTTATTGTGATTCTTGTATCTTTTCTAAAAATATTTCTTAGGTTTTTACTTGGGAAACACAGAGCAGCAGTTGAAGTTTACAATGAGGCAGCAAGGCTCAATAATAAAGACTGGGTATGCATTCTGACTTTAAAATTTTCTTTTTTTATTAATACAATTTAAATTTTATTTCATGTCTGTTTGCTTTTCTGCCTTTAGGTTATGATCAATTGTAGTATTTGTACTTTAGGGTGCCTAAGAGGGCAATGCAACTTACTATGTCAATACAAAAGGGTGTACCTGCAGCGCATGTTGCTGGTATGATGGAAGCTCAAAAAGTTGAACCATAAGGATCCAAACTGGAGCAGTGCTCTGTGCAATAGGTGAGGGGCTGGAAGTATTGCCCAAGATTGGGAGGACCCAGCAGGCCTATATTCAAATTGAATCAAAAGTAAATGCCTGGCCAGTGTAGGGGAAAGGGCCAGCCAGTCTTGGAGTGTTCTGTCCTGGGAAAGGGGGTCAGCTCCGCAATCTTTCAAAAGACAGGACATACTTTAACATCTGGTGCTTATGTTAGTTTCCAGCAGGTAATATATTCACTGAACTTGCAATTCTGTACATCCATACTTAATTAACCGCAGTGAATATTTATTCTGCTATGACAGGTAGAGACTCGCCCCTCCTACATGTAAATAGCATGTTCCAGGGTAAGCTGCCAGTTTAAGTCTCCATAAGTTAGTCTTTGGGTTAGCATTGGCTATTCTCCTAGTGAATATCAATATACAATATGTTCCAGCCCTGCAATCCCTGCTAGAACATGCCTTTTTCCTTCTCCTGTCAGGAGCCTACTGCCCCAAGGATTTAAGGGTAATGGTCTGCAGTCTCTTTGGAAACGGGAGCATATTCACACTATATGTGAATGAGTCTTCTGTGAGTCTCATTTTTATTTTCTTATTTCCTCCCCAAACCCATGTGTCTTACCATGCACAAAATATGGTACATAGCTCTCTTGTGAGCAGTTTTTTTTGTGTCTCCTATAATGACACTGGGATACTTATCTTGTTAATGTTTACTTGAGATTCATGGCATTTTATACGTATATTATGCTTGCTTTTTGTTTGCTAATGCTCTAGCTTCATAATTGTATTTCTAGACCTAGGTTCTAGACGTTTCCTGTTTCGTATTGTTATTTATGCATAGATGTTGGGGGGTGTAGGTTAGGAGAAATGTGACTAGAAATGTTCCTGGGAGATGCTTCCACAGATTATAGAAAATACATTATTGTTGAGCTTTTGTATTGGATCACCTGTATATTTCTATACCATATTTCCTGTATATATTTTCAATGATTGTGTACTCATGTCACTATCCGCTTGCTACTGTTTACATTTCAATAAAAATATATATGCTAATGTATATGCTGCTTTATTTGTCAACTTATTTTTATACCACCTCCTGATTGTCTGTTTTCTTCTATAGGAGATATGCCACAATTTGGGAGTATGTTACCTATACTTGAAAGACCTTGCCAAGGTACTGTGCACCAAATGTCATTCCATTTTAAAAGTGTAACAACCAATCAGGATAGTCATTGCATAAATGTGAGCAATGCATCTTGATGCACCACTTTTGTGAAACCGGCATAAACTTGATGACGTTTTTTATTCTCTGCAGAGTAAGGAGCAGCTAAATCTTGCCCTACAACTACACAGACAAGAGCTTAGCTCAATGGTCCTTGGAAAGATCCAGCTAATGGAAGGGAATACAGATGGTGCTATTCAGACCTATTTGCAGGCCCTTCAGTAAGTATGTAACTGAAATTTACTATGGAATCAGACCCTTTTTTTTCCTGCCACACTCCAGTGGAATAGTATCGCAATCTATTTTGCTTGGTGCATAATTTGTAAATAATTATCGATTTGCAGGTTAAGTAATTTCTTAAATATATTTTAGTTGAAAACAATTTCGCTTGATCAGTTTTTTACACCTGGACCAAGTGTTTTAAGGTTTTTTGTGATGTAAATTGGTTGTTGCATATCCTATAACAGAATTTTTTTTTCAAAGCTTATCTCCAGAAAGCACAGAGCTGTTGACCACATTAGGGCTGCTATATTTACAGGTGAGTCCAAGGTCCATCTACTCATTTTAATTTTAATCAGTAATTATGGTGGTTATAGTAAATACCCTGTGTTGTAGTAATCTATTTTCTTGTTAAGCTTTATTCAGAACATTTTAGTTGATGTTTTGGATTGAGCATGGTCCAGCTTTTTGGTTATTGTTCTAGTATTTTCAAATGGGGACCACTGTGATAAATAATTACTGTATTTTTCAGACTATAAGAAGCACCTAGTTTTTAGTGCAGGAAAACAAGAAAAAAAATGGGAACTGCTGCATATATCTCCCATCTAGTGTGTGTGTGTGTGTGTGTGTGTGTAAGCTGCCAGCGTCAGTGTGGTTTTATACACACAGCTCTGCATTGCTTATATAAACAATAGAGTTCAGGTGGGAGATCTGGCTGTGTGCAGATCTTCTTCTATCTGACTGCTCCTCCACCTCACCAGCTTAGCTTCTTGCTTGGAGAGCTGGCAGGGAGCCAAGGCATAACCAGGTTTGGCCGAGCATTCGGACTATAGGGTCCTCATACACCTTTTTAGATGTCTCTGTCAGATTTCCTTTAGATCTCCTTTTTGTTTTACCAAAACCATGTAATATGAGGGACTTTCTAAACCATCAAGTCTACTTGTGTGATCACAGAGGACCCTATGCTACATACTTGTTGGTAGATCTAAAGGATATCTGACAGAGACATCTAAAGGTGTATGGCCAGCTTAATGCTGGCCATACACTCTGAGATAAAAATTAGGATAGATTAAAACCAACCAATACGACAGGCGCTATCTGTTTGGATCGTAAATTTCGGCAAAACGCTACCATTGAAAATCCAATTTATGTCCAATTTAGGATCGTAAATTTTTTTTTTTACGCCAGGAGATGTCATTGAAAATAATCGCCGTTATATCGGCCATTGGATGTGTTTTTTTTGTATGTATGTTGTATAATATAACATCTATATAGATGTATGTATGTTATAGTATATATATAACATCTATATAGATGTATGTATATATATATATATATATATACACATCTTTATAATGTAAGTATGTATATATATATATTACACATCTATATAGATGTACATATATATATACACTCTATATGATGTTGTTATATATAAATATATATATTATATATAACATACATCTATGAGATATATATATACATACATATACATCTACTAAATGATATATACATACATATATGAAATCTTGCTACTATTATAAGATATGCTGACAGCTGTTTAGACCCCATGTCATGTTGAGCAACGTCCGGTCCCGGAAGTTTAACTATGCTAAGTTCCGCATCGGCAGTAATTGGTTGTTAAAAACTAGGAAAACACATAGTGAAGTTTCCCCGATGTTGCCAGACCAAAAATTTTTGAACATGTCCAATAAATTACGACCGTAAAAAATCGAAATTACGACGTAATATACCTCGGTACACCATGTGGACTGCACGGATGTTTCAGGCAGATAAAATCTTTATGGTCGGTTTTTATCGATCTAATTTTTATCTCAGAGTGTATGCCAGCATTAGACACAGCACTTTCCCCCCCCATATATCCCCCCCCCCCCCCCCCCATCAACTAGCACAAGTGATAAACCGTAGTTAGGCTCCCTAATGACCACAATCTAATCATAGCATTCTTTTACTTTTGCATACAACAACCATCAGAATGCTGTTATCTTTTCTTCAGATTAAATGTTTTTTACACCAAGCTAATATTAAACCCATACTTGGTATATCCTATATCTTCACTAAAAATGGTTCAGTAATGCACAAGGGTTCATGGACTCTAAAGCCCAGTTTCTTATTTTGATTTTCTTACTTCTTACAGAACGGTTTGTATCAGAAAGCTTTTGAATATCTTGGAAATGCTTTGACATATGACCCCACTAATTACAAGGTAAGGAACTGGAATTCATTAAGCTTTGGAGTTATTGCATATTTTGTATTATAAGTATATAACTAAATGTTTTTCTATCCAATGAACAGTCAATAGATTGTTGCTGTATAATCATGTGCAGACTGTGCCCATTTTGTGTTCTAAAACCTAAATGAAAACCTTGATGCTCATGGTTCTTGCAGCCACAGAAGTGTCTAGTTTTTAGTTTGCAGTAATAACCACTACAGTAAATGTGTTTTCCAAAATTATTGGAAAGAGAACTTAACTTTGCATTTATTTAAAGGGCATATTAGCGGCTGGATGTATGATGCAGTCCCATGGCGATTATGATGTGGCTCTTAGCAAGTATCGTGTAGCTGCTGCCAGTGTACCAGAGAGCTCACCCTTGTGGAACAATATTGGCATGTGTTTTTATGGAAAAAAGAAGTATGTGGCGGTAAGAGGCACCTTTTTACTCATGAGGGCTACATAATCTTCATATTATTATAACTTGCTAAAACTGTGGGACAAAGTTACACATATACTACGGTGTTTTCTATGTTAACATTATAACCTTTCCTTTTTTGTTATTTTTATCCCTTATATATAGGGGTGCACATAAGTAGTACGTTTGTACACAAATTGGTCTAAAATCCATCTCTGCGTACCTTTCATCTTCCTTCCTCTTGCGTACTACAAGAGGAGAGCTTCACGGAGCTTCCCCACTCCTCCCACTTCTCCCCCTTCTCTCTGATGAGAAGGAACGTGCATATAGAATAGTTTTGCATTTTTTTTCCAAACTGTGTAGCTTTAACCTCCTGGGCGTTTGGGCCTAGTTATTTCTGGTTGCGTTTCATCCATCATTGAATCACAGAACCGTATTCCCCCGGTGATTCTGTGTATCGGCGTGTATGCTGATACCTCTGCGTCCACCCGATCACGTCACCGATGACATGAAGGGGCTGGAGGGTAGATGGTGCCATAGACCTTCATGTTAATGAAGGGGCGTCGCTTTTTCCCAGCACGGTTCTGTCGTCACCAGAATGGGCTGTAAATCGCGGCGGCATTTTATATGCATTGCCCTTGGTGTGCTTTTCAAAAAATCTACCAAAATACCAAAGATGCCAAAAATGTATGAGCATTGGAGGTAATAAATAAACAAATAGAAGTTTACATTGGTATTTAAATTAAATTCAGATGGAAGTTGAACCAGTCAAAGCAGCTTCTGTGCTTAATTGGTGCTGATTTTTTCCAGATCATCATCTTTGCTGCGGCTTTGCATGAGATCCTGGTGTGGTTTGCTTTGTAGAAGATGTGTAAGCACTATGTATCTAGCTGCTTCCAGGAGCTGTGGAAAAAAAGTTTTGTTTAATTGTTTGTGACTTATTATAAGTGTAAATGTTGCATTATGGAGTGGCACAAACATTTCAAAAGTGGTCTCATGAATGTTTCAGAATTCTCTTGTTTTTAAGGAAATCGTGTAGCTGACAGTTCAAAGGAAACAAGCAACAAGTGATTATTAACAACTCTATTGTCAGTTGAGTAAGTGTTTTGTAACTCAGGATTTCATCACTTAATGTGACAGCAGAAAAAAAAGTGGTACGATTAATTAAAGTGCATACAAAGTATTGTTGTGGCTCATTTAACCTGTTATACGGTCACATTTGTTTTTCTGCATCATACCTGTATGCTTATTAAGTGTTCTTCCCTGTTAATGACATTAAAACTGGGACAAAATCCAACAGTTGCTGGATTATTAGACTGGGTTGCTTGTTTCACTGACCAACAGACCCATGTTTTTGTTAGTTGGTTTACTACACACATTGGCTTCAGGTATATATTTATGCCTTGTAACTCAGTGTGTGGTGAATTATGAACTATGGTGCACTTATGGACTTTAGTTGATGCAGCTTTTAGATGCTATTAATTCACTCATCTCTGATTCTTATGTTGTTATATCAGGCCATCAGCTGTCTGAAGCGTGCGCTTTACTTTTCCCCATTTGATTGGAGAGTCCTCTATAACCTGGGATTGGTTCATCTTAGCATGCAGCAATACGCCTCAGCCTTTCACTTCCTTAGTGCAGCAATATCCCTTCATCATGGGAATGCCACACTTTACATGTTATTAGCAGGTAAGACACAACACTTTTTCAATCTCTACGTTTGGTACCCATATCAGGCTCTACTTTTATACTTCTTACATCTTCTCTGTTTTAAGTGGCACTTACATACCTGGATGATGCAGAGAATGCTAAGAATTCATATCGGCAGGCTGCCAGTCTGGATCAGTAAGTGAACATCATCTTGCTTACCTTTTGTTGAAATGTTTGTTTTTTTCAATTAAATTTTTTATTGAGGACAAAAAAAAAACAATACATAGCAAATAACAATAACAATAACAAATACAGTACAAGTGCATCATGGATTAATTCCAGTTCCAATATAAACGTAGGCCCAGAGGCTGGGCAGCAAGTCTCTGCAAGCCTGCAGGATGGCCAGTAGGCTTTAGCAGCCAAATAACAGGAATATTCACTGTGACTTATGGAACAACAGAAAATAGATCATACCTTAAATTGAAATACACTATAAACCAAATGGGGATAGAAACATCTAACACTTACACATTCCGCACAAGACAAAGAAGGGAAGGGGGGGGGGGCAAGAGGGACGGGAGGCCGATGGTCATCCATAGAGCGAAACACATAGATCAACCACTGCGGGCCAAAAAAGTGTCGTAATCACCAGAGCATTGAAAATAGTGCCAATGGAACCATTGCCTTTGAAAGTGGTCATGTTTACCCCGTGCAGACCAGCTGAGGTCCTCCATACGTCTTATATCCCTGGCAAACCAATGCGCCATTGTGGGGCTCTCAGTGCGGCGCCACAGGGCCGGAATACACGCCTTGGCAGAGTTCAATAAATGAATCACTAGGGACATCTTGGCAACGGTATTGCATTATTAGGGAGGATTAAGGCTGAGGACTCCCAACCTAGGTCAGTCTCTGAGCTTGTGCACTAATTCTTTCACACGTCTCCAGAAGCCTTGTATACTGGGGCATTCCCAGAAGATGTGTAGCAATGTACCTGGGTGGGCTTCATAGCGCCAGCAGGTATCCGGCTGGTTTGGGAAGCATTTGTGTAGGATCTGAGGAGTCCTATACCAACGTGCCAGAAGTTTATACCCAGTTTCCTGCAACTTACTGGATATCGAAGACTTGTGAGCTAGGGTTCAGACAGGGTCTCTCTGGGCTGCTGTAAGGGTTAACCCCAGGTCCCGTTCCCATTTAGGGAGAAAGGATGGAACTTGGGGTCCCCCCGCCATGAGGAAGGCTGTGTGTGCCAGGGACATAGCATGCCTAACAGAGCTCTTCAAAGTCAGTGGTCTCTCTAAAGCCTAGGTGCCCAACCTGTGGCCCGGGGGCCGCATGCGGCCCTTTTGGCATTGTTCGGCGGCCCCCCTTGGTCCTCCACATGTGGCCCCTAAAACCTAACTGTTAATGCATAGGGTATAGCAAATCACCTGTGAAGTGGTGACACGCTGACCCAGCTTTCCTAATCAACTTTGGCGCTCCTACATCAGTAAAATTTTATGACGGGGTCGGGATCTGGTCCACCACCTGCTGAGATGTGTCGTCGGGGGGAGGGTCTGAATTGATGTTATGTGCGGCCCTTTAGTGATGCCTAGGGCCGCACTTCTGGCCCTCCATATCAACTCAGTTGCCCACCTCTGCTCTAAAGTATAAAGGTTCAGACTTTAACGTGTCTGATAAGGCCTCCCTCGGCTCACTCATCGGGCTGAGGGCACCCCCCAGTTGAAAATTGGAAGATATATCGGCGCGCAGACTCCGCAAGGTCCCGGAAGGCCGAGCAGCCCAGCACCGGAAAGAGTGGTGAAGCAGGAGAGGACAATCCATATCTTTTAAAAGCTTGTAGTGAAATTCTCAAAGTGGTCTTCATGGGCATGGATGGGCCATGACTCGAGGAGGCAAAGGTCCAGGGTGTCAAGGCAGTCCCCACAGGGGGAGACCCACTGTGGCCTGTTCCAGCTGGCCCTCCCTTCCCCCAGACAAAGCCCACGAACATGGATCTGAGACAGGGCAAGAAAGCCTATGAAAGTCGGACAGGTAGAGCCTGCAGCAATTAGAGCAGCCGTGGCATAATGTTCATCTTGAGGACGTTACCCTACCAAGCCATGTTTGCAGCTGCCATGTATCTAGGTCCTTCTTAAAGGTTTGAAGCAAGGGCATAAAATTGAGCGCAAAAACTTTCAGCTGGCAGGGATAAGAGTGGCCAAATACTTAATGTGTGACTGGGAGCACTTAAAGGGAAAGGCCTCCCCTATTCCTGCCATCATGTCATCGGGTAAATCTATCCCTAGAGCCTCTGACTGAAAGATTGATTTTGTAGTTTGAGAACAAACCAAACTCCTGCAGGGCCAGCAACAGGTTGGGGAGGGAAATCAGGGGGTTCGTCAGGAAAAAAATAAGATCATCAGCATACGCCGCTACCTTATGATGCACCGCGGCTACTTTGATACCCCCTACATTAGGATCGTTTCTCACCCAGCAAAGTAATGGCTCCATAGTTAGGATAAAAAGGAGGGGCGAGAGGGGGTAACCCTGTCTTGAAGAAAAGTCTATATATACCCAACACTTTATTTTAAAAAGAATTATGAGAGGTAAGAACCAGTGTCAGTCCAAAACTCCTATACGATTCTAGACAGAATTTGTAGTAGTGCTGACTCCACTGCTCTTCTACAACTGCCTTTCAGTCTTCAAATCGAAGTTTTTTTAGGTATCAAAGTTCAGCTTTTCATATAGGCAGGGGCCATTCTAATAAATGCAGCCTCCTGTCGAAAGTTTTTCAACATCCACCCATGAAGGTCTTTCAGTACCTGAAAAATTCTTCCCAATACGGTAGCCTGCTCACTTCTTAAATTAGCTGTGGTGTGTTAACCCATAAGTCACTGCTGCATATTTTTTGGATGCGCTAGAGTGATCATTTCCTATACACATGTATTGGAAATGCTAAGGCAGCACATCTGATCTAGCATAAGGTGTGTACCAGGGAAGGAATTAGCGAGTATCGAGGGCTGAAAATTTTCACCATACCTAAATGACTTATCTCATGAAAAAAAATTAGTTTGTATGTTCTCCCCGTGTCTGCGTGGGTTTCCTCCGGGTGCTCCAGTTTCCTCCCACACTCCAAAGACATGCTGATAGGTAAATTGGCTTCCTCAAAGAAAGATTCTCCTGTTAGTTACATGTGACCTTTGTGTTAAGGACATAAGATTGTTAGCTCCTCTGAGAGACAGCTAGTAATATGACTATATATACTCTGTAAAGCGCTGCGTAATATGTCCATAACGATAATAATAATGACATGCAAACATATTATGCATGACACTAGATAGGTATGTATGCCCAAAGCGAGTTAGTCAGGGTAACCGCCCAGGAGGTTAATGAACAATGAAAAGTGTGAGCCTATTTTGGTTCATGACATATTTAATATCTGGTTGGGTAAAAGTAGCTGTCATGACTGCTGCGGATCTGTGTTCAAGGTACTGGGTAAGCATGCTATTGACCAAAATAAGAAGTATAATGGGTATTACTTTTAACAAGTAATGGTAGCCCCTTCTCCCATATATACTTTTGTACTACAAGGTATTGCACTATTAAATGAATAAATAATGGTAACCCTCTCTACCACATATACTTGTTGTAACGGTATCAACTGCCAGCGACTTCCTTCTCCCGTGACCTCCAAGCTTCTGAGCAGCTCTTACAAGAGCTAGTGGTATTATAGCCGTTCCCTACAACATGAGACGAGGCTTCAAGTTGAGGGTAAGAAGTAGAACTGCTTTATTGGAAAGATTCTTGGCTTTATATACAAATTCCCCATGCCGGAGGACCTCCCCTGGGGACCTGATGGAGAACTGTGGGTGACAACACACAGATCACTGGGCCCACTCCCACCCGGTCTCCCCGGCATCGGAGATAATTAGCTCAGACACTAAGTCTGTAATACAATCAACAAGACTGTAACAGCCCATTGTTTGTAAGCACTTTCAGACAGTCCACACAATGCATCACCATCTGTGAGAGGATTAGGACAGAGTGGTTCTGTTACACTTGTTATGCTACTATAATACAAGGCATAATAGGTTAATGTAGAAATTGGGGGCTGTCTTATGACAATCAACTTCATTAAGCTCCCTAGCGCACTGCCCGTGCCGCTCTGTTTTTAACAGCGCGCTACGGGCAATCGCGGCAGTGTACAAGATACACTGCCTGCCATTTCCTCCCTCCCCTCTCCACACAGCCGGTGTCATTATCGATGCTCCTCCATTAACATGGAGGTCTGGCGCCGCCCACCCTCGGAAATGCTGCGGCTGGAAGCAAAATTGCCGTAGCTTTCCGGGGATATGCGGCTTTCATGGCACATTCCTCACACAAACTCTGGACGATCTGGGCTCGTCATGACCGCTCCAACATGTTGGAAAGCCCCGTTCAATCTCCATTACTTTGCATGGAGACATGAATCTACATGCAAATATTGGAGAAGCTGCCTCCTGCACAGCCGTCCGCTGTCAGTGTGAAGGGGGTGAAGCCATTACTTCTCACTCGGAAGCTGCTGCTGTGTAAATGAGGCTGCCTGGCTGGATTTCTCCCCAGCTTGTAGCGTCTTGTGATTAACACATGCTACAAGCTGGGGAGAACAGGTCCCTATTGAACGGGAATCGATGTGCCCATGTGGTGCACATTGATTTCTGTTCAATTGATCCCCGATCAATCACAGCGTGGTGACGTCACCACACTGTGATTGATCGGGGGTCGATTGCCCAGGAATTTACCCGTGTGTGCCTAGCTTAAGAAGTATAATCCTTTTTTTTTTATTATTATTTTTTTTATGAAGACTAGTAATTTACCACTGATAATTCCAATTTTACACCCTAGCTGCAACCTTTCATACAGTAGTTATAGCAAAATTCCCCCGTAGTTATTCATTTAAAATACATTTATACACTTATAATAATATAATAATAAAAACTGAAACCATTCTGGTAATCTAAATAAATATAAAATATATATCCTATAGCATGTATATATGATAAAGTCAAGTTGTTTGTACAGCTATTTAAAGTATTTAAAGTAAAGCTGTATACACTTGCCATAAATGTATAGATCACATTGCTGGCTTTCTGACACATGGAGGAAGGTGGTGTTGGTTCTGCATTAACAGCCTTGAAAAGCAGTAAACTAGGCCATTTTACTGCTGTATTTTGTACATATTTTTAAGTTTTACTAACCATCTCCTTAATAACAACATATATTCTTATACGCCCTTTTAGCAGGTGCTACCTGCTTGACCATTTTCTCCTGATTTGTAGTTGACCATTCCAAGTCTCATGTTAAATCAAAATGTAACATAAATTTGTAAATCTTAACTGGCATATACTGTATCAGGTTTTGTGTTATAAATGAACCGACCCTGTAATGTTCTCTCCATATGGCATCAACTTGCTGAATAAAACTGTATGATATTGTAGTCCTTTTTATCTTGAGGACATGTTCGTTAATATAAAGGGCCATTGTTCCAGTGTGTACATTTGCCAGTGTAGGAGAGTTCATTCCTTAAGCCTCCTTCTTCCGCCTGCCAATTTTCCATAATTCAGTATCTGAAGTGCAGCTTATGCCTCCCACACCACTATTCTGTAACCTCTAACTGGTCTCCAACTCTCTCCTCCTCATAATGCTCTCACTGGGAGCTTCAGCTTCACACAGACTGGGACCTTCAGCTTCCATAATGTTACTAGTTGCCTGATCGCTGCTCTATGCATGCTATGCTCTAGCATTATTGGCATACTTTGTTTCTTCAACTCTTACAGTATTTGCAAACTGTGCTGTTTTTTTAAGCAGTATATTGTTTTGTATAATACCAGGTATGTTACCATTTTCTCCATGCAGAGGATGTCAAATTGGTAACAAAGAGCAAGTTATACTCTGTATACTAAAGCAGATTGTATATATCTTTGTGATTTTCAAGGTGTCCATACACTACTACTCAATGTGTGCATAACCACTTGTTCGGGTCAGACTCCGCTACTGCGGACAGAAAAACACATGCACAAAAGCATGTGTTTCCTGTCCGGATTACCTGCAAGTTTTCGCTGCGTTGTTTTTTTTTAGCCCATTAATGCCAAAAGACTCAAAACCTCGTCCACTCCACGTCTAATGATTTAGTTTGTGGCACGGTGTTGAGGAAAATGAGAGGTTCACACGTGTATAAAAACTAGCCTGAGATGCTCACAAACTGCCCCAGTGGAGCCTCAGGCTTTGTTTCCATTGTGTTGGGACTTTGGTACTACACGCTTGTTTCCATTGTGTTGGGACTACACGCTTAGTGGGAGGTCCCAACGTAACAGACTTACCTGCTCGGCGGACGGGTCTGTCTTCATTGCGCCGAGCCGATCCGCCGCTGTAAGGCTGAACGTAGTCGAGTACGTTCAGCCTTTACACCAGCGGATGTGTAAACAGACCATCCGCCGGCAGGCAAAGTCTGTGGGATACGTCGGGACCCCTGCTAAACGTATACGCTTAGCTTAGGGGTCCCGACGTATAATGGAAACAAGCCCTTAGCCATAATCAGGATCTTGCTGCAGCATTTCTTTTGTTTGTAACATGTTTTTTTCTCTTTTTAGGACAGACCCTCTTGTAAATCTGAACTTTGCAGTTTTGTTATACAATCAAGGAGATAAGAAAGGCGCGCTGAGTCAATACCAGGAACTGGAGCGCAAAGTCAACATTTTAAGAGATACTGGGACAGAATTTGATCCAGAAGTAAGCCACATTATTAAAAGTAGATATAGATACTGTAACATAGTATGTTACAAATACAGAGTGCATTGTTAAAGCTCATTTACTGACTGTTTAACAATAGGTAAATAGACCATAGGCTGGCTACATTTTAACTTTTTTTCATTGATTTTCTCTCCTAGCTGTTCATTCTTTCCCAATTTATAATTTTGCATCTTTGACTGAAGATCAAAAACTGCCACATGACTACCTTTGTTCTAGAACAAGTTAAACTGAAGGCAAAAACACTGTTTACACTAAGGAATATATGAACTGTTTGTTTTGGTAGTTTGCAACTGATTTGTTTTTGTAGATGGTGGACATGGCTCAGAAATTAGGGGCGGCCCTGCAAGTTGGTGAAAGTCTAGTGTGGACAAAGCAGACTAAAGACCAAAAAGCTAAGCAGCGAGCAGGAGGGAAAGGGTCAGGAACAGAGCAGACTCTGCTGGGGTCGAATCAGGCTTTGGGTAGAGCAATGTCTTCTGCTGCTGGATACAGTAAGGCTGCCCTCCCAGCGGGTAAGACATACTGCAGAATTATCCATCATTCTACTTGCAAACTTTAAACTACACAGGGTTAAAATTTATTATTTTATTTTCTGTAGGATCCAGTGCACCCATCTCCAAACCTCCATCCCTACCCCTTGAGCCCGAAGACCCTACAAGTTCAGGTTCTGCAACAGAATACAAGAGGGGTACCAGCTAGTTTCAATATACTTGGTATTCTTTGACTTGAATGTGTTGTCTGCTTTTCTATAAGAGAAAGCTAAACTTCAGTTATTTTAGATCCGATTTTATGTTGGATATATGTACAGCTTATAATAGAATAGAAGTTGGGGTGATAATTAGACATTGTATATAAAGACCTTAAACATGTAAGTAGTATTTATGTAATTTCATATACATCATTAAACTAACCTAAGATGGGCTGCAACATTGACATTGAGTGTTATTTGCCTTGTGCATCCACAATTTTTGCACATCATTTAACTAGAACAGATTTTTTAATTAACTAGAGTATCTTGTTATGCACAGTGTGGAGACAGTGTTCCTTGTTTAAGGAACCTCCAGTAATGAAAACAGTAAACAGAAAAGTACTGTAATTTTTGGACTATAAGACGCACCGGACCATGAGACTCACCAAGTTTTTAGGGCACTAGCAGCAGTACACTCTCACCACAGCGTCATTCTCCACACTGATCGGGAGGAGGGGGCCGGGCTGCAAAGTCTACTACTCTCCTCCTGCTCTCCTCTCCTTACTGCCATGGAGATTATACAAATATGGATTATGTCGATATTAGCTGAAACTTTCAGCCATAGCTTTCTGGTAACACATGTTTTACCACCACTGATTAGGCACTGCATGTAAACAGCAATTGCAATACCTTCCTGCAACGCTTTGTTTCCCTAAAATCCATGCAACAAAGATGAAGAAAGTGGTGCATTTTTTGTTAAAACTTAGACATCAGCCTAGTGTAACAACCATTGTTTGTGATTAAAAATAAGCCATCAGAACCCACACAGAGCTCAAGCAAGCTTAACTGAAGGCAGACAGGAAGTGTGATGTACAGCCAATAAACGTAAAATACCTTCCCTAAAAACAGTAAAAGAAATAATCTCACTGGAGTGTAAGAGAAAATTGTGTTCTGCTCTTGTGCTTACCTTGTACTAAAAGAAGGTGGCAGACCTGCAGATAGGGCTAAATTGAATTTGTTTAAATACTGTACTTAAGTTTTTTTTTCTAGAAGTAAACCTGCCCCAGGCTTATGAAAAAATATGGAAATCATGAAGGCTTGCTTTTAGGTACTGGGAAGTAGATATGCAAATCCAGGCTCAAGGTTATATATATATATATATATATATATATATATATATATATTATATATATATTATATATATATTATATAATTATTTTATTTGAAAGCATACCATTTTAGTCTCCTCCATGTTTATGGACACTAGATTTTAACGTAGGCTTGTTAGCACACTAATGATTTTGTCCTTTACACAGTATTTTGTACAATAGACATGTATACATAAACTGTACAAATACAAGTTTAAACATTTTAGCTAGTATAGCCAGCGTACAGTATGTAGAAACTTTTGGAGAAGCTTGTTCTAAACGATCTTTATACCAAATCTCAAGTGACTTGTCATTTTTAACATCTTCCTAGTAATATCTATCTGTACTAGCTGATGGCTGTTTGAAACCTCTTGGCAACAAATTTAGAGTGACAACCCACACTCTCAGATCTATGCTTAATATTCGGAAACTAGAATTGAAAAAAAAAGGCTTAAAAAATATTTTTTAAAGCTTGCTTAAATCTTTGCAACAGTTTATTGTATACACTGGTCTCCTGCAAGCCAAAGCTCATGGGAGTAAGAATTGTTCCTTCTTATGTGTTGACCATATTAACTGAAATACCATATTAACGGTTTCTATGCTGACCTATTCTAACACTATGAACAAAGTCAGTCCTTCATGCAGGTATCCAATACTTTGCTTGTTGGTGGTGATATTCATGATCCTGAAAGCTGTACCTAAATGGCAAACCATCCTGGAGTTTGTCACAAAGACAGGACTAGAGAATACATTTAAATATTAGTTCTGTCATTGTTGCTGAAATAATGTAATGGCATATTCAGCATAAAAATACAAACAACCGTTTTAAATCATAGTTCATTTGGCAGCATAACCGCAAGATGTTGGTTACATCAGTATAGCATCCCTCCATGACATAAATATCTGGTACAAAAGATGAGAGCTGTATCTCTACTATGGTCTCAAAAACATATAGTATCTCTTCCATAGTGCATGCAGCCAACTCTCCTAGCACTCTCAGAAGGTTGGGCAGGAATAAGGAACCTCCATAGCTGTATGTCCAGCGAAGAAAGGAAAATTCACACCTGGACGCTTGTCATAGCTGAAAGGGCTCCCGGGAAATAATCCCAGCTGCCTCTGCACCCCATCACGTGCTCTGCCTGTCCTCTGTGACGTCACTGTCACAGCGGATGTACTGCCGTCTGCAGCTCTACGCTCTGTCAGCAGAAGAAATAACCCCTCCCTCTCCAGCTTGGGAGGGGGGGTTCTTCTGCTGACAGAGTGAGGAAGAGAGGAGTTTGTGCTGCCAGCTGTCAAAGTGTTCGTGATAAGACCAGGAGGATGTAGGACACGGGAGCTGTAAGGGGCAGAGAAACAATGACAGTAACATGGGAAGTGTTCTGTCACTGCAGCGCCCCAAATCTTCCTGTGTCCTCCACCATCACCTCCTATCTACCTCACCTCATCCTACCTGTGTGCCCCCCAAATCCATGTCACCCCCATATCACCTTCACATCTTCATCCTTCTGCTTCACATCAAATTCCATCCCTCCCTGTCACCTAGTGTCATCTCCATCCGTCTACTTCACATCAAATTCCATCCCTTCCTGTCACCTAGTGTAATCCCCGTCCTTCTGTTTCACTTCAGTCTCAATCTCTCCTGTCTCCTACAAGGTCATCCTTCAGCTTTACTCCTGTCTCCTATGCAAACTGCAACACACATATGCAGCACATGGATCTCTGGAAGGACCAGAACTGTCCTCCCATACCAAACCCTTTGGCATTGGTAAATATATCTGCAGGGAAGGGACACCTTAGTAATGTCCAACAGAATGGGCGGAAGTGGCTTTAGGTGCCAGTACGTAAGATGGTGCTTTAGGGAATGAGGAATGTGTAGCAGTTTTCACAGATGTAAACTGCTGACAGGTGAGTATAATGTCAGTGTAATGTATGTGGGGGATTTTTTATTTTGAGTTTACAACCGCTTTAAGCTACTAAATTGTATATGCGTGTCTGTATGCATGTCATTTTGCTTTTTTTTGTCTGTAGTTACTGTATGTCTTGTTTGTACTTGTGTTTCTCTGTAGTTATGGTTGCTAAGATACCATCTGTGCTGGTAAACTATAAGTCTTAGCAATCCCTACTGTCCTCAACCATGTTTGAGGGCCATTTAAGTACCTGCATTGTGTTGTGTACCACCAATGCACATGGTAGCATAAACGCTAACATTGCTGGTACACAACACATTTTAATGAAAATTTTACTATACAATTTAAATTTAGTTTTTTTCCTTTCCAAAACCCAGGTGCGTCTTATTGTGCACAAAATACAGTATGTGTCCCTCTGGAGCTGTGAAACACGTTTGGAGCATAATCTGCAATCCCCTTCTGCAGAAGCATCCAACATTAGTTTTCCTAACCTTTTGCTGCCCATGTATAGGTTCCTACATTTTATACCTGTGAAATAGTAATTAAAGCGGAGGTAAACTTAAAAAAGGGCTTTAAGGGCTTGATCCCACTAGCGTCCATTTCAATGGTCTTTTCCCCTGCAACCCGCGATCTGAATTGCGGCTCCCCTCGTTTTCAATCGCCGGTAATCACGCCCTATAGACATTAATAGATGCAATTAAAAATTGCACCCATTCAATTTCTATGGGTGCGTTCAGGGGCGATCTTGCTTGGTTACCCATAATTGCGGCTGATTGCTCTAGTGGGAATAAGCCCTAAGTTGTAGCAATGGATATATTGTGTTTAGTCAGTGATCTCATAAACAAGCATGATATTGTAGAGCAGCAGTTGTATTTTGACAGCAGCTTCTGCTATACGAAACATTGTTTATCATTATCAGATAGGAGCAAAAAATGTTGTATCTCCTATGTTCAAAGGTCTTCAAAATACTTAAAGGGTCAGTGTAAATCTAAATACCTTGAGGCTTAAATACCTTAAAAAAGCCACCCATACCCATGTAGATATGCCATTGATTCCCCAAAGATCGATCTGTGCGCGTGTTCCTGCAGATGACGGGGACCTAAACGTGTATGGCTAGCTTATGACATAGCGGAAACATGATTTGCTCAACAATTAAAACTAAACAAGTATGCATCTCAGCAAACTCAACAAGAAGTGATAAACTCAGTAAGAATTACCATTTATTTTAAAAAAAGGTTACAAAGTTGTATCACAAAACTGTATGTTACAAAAGTGTGATATCTTTTTCCAGTGATCTGAAATCATAAGACAATATAGAACAAAACAGATGAAAACATTTATCGTGGCCAGTTACCCAATGAGATCAAGTTAGATGTGCACCTTCTACATACACCATATTTACATAGTTTGTTATTGCTGTGTATTAATGACCTGATGGTGATAATAAATAATTGTTTTGGTATAGAACTGTAACAGCAAAGTCACTGAAATTATCAGCTGCCCCTGGTAGACCACCAAAGCATAAAAAGGTATATAGAAACCATTTAGGGTGAATAAATAAGGTATCAGTTGTAAAGAGAGAGAGAGATAACATTAACAAGGAGGGGAGATTAAGTAATAATAATTTGGTCCCATAAAAATACCTCCTCAACAAACAACACAAGAGTGAACTATAGAAACAAAACAGTGGAGTGTAAGGTATGAGACATGGTTATGAATGTTGGCAGACCTAAGTAACATGTTTGGCTCTAAAAACCCAGTTACCAGAAAGCCTTTGAAGGACACAATAGGATTTATTGTTTCTAAATAGCTACAGACTAACACTGTGCCTTGTGTCAACCACTGCACAAATAGGTTGAGTACCCTGCATGCTCAATTTGAAAATTTTTACAATAGGAATTATTGTTTCTAAACAGCTAGGGACTAAACTATGTTTAGTATGCTATGCTTGTTGTTATCCCCTACTCATAGGTTGTGCACCCAGCATGCTCCATTTCGATATTTGAACTTCTAACTTTTTTATATGTAACAGCACTATTATATCTAAACCCTAACGAATTTCTCTGTTAACTCTGACCAGAGAATGACATACAGAACAAACTGTGCTGTGTTAAGATAGGTCCACAGCACAACAGATCCATCAAACAACAACTTATACTGGAGAGGCACACAGTCATAAAATTTTTCCATAAAACATGAATGCATGATTAGTTTGGACAATCCTAA
The DNA here is from genome assembly GCA_036250615.1 of Ptychadena robeensis. Lineage (NCBI taxonomy): Eukaryota > Metazoa > Chordata > Amphibia > Anura > Ptychadenidae > Ptychadena > Ptychadena robeensis. Next base: position 97,731,999 of record CM070034.1, read on the forward strand.
GCCTCATGTAAATAAGAGCGGTGATGAGCGCCCTGGAGTACTGCCAAATAATGGAAACTGGGCACTATTACTGAAAAGGGAAGGGCATGGGTATTTCTCATGCAGATCACCACCCTAGCCATTTTTAATCTGACCTAATATAGCATAACCAATAATCTGTAGTGACCATATCTGTAAAGAGTACCAAATTTTTTTATATTTGTTGGTTTTCTTTTTTTCTTTAAATCTCCTAAGTATGAAAGATACTACCAGTATGAGAGGAAGAACAGGAAGCATTATCATGTTTATTACTGCAACCCATTGCAAAAAAAAATAAGTTATATCAGTGTTCTCCCCAGAATTTTTTTTTAGCCGGGCGGCGCGATGACGTCATGACGCGATGACGCCATCGCACCGCCTGCTCCGGTCCGGCGGCCCTCTGATAGGCTGCCGGCCAGCGGCAGCACACAAATCCTCTGACAGGCGGCGTCTCCCCATTCTTCAGGAGCGCGCCGCAGCCACTGAAAGACTCCGGTAGTGTGCCGCGGGCCGGAGTCTTTCAGTGGCTGTGGTGCGCTCCTGAAGAATGGGAGGCGCCGCCTGTCAGGCTGCTCGCTGTGTGCCGGGCGGGGACCAAAATCTCCCGGGCGGGCCGCCCGGCCAATCTCCTCTGGGGAGAACACTGTATATGATAAGCATTGGAATATAAACCTAATGGCATACGCTCATTGATGGGTGCATGATCATGCATGATGTAAATCATCAATACCACCCTCATCTTGATCCTTTACCTCCCAGAGCCATGTACAAGTATACAACTGGGAGTGCTCTTATTATAGTAATAATATATCTGGTAATGATCTCAAATGTAATTGGTCATATACAGTAAATTACCATATTTTTTCAGATTTTTATAGATTCAATGTTTATGGCAAATATATGATAGAGAAAATTGGTATTGCCCTCAGCAACCGATCAAATTAACAACATTCCGTTATGCATTGATATAACTTTTGATGATTTGTTTACAAATTATCAAAAGTCATTACAAATGGAATGGATGCAGCGCCAAACGTACTAAAGCATGAAAAAGGCTCATGTTTCATAGCAATCAGTTTATATTTTATGCAGAGGTTTACTTTGGAAAAGAACAAAATAACTAAACATGTCCTTTGGACAAGTTGAATACTTTACCATTAATTAAGCATTTTATCAAATTTTAAGCTTTAATACATGGCACCTTCTATAAATCTCACTTTTTACATACAACCCAACATTAGAGTGCATTAGGTGATCCTCTGAAAATAATTACAAAGCATGTCTTTAAGCAGCCTTTAAATTCTGAGATTAAACGTAATGAGTACAGGACCAGATTATTTGCTTACTGAGCTTCTGAAAAAAACAATCCTTCTGCAGATATTGCATCGCCCAAACCCACAGTCCTAACAGGCTCTTTACATATAAGCACAGGAGTGAAATGGAAGGTCACGCCACCTTTGCTCCAAACTGCCACAGGTTCCTTGGCACTCACCCTGGCAGTGGGACCCATGTCTATTTTGGAGGTAGAAAATTCAAGTGGGCTCTTCAGCATTACTTTTGAAGGTTCAATTCTCTCGCTGGCACATGCTTGGGCTCCAGCAATCCGAGCACCTGCAGCAACAGCAGATACCTGATTTCCCCAGAAACCATCAACAGTGGCAATAATGTGGTAGGCTAGAGTGTGAAAGTGGACTCTGGTAAGAGCAGAGTCTTCATGAGAAGAACCCTTTAGGATCCAGAACAAGATGTCACTCACTACTCCAACATCTGGGATTCCTGACCATGCTGGTAGTGCAGAGTGAGCACCAGAAGACGACTGACTGAGAAACAGTAGCTCTTGCTCATTAAGTCCCACTGAGCTGATCACTGAGAATACCTGCTGACCAAAATAACAAAGAAAGATAGAAAACTTAGAATACAAGGGATACATATATATATATATATATATATATATATATATATACATACACACAGTAAATGATCTCCTAATGTTTTGTCAGTCTCACCAAAGGTAAGGTTTACATTGTTAGGTGTAACCAGTAAGTTGGTTTTAATTATTGTCCCTTAATGTCATTTGTACCTGAAGTGGACTAAAAACCTCTCAACATAATAGTAGAGGTACAAAAATGTGTTAGCCTGTATTTATAACCTCTTACCAGTAAGCAGCCAACTATTGATTAATGCAGACAAAAATACTACATTTAGAAAGTTTCTAACATTTCCAGAAAAAAATCTGAGAAGACTTTCTAATTATTTTTTTTACAGTAATAAGAGCTTGTCAAACAAAACAAAAGTATTTCTCCATCTGGGGTGGTTACCTGGTAGATGATTCCTCTCATTAAATCCCCATCAGTCATACTAGCCAGCTCTAGATGAATAAGAATATCTGAAGGAACATCTGACAATGAAGTGGCTGCCTGAAAGCAAAGAAAAAAATGTTAATAATGTATTTATCAAGTTGTCACAGTTCTGTTTAAGAAACCACAACCAAATAGCTTGCAAGAACAGCACATTTTACAATAAAACTAAATAATGTAAAAAGCCATAGATTTTTTACTTTGTGTTGTCTCACCTCTTGAAGGCGTTTGGCTCTAGCCTCCTTGGTTAATCCTTCCATCATATGCAGCCCAGAAAGAACCAAAAGCTTTGGCTGGAATTCCTCCAGACTTGAAAGCAGAATCTCCAGTGATGTCATAGCCCCATTGGACAAGTCATGAGAAAATATAAACCTGCTGGCAGCTGGGGCTTGACTGGAGCCCCACTTTTCCCCTACCAAAAGTACACAATGATAAGTGAACGGTGTCCTCAGCCTTACAAAATATAAAATGTAATCAATTGTATATACATATTGTTACCAGCTTTATATTCCAGTATAAGGTGATACTCATCCAGCTCCTTTAATGATGCTGGGGGTACTAAAATTCTTTCATCCAATAATTCATGTAATTTAGGACCTATTGGCCCACACAGTAGAACCTGGGAAGTAAAAGAGAAAAAAATCAAGGCTACCAGCAGTAATTATACTTAAGCTAAACGACATGCTGATCACTTTAATTTTCAGACATACTGATTAGTCATTAGGAGGGCTTGCTAAAATAACTTGATACAGATGATGCTGCAATCCCAAAATATCTGTGCAGTATCACTGACAGAACATACAATTGTGAAGATGCAAGTTATTTTTACCTCTAGATTTGGATGTGTTGCCAGCCTCTGAGCAATGAGAGCTGCATTGCCTCCAACAAAATGCTGCAAATGAAAAAATACAAACCATTCAGTAAATAAAAAAACAAACACTCATATTCTGTAAATAAAACCCCCACTGATATTTTTATTATCACTTATTTATATAGCGCCAACATATTACGCAGCACTGTACGATACATTAGAGAGGAGATACAAAGACACCATCACACACAGGTATAGGAGGAGTAGAGGACCCTGCCCGGACGGGCTTACAATCTAATAGATATCAATCAGCCAAATGAATAGGATGGACATGTAAGGGACTCCCCCACTAAATCATGAAGGCAGTATTGTCCGAGATGGACTGAAAAAACACAGTAAAAGAAAAAAAATTTGGATAAATATGGAAACCATAATGTGAGACCGTAATTTTATGTATACAACAAATATACTGATTAACAAAGCACAACCTGCCCTTCTCCCACACAGTGGATTAGATAATAACACAATTCATGTAACAAATAAAAATTACCTTGGCTCCTGGTTCTTGAGAAGCTGTGCGGGAGACGTGCTGAAAGCTGTCAGCATCACTATAGAAACGTTCGGCGGCTGCACCTCTCTCCATATAGTACTGGAAGGTCTCAACCAGTTCCTGCTGAGTGTTAAGGACTAAGTGGTCTCTTCCGGCTCGTGGGCTCAAACCCAAGGCTTTCAGTAAACTCACTCCTGAGACTACAACATCAACACAAGCATTCACCCTGAAAAGTAAATAACAGGAGCATGGGGTTATTTATCTATTTTCTGTCAACCTTACCACTAAACTATGTCAATCTACTAAAACTGTGATCAAAGTTTGTGTATAAGGCAAAGCATTGCTCTCTAGTTTATTTTGTAGAACCTATTTTGCCTGAATAGTTTGTAAGCTCTTCTTTTAGCAGTTTCTTATACCATGAAAGATTTAGAACGCACGTTGTGTACTGGCCAACTTTGTTACAAAAATAACACCCTATGATGGGTGCTCATTAATCTCCTTTGTGCTCTTGTGAGGTCCAGATTTCCATACGAAAGCGCACCATATACTTAAATGGATTTCTTTTTATGTTGTAGGCCTGTAACTTCCCATGTCCGTACAAGGGTCTTATAGACATCCTGAATATAATAATGTTTGAAACAAACAATTATGTAAAAAAAATATGTTTAAAAAAATTATTAATAAAAAAAAGGTATTATTTGAATGATAAAATCTCTTAAGCTAGCCATACACGTGTCGGATTCCATGGCCAATTGATCACTCACCCAATTGATTCCGGCGATCTCAGCGGGAATGGGAGCTGCAATCAATCAGCCACTTAAGAGGATCCGATCGCTGCATACCACCTTGTCCGAGTGACCGCGTCCAATTGATCGGGTGGTATGCAGCGATCGGATCCGCTTAAGTGGCTGATTGATTGCAGCTCCAATTCCCGCTGAGATCGCCGGAATCAATTGGGTGAGTCATCAATTGGCCATGGAATCCGACACGTGTATGGCTAGCTTTAAAGCGGACCTACCACCAGGAATCTATGTTTTCATGAATGGCACTAGAAGTGCCAATAATAGGGAGGAATGCAGTGAAAAACCCCAAAAACGTACCTGTAATGAGCAATTTAAGAATATAATCCGGCAGCTCTCCACACTTCCTGGTTCATGGTCTGCAGAAATCGGCAGCACGTTACAGTAAGCTTAGATTTCAGTAACCTGCTTTGAAAATTCCCATAGAAGATCACTGAACGCCCCCAGTGGCCACCCGCGATATTGCACCCCCATGTGTTTCATGTGTTGGCTCCACGAACCAGGAAGTGAGGGGTGCTGAGTGGTAATCTTGTTAAATTGCTCATTACAGGAAAGTTTTTGAGTTTTTTTACTGCATTACTCCCTATTATTGGCACTTCTAGTGCCATTCATAAAAACATAGATTTCTGGTGGTAGGTCCGCTTTAAATACTTCTTTTGTATGATAGATTTCAAAACAGTACGTATTAATATTTGTTTATAATAAAAATTTATTCATTTTTCATTTGTGTCTTTTTTTTACAGTTATCACTGTATCCAGTAAAATTCCCCTTGGCACCCTCTCTTTATCTCCCAGGGTAGAGAGGGTTAACTGCAAAGGGACACATCTGGGGAATCACACCGAAAACCAGGGCTGTGGAGTCGGAGACATTTTTGGGTCCCTGGAGTCGGAGTCGGCAAAA
>CM070034.1:97752046-97762921 GCA_036250615.1 Ptychadena robeensis
ATATACTTCCATCACTATGTAATCTATAGGGAGGACCAGCCAATACATAGCAGTGATATATACCTCCCCAACACTATGTATTCTATCAGGAGGACCTGGCACGACATAGCGTGAGATATACCTTCCAATCACTGTATTCTATTCAGGGAGGGACCCGGCACTATATAGCAAGTTGATATATACCTTCCCAATCACCTATGTGTTCTATCAGAGGAGGACCCGGCACTAATAGCAGTGATAATACATTCAATCAATATTATTCTATGAGGGAGGACCTGGTACTACACAACAGTCAAATATACGGCGATTCCAATCACTGTTTGGTGTTCTTCAGCGAGGACCGGCACTACAAGCCAGTCGATATATAACTTCCAATACAAGTATTTCTCGTCAGGGAAGGGACCCGGCACCTATCATAGCAGTGATATATACATCCAATCACATGATGTCGATCAGGGAGGACCCAGGCAAGGCTACATGGCAGTGAATATACTCCCAATCACTAGATTCTATCAGGAGGACCCGGCACAGCATAGCAGTGATATATACATTCAATCACGGTATCTACAGGGAGGACCCGGCACTACATAGCAGTGATGTGTGATATTTACCTCCACCATCAAACTAGGTGTTCTATTCAGGAGGACGGGGACACTACATAGCAGGTGATATATCATCCAATCACTATGATATTCAGGGAGGACCCCCAGCCCAGCACTACATAGCAGTGATATATATCTTCCAATCACGATGGATTCTATCAGGGAGGACCTGGAACTTACATACAGTGATATGATACCTTCCAATCACTGTATTCTATCAGGGAGGACATGGCACGACATAGCAGTGATAATATACCTTCCAATCAACAGGTGTTCTACAGGGAGGAGCCAGGCACTACAAAGCAGTGATATATACAGTCCAATCATATGTATCTTATCAGGGGGACCTGGCGACTACACAACAGTCATATTATACTTTCCAAATCACTTGTTGTTCTCTCCGCGAGGGGGACCGGACTACACACGCACGGCATATATACTCCAATCCCGAATGTAATTCTTATCAGGGAGGACCCGGCATACATAGCCAGTGATTATACCTTCCATTCACTATGTAATCTAAACAGGGAGGACCCGGCACTACAAAGCAGCGATATAACCTTCCAATCACTATGTATTCTATCAGGGAGGACCCCAGCCTACAGTAGCAGCGAGATATACCTCCCAATCACGAGTGTTATTCTATCAGGGAGGCCCGGCATACATAAGAAGTGATATATACATTCAATGCATTATGTGTGCTACAGGGAGAGACACGGCACTACATAGCAGTGATATATACATTTCCAATCATCTGTATCTATAAGGGAGGACGCCAGCACTATCATAGCAGGGTATATATCTTCCCAATCAACTATGTAATTTATATCAGGGGGACCCCAGCAATACATAGCCAGTGATATATACCTTCCAATCCTGGATTCTATTCAGGGAGGACCGGCACTACATAGCAGTGATATATACCTTCCAATCACATGGATTCTATCAGGGAGGACCCGGGAACTACATAGCAGTGGTATATACTTCAAGTCACTATTGTGTTCTATCCGCGAGGACACATGGGTACTATGATCTATGTGTAGGGGGGGCTCGGAGCATGGGACATTCATATGCAGCTTGGGCTATTTCAACGAGAACATCTGGAAATCACCCCAGTGTCCATCCCATAGTGATCTTTGAGTTAACCTTTCAGTTTTATTATGCGTTGTGAAGATTATGTTGTATGACATTAAAATAGTGGTTTTATTTTGCCCCTTAATTATATCATTTCTCTCATTTCGGGGCGGGGGGGGGGGCGCACTTGGGAACCTCATGCCTCGATTGTCGGTGGACCTGTCCCGGCCTGGGCTTCAGCACTGAAGCCTAGGAGTTTCTGATGGCCACACCCCTGAGTTCCAAAGAATCTTGTCTCCTATCTGTGATGTGTGTGGGAGGGGGGGGGGATTATTGGGGCACAGTGTGTGGTTTGGATGTGGTGGGAGGAGGGGGTGGTTATTATGGGCAACAGTGGTGTTCTGTGATGCGGTGTGGAGGAGGGGTGGGTGATTATTGGGGCCAGCAGTGTGTGTTTCGGGAGTGTGTGTGGAGGGGGGGGGGATATTGGGGTCACAGTGTGTTCTGGGATGTGTGTGGAGAGGGGGCTGTGATATTGGGCACAGTGTGTGTTGTGTTTCGTTTGATGGTGTTGGAGGGTTGTTGGGTGATTTTTGGGCCACCACTGTTTTTCTGTGATGTTGTGTGGAGGGTAGAGAGGGTGATTATTGGCGCACATGTGTGTTGTCTCTGTGATGGGTGGGAGGGGGGTGATTATTGGGGAGCAGTGTGTGTGGAGGGGTGGGATTATGGGGGCACGTGTGTGTGTGTGTCTCTGGTGTGATGGGTGTGGAGGGGGATGCTGATTATTGGGGGGCAGTGTGTGTATAGTGTGGAAGGGGTGTGATGATTGGGGACGAAGCGTGGGGTGAGTGTGTGTGGAGGGGGGGGTGATTATTGGGGAACAGTGTGTGTGTGTGTCAGATTGTGTCTCTGTGATATGTGTGTGGAGGGGGATGATGACATTGGGGGGCAGTGTGTGGGTCTGTGTGGAGGGGGTGGGTATTGGGGGGAATGTTTGGTTGGTGTTGTTTAGGTAATGTTTGAATGTTAAAACATACTGTAAAATGTTTTTTTTATTGCCAAAATTCTTACGTAATTTTTATTGTTAATCCTATAACAATTTATATGTCACCTTGAAAAACCGCAGGAACGCTGTATAACTATAAAAGTTGCAGATAGGGGGTCAATCGGGAATTACTTATTCAAAAAATTAATATTCATGAGATCTGGGGGTCATCCACTGGGTTGTACTGTGGAGAGTTAAATGTGACCCAGTGGTGACCGTGGATGGAGACAGCTAATCGGAGGATCAATCAGGAACAGGGCCGTGGAATTCAGTCCCTGAGTTGAGCTTTCAATGAACTGTCATTGGTCTCTTGCGAAATACACATACCCTCACTGTATCTCACTTCCATGATTTATATACCATTAACGTTTGTTTCATGGAGTACAATAGTAGAATGGTAAAACTGAGGACCGGAGGAATCACCAATTAAGGTCAAAGAGAAGGCTATACCTTTCTTTATGATGGCACAGAACACTTATTATGGCTCCCCCCACCCCGCCCATGAAAGTCGGAGGCAAGCAGGTGAGAAGGGCACTTCTTTCTTCCCCTGCTTTGCACCCAACAATAATTTTGCGGCCTCAGCTGCTTAGTGCCCCCTCTCATCTACTAACCAACTGCAGAGAGGGAGAGGCCATCTTCTGAGGAGCTGGAGACCACATTGTCTATGAGGAAACAGAGTCTGCAGTGAGAGGTATGTGATGTGAGTAATGCCTTGGGGGGCTCAATGGCGTCTTTAGGGAGGGGGGTCCTCTGCCTACACTACAGGTGGTCTTCTCGCCTCTCTACTTATAAGGGGGGGGGGGGGGGGTGAGGCTATGGCTACTACAGGTGGGATCACTGGCTAACTTTGGGGGAGGGGGGCTCTGCATACCTACAGGGGATCTTCAGCTCTATAGGCCTATAAGGGGGGCTCTGGTACTAAAGAGGGGGGGGGCTCTGACCTACCTACCGGGGGTCTCCAAGCGGTCTCTACCTATAAGGGGGGGCGGGGCGGGGGGGGGGGGGGGGGGGGGGGCACTCGGCTAACTACAGGGGGATCTCCTGGTTTCCTTATGGGGAGGTTTGCACATGCTCCAGGGGGTCTCTCTAGCTCTCCACCGATAATGGTGGCCCTCTGGCAACTACAGGGGGGCGCACGCTATCTTTGGGGGTGGGAAGTGCCTGCCAACTACAGGGAGCTCTGGCAACTAAGGGGGGGTCACTGGCTATCTTTTGGGGAGGACCTTGTCTACCTAGCCTCTCTCCTATAAGGGGGGGGGCCCAATTTGCTATGGGGCCGTCATTTTCTAGCTACGCTCATGTCAGTTACTGGAACGACCATACCTACAGGGGATGGTCACTTCTGAGAATACTGTAGGGGAGAATGAGAATCAGTTTACTTGAGACATACTACCGGGGATGGTCAATACTGCAGACGTATACAGGGGAGGTCCGTACGGTTAGTAGACATATTACAGGGGATGAGTAGTTCTGAATAGGACATGTCTAGAAGGATGGGCGATTACTGCAGACATTATCTAAAGGAGATGTCAGTTACTGCTAGACATTCTAGAAGGGATGTGTCAATTATGCAGACATCTAGAAGGGATGGTCAATTACTGCAGACATACGTACAGGAGATGGTTCAGGTTAATGCAGACATATGCAGGGGATGTCGTCAGTTACTGCAGATCATTACTACAGGAGATGGTCAGATACTGCAGATATACTTACAGGGGGGGGTCAGATATGCAGACACATATACAGGGGATGGCCAGTTAATGCAGAAAAAAAGGGGGGGGGGGGGGGGGGGTGGACAGTTAATACAGGGGGATGGTCAGTCACTGAAGACATACTGCAGGGGATGGTTAGGTAATGCGACATACTACAGGAGATGAGTGAAGAGAAGGAAGAAAGGATACTCCTGCGCTTAATTAGTCATCCCAACACAATGAGACAACCCGCGTAAGCGGAACAGGGACCTGTGCCCGAAGCGGTAGAGTACTACAGGGGAGGGTCAGTAACTGCCGACATACTACAGGGCATGGCCAGTTACTGCAGACATACAACACGGGGATGGCCAGTTCACTGCCGACATTCTCATGGGATGGCAATTACGCAGACATACTACAGGGGATGTCAGCATACTGCAGACATACCACAGGGAAATGTCGGACCTGTAGACATACGCGGGGAGGTTAGTCATGCAGACATCTACATGTGATGGTCACTTCGCAGACATCTTAGGGGATGTCCGTTCCGCGACATACTATGCCGAGTCAGTACTGCAGACATTCTACAAGGAATGGTCAATTACGCAGACGCACAGGGGCATGGTAAGTTACTGCGACATTCTAGACGGGTCGGTCATTACTGAAGCACACTACTACGGAGATGGCCTCAATACTGCAGACTACTACAGGGGATTACTGCAGACATACTACAGGGGATGGTCAGATACTGCAGACATACTACAGGGGATGGTCAATTACTGAAGACATAGTACATGGGATGGCCAATTACTGCAGACATACTACAGGGGGGGGTCAGATACTGCAGACGTACCACAGGAAATGGCCAGTAACTGTAGACATACTGCAGGGGATGGTTAGTCATTGCAGACATTCTACAAGGGATGGTCAATTACTGACTCACCTAGCGACTACAGCAGACGGGGACACCCTCACTGGCGGCAGCAGACCTGTACACCTAAGAGCATCTGATACTGGGAACCATACCTACCTGTCTACGTGCCATACACACCCTGAACCGGATGTCACCTTGGACCCAAGGTAACAACCAACCGCCTCCTGCATTCTTTGCTTCTCCCCGTTCTCCTATTTGCTGGCTTCCCTTTGTGGGATAACTACAATTACTACAAGGACGCATTGATTTGCGTTGGCATGCACTGTGCATAGGATATATACTATGAAGATGAGCACCTCTTGAAGAAGTTAAAACGAAACGCGCGTCGAGGTGGACTCTACCCTAGTAGTATCCACGCGTTATAATCCATCTGTGGCTACATTATTATTGCGATAAATATGCACTTATTGTATTACTCACAATGCTTTTAAATGCTACTTAAGCACCAGTACAATTTGTATATTGTATACGCCATGAACACATTGTTGTGACACAAGTGGCCCCCAAAGTCCCCCCGCCTTTGATTTACTCAAAGGAAATCATTTCTGGTGAAACTATCACCTTAAACATGTACGATGGTCAATTACTGCAGACATTCTACAAGGAATGGTCAATTACTGCAGACATACTACAGGGGATGGTCAGTTACTGCAGACGTACTACAGGGAAGGGTCAGTTACTGCAGACATTCTACAAGGGATGGTCAATTACTGCAGGCATACTACAGGTGATGGTCAATTACTGCAGACGTACTACAGGAGATGGTCTGTTACTGCAGACATACTGTAGAGCAGTGTTTTTCAACCTTTTTTGGGCAAAGGCACACTTGTTTCATGAAAAAAATCGGAGGGCAACGACGATACGCATAATCGTGGCGCACTTCCGGTCCCCGCCGGAAGTACGCCATCAGCAGGTGCCCCGCTGGAACACAGATGCGTTACCAGCAGAGCAAAAACACCGCCCCTGGTCTGTGAGGATGCGGTTGCTTAGCCCTCCTTTCTAGCTGCCTCTTATAGTATAAGACTTATACTATAAGAGGCAGCTAGATAGGAGGGCCGAGGGTGGGGTCAAAAACCCACGGCACACCAGGCAACATCCCGCGGCACACTAGTGTGCCACGGAACAGTGGTTGAAAAACACTGCTGTAGAGGATGGTCAATTACTGCAGATATACTACAGGGGATGGTCAGATACTGCAGACATTCCACAAGGGGTGGTCAGTTACTGCAGACATACTACATGGGACAGTCAGTTACTGCAGACATATTTCATTGGACAGTCAGTTACTTCAAACATACTACAAGTACTACATGATTTAGTCAGTTACTTCAGACAGACTAAAAGAAAATGGTCAGTTACAAAGCTTTGTTTTACCAATGCAGTATCTTTTTTTGTGCTTCCACATATTGATCCATATAAAATACTGGTATATTAAAACTAATAAAAACAATTTTAGAAACTATAAAAATAACAGAAGGCCCTTTGGCGTAAAACTGTTACCAAACAGGATTTATTATGTTAAGCTGCCACAGGCCAAACACAAACAAGCATACAATCCATGCTGAATTGCACAATTAAGTTGTTGATCACTTTGCCCTGCTGACATTAGCAGATGAACTTGAGGTGGAAATTGTATGGGAATGTTGTAAAACAACCTGTATATGAAAATGAGGACCATTCTGCTTGTACAAGTATAGGAAGGTCTTTTTTATCATTTAGTGTGGAGAGCTTTAGGACCTAAGTGTATTCCCTCCAAACAATCTATTTACAATGCATTGCCTGGAGATCTTCAGCACATGTGAACAGTTACAAGCTGCTGGTAAGGGCTTGGCATAGACAACCCGCCAGCAGCATATTCCCATAATACAATCGCTGATGCTTCACTCTGGCTGAAATATCCCTTCTTGCTTTGAGTCCAGGCATACTTGCTGTAGGCATGTGTCCACACCCACTGCTTGGTGTATTAAGGTTCTGTGGACAGTTGAGTTATCCAGTAACAAAAACAAATTAAGTCAGTTGAAATTCAGTCTATATAGAGGAATCTGTCTAGAAATATATTGTACTGTATACTATTACCTTGGCTAATGCTAGCCATACACGTGCCGATAAGCGGCTGATTTTTAATCTGACCGACGGGCGTGCGCGCTCGTGCCGTCGGTCAGGTTAAAAATCGGCCGCTAATCGGCATGTGCCCACATGGGGCGACAGGTGTGTATGGCAGGCTTAAAAGTCATTTGTCCTTCTGGTATCTAATTGTAATTTCTTGCTGGTTCCTGATTTTTATCTTCTGGTTACAGCTCTGATCTTGTGTTTGTAAAACAAATTAATCGTTAAGGCCACCATACATCTTACCATACACTTTCTGTACAATCAACTTTTGTTCTACCAAAACCATGTAATATGAGGACCATTAAAAACCCTCCAATCACTATGTATTCAATCAGTGAGGACAACATAATTGTTGGCAGATCTAATGGAAATTGTATGGAGTGATCTAAAGCTGGCCCTACACCTTCAGATCTCTCTGTCAGATATCCTTAAGATCTACCAACAACTATGTAGTATAGGGTCCTCTGCGATTGAACACAGGTAGACTTGATGGTTTAGAAAGTCCCTCATATTACATGGTTTTGGTAAAACAAAAGAAAATCTAAAGGTGTATGGCCAGCTTAATGGTGTATGGGGGGCTTTACAAATAGAAAAGATGAAACCACGGGTCTATCTATGAGCGGTGTTTGCACATAATTCACATACCTTTCATCCAGGATTCACACAACTGTGCCACTGAACATAACTAAAAAAAATGTGAATCTTGGTTAAAAGTTGTACGACTCTTGTGTAAAAACATTCAATAGAGTCATATAACAGCCAAGGCCTGGATGCCCGCTTGATTACCAGCTGACCTTATCGGTGCGGCTTTTCAGATGGACCCTCATATGGTGGGCATGACCCTTGTGGGTGACCAACTCTGGGACGAGACCCCCCCCCCCAACCCCTCCCTCCTTTCTTCTCTCTATGTTTCTGCCTTTTAAACTCTCTCTATCTCTTTGCTTCTGGTTGAGCCCCCTGGTCTGTCGCCAGGTGCTCAAAGTTTATATTTTGATATGTGGATCTATTTTTCTTTGTTTTTGAATTTTTGTTTTTCGTTATTATTATTATTCTCACTGTGAGCTGTCGCCGGCTGGTATCGAATGATCGCGTGAACACGAATAGTAACTTATTTCTCCCCTTCCATGCCAGTTGGTGATGACTTGGACCAGAGTGTTCCTTGATGCGAGTGTTTTATTTGTTTTAATATTATTGCTATTCTGTTGATATTCTATGTATCTATATATTGAATTTTGTTACAATCTCCAATAAAAATGTATTGTTAAAAAAAAAAAAACATTCAATAGAGTCATTAATCTGTATATTGTCACTGTAGATTTTCTAAGGCTCCACTGAGGCAGTTTGGGAGCAGATGCGGCATGGTATTTCAGCTGCATCTGAACCGCTTCCATTTACCCCAGTGAGCTGGGCTCCACTGCCACGGATTGCTCACGGTGCAGTGCGGACATGGAAAAAAATACATGGTTTACCGCATGGCAATCTGCGACTCAAATGTATGCCCGCACCGACCGCATCCATTGTTTTGGTTTTGCAGCGGGTTTTAGCCCATTGACTGACTGAAAAAACAAACTGCGCTGCAAACCCACGGAAACCGGACAGAAGAAAACATGCTTTCCGCATGTGTTTTTCTGTCCTCCCGTGTGGGGCTTTACCCTAATACTTTCAGACCCATCTAATCTCACCTCCTTCTAACCTCAAATATACAATATACCACTGTACCAGAACATATAGTAACTTAAATCCTAAAGCTGGGCATAGATGGGACGATTTCCCGTCAATTCCCGACCTAGTGGGCGTGATGATGTCAGTGCCGCCTATTACTGCGGCTGGGGACAGCTGCCCCCATCCAAACTAATGGTATCGGATCAAAATTATTAGTCATGTCGGCTGGCGCACCCGATTCCTTGCTGACCCGATCCCGATTAGATGCCGGATCGTGCACGGCATCCGATCGGCGGGTCGGGCAGGAATCGGCCCGTCTATGGCCAGCTTAAGTGACTAAAGTACACTCAGGGCAATTTAAGCTAATTAAATGCTTGTAAGCAATCATAAAATCAATATTCTTTACAATTTTAAAATGTGTTGACTTGAAAGTTCAATAATATCATGTCTACCAAACTGGAGACAGTGGGATTGATCCATGTCACACCTATATCTGAATGGATCCAAGGCTTTGATATCCTTTTGATTGCTTTGCTATAGTGGGGTCCAATGCCTTATATTGGTAGCCTTGTCAATCTGGATATTCAGTTGGAGTTACAATTTCTATTGGAGTAAATACCCTGGTTTACACTCAGGTCCGAAAATATTGGGACATCTGCACAATTCTAAAATGCTGGGCTCTATACACCACCACAATGGATTTGGAATGAAACAAACACAATGTGCTTTAACTGTGGTGGATGACCGAAGAATTATTTTCCTAGTGAGATTAGAGTTTGCCAAATAACATTAAAAAAGCCTTTAAACTTCTGTTAACTGATCTAAAGCTCACCCCCTCTCTCATGTGGCCAGATCTGTTGGTAACAAACTGACCTCTATTCACATCTCTTCCTTTCTAAGTCCCTCACCCTCCTGGCTCTCACTTAAACCTGCCTCTCTACCTCTGAATCTGCCTCTGCTGCTGCTCTATCCTATGGAGGCCTCCACTTCACTCACACTCCCAGACCTGACAACAGGCCAGGTGGTGGTGTAGTCCTCCTCCTCTCTCCTCGCTGCACCTACACTGTACTACAACCCCCTCCCTCCCTCATTTTCTCCTCATTTGAGGTACTCTCCATCCGCCTGTTTCACCCCCTGCCCCTCATTGTTGCTGTTATCTATCGCCCCCCTGACCCTGCATCCCAATTCCTCAACAACTTTACCTCCTGGCTCCCACATATTCTCACCCATGACCTACCAGTCCTAATCCTTGGTGACTTCAATCTAGCAATGGATGACCCCTGCAACACTCCATCTGCCAAACTCCTATCTTTAACAGACTCCCTTGGTATGACCCAGCACATCCACACCCCAACACACCTCGCTGGACACACACTTGACCTGGTATTCTCCAGACTCTGCACCCTCACCCACCTTGACAACTCTGCTTTCCCTCTCTCTGACCACCATCTCCTAACCTTCTACACAAACACTTTTTGCCCTTTGTCCACCCCTGCACCTCCCCAACCTGGACGCTGGCACAGAGACCTCCACAACCTGGACCACTCTGCATTCTCTGACTCTTTATCTTCACTTGCCTCCACTATCTCTAATCTCACATGCCCTGACCAAGCTGCCTCTCACTATAATCTCAACCTTCAATCTGTCCTAAATAAACTTGCTCCTGCCACCCTCCGCTCTCCCTGCCCCACCAACTCCCGTCCCTGGCACGGTAAGCACACGCGCTCCCTCCAACGAGATGTTCGCAAGGTAGAG
>CM070034.1:97796579-97808568 GCA_036250615.1 Ptychadena robeensis
ACATTTGTACATAAAAAAAGGTTACGCATTCGTTAGGGCTGGCTTGCCAATGTAAAATAGTGCGTTCGATACACCCTGCAATTTTGCAAGTTCTCCCTATTAGAAATCATGGAGGGGTCTGAAATTCACATTGTAGGTGCGTTACCAATGTGAGAGACAGCATTAAGAAAATGAATTGTATTATTTTTAAAGAACTGTATTGCACTGCTGAACAAGTATTTGAACACCAGAAAATCTGCAAGAATTCTGGCTCTCATCTGACCTGTTACTCTGCCTTTAACAAGTCCATCTTTACTCCATGTATAAATCTAAATTAGTAACACCTGTTCCTTAAAAGACATCTGTCTACCCTACAGTCAGACTCCAACTACTAACACTGGCAAGACCAAAGACATGATTCAAAATTGTGGACCTCCACTAGGCTGGAAAGGGCTAGGGGGAAATGGCAGAGCAGCTTGGTAAAAAAAGATCAACAGTTGTTAGAAATTGTTAGAAAATGGAAGAGGCTAAAGAGGACTGTCTCCCTCAGACTGGGGCTCCATGCAAGATCTCACATCATGGGTGATAAGGTGAGGTATCTTCTTAGAACTACATGGGAGGAGCTGGTCACAGTGGTAACCTCATGTTTTCGGGGTGCTTTTCTGCAAAGGGGACAGGACGACTGCACTGTATTAAGGAGAAGATAAATGGGGCCATGTATTATGAGATTTTGAACAACCTTCTTTCCTTAGTCAGAGCATTGATGATGGGTCTTGGTTGGGTCTTCAATCATAATAAAGACCCAAAGAACACAGCAAGGATAAACAAGGAGTGGCTCCGTAAGAAGCATCTCAAGGTTCTTGAGATCTCCAGACTTAAATCCAATAGAAAATCTTTGGTTGGAGCTGAAACTTTTCGCTCAGGGACAGCCCAGAAACCTGACAGATCTGGAGATCTGTGTGGAGGAGTAGGCCAAAATCCCTGTTGCAATGTGTGCAATCCTGGTTAAGAACTACAGGAAACGTTTGAATGACCTCTGTAATTGCAAACAAAGGCTTCTGGACCAAATGTTTACACCATTTTTCTCAGGTGCTCAAATACTTATGTACAGCAGTGCAAAACTACATTCTTTACAAATCCTACAATGTGATTTCCTGATTTTATTTTAAAAACTGTCTTTAAAATGCTGTCTCTCACAGTGGGAATGCACCTACAATGTCAATTTCAAACCCTTTCATAATTTCTAAATGGAAGAACTTGCAAAATCGCAGGGTGTTCAAATACTTATGTCCAGGGGTGCACATACATTTTTTTGTGAGCTTTTCAGATGAGTACCGGGTGATGGTGTTTGGCACTCACCCCATATGTAGCGTGCAGCAAAAATGTCAACCTTTCATACTCCTATTCCAGCTGTCACGCAGTATTTTTCTCTCAGTATTTTACCCTTACATAAGCCTACTCTGACTTTCATCCCCCAGATCTCCAACACCCTTAGGCTCCACTATGCATTAAGAATGCACTGCGTTAACGGATCCAATAAACGCTACCCATGTGTTAGGCATCTGCCAGGGATGCGTTAAGGGATGCGTTTGTGGCATATTCGTTTTTTTGTGTTTGATTTTATACCATGAACAGATTGATTAACGCATCGAACAACGCATACCATTGCATTTCAATGGACTCGATTCATTTTCTATGCGTGCATCAATGCACCCATACTTGCATTGGCTTACGTTGCATTAGTCAAAGCATTGCTTTGTGTTGATTTTAGCTGACAATCACAACAACGGATGTGTAGACTTAATTACATTCCCGATTTCACACCCCGAACTGCAACCTTTCATAGTACTTCATGTTTCCCTGCAGTTATCCAAGTGACATAAATTGTATACATGTAACATTTAGCTGCGGCCACCCAGACACGGAGCGCCTCCAAGTTGTAAGTACACATGAGCTTTGTAACAATAAAGTAGGTATGCATATAAAATTTTTGGCTCCTTTTGGGTACCAGCGTACCACTTATGTGCACCCCCTGCTAATGTCCCTCTGTAAGTAATATAAAGATTCCTGCATTCCTGTTTGTAGTCTGATAAGTAAAAAAAAAATTTGTAGGTTGTTATTTGTTTAAACTGGCAGATTTGAGTACTCTGTAAAAATGTCGGGAGGAGTTCCTTCAGCGGCCAAGCCCTGATTCCCTCAACCTCCATCCCCTCTCTACAGAAATGTTTTTCTCAAGTGACTGGGAAAGATCGCAAACAATCCTTGGTAACCGATATCTTAACAAACCTTTACTCTCTCCACAGACTGCCAATGCTGCTGTCCATGTGCAAGGGTTGCATTCTATAGATGGAGGTGTGGACCCCACCAAAATAGAATGTGTGCCACAGGCTAGATTAGGGTGTGGAAAAAATAAGGAAAAACTAAAAAAACTTTTAGGTTCTTTCTTTTTTGGTTATGTGGCATCTTGCCCTTGGCCCATTATGGACAACCCCCCCCCCCCCCAAATAAAATGCCAAAATCTGAAGGTATGTATTGACTTTACTGGCTGCTTGCATTTCACAAAACATTTGGTTGCCTGCATGTTCAAGTCACTAAATATATTTTGTGAAACTAGGTGGATTTGTAAATTGCTATTCACACAGTCTAAGAAATTATTAACTTGCTTATTTGTTTCCAACACTATAATGTTGGGTTTTCAGGGTCTTTTAGTCGAAACTGCTTACCATTTTGGTTTGTGGTAGATTGTTCAAGGAGGAAAATGCCAAAGCAAGTCCCATCTTCAAGAAATATGTGGATTTACCATTTTCTCACATTCATCATTAGATAGGAAAACCTTAAGATCTTCAGAAGTGCAATTACCAATTAAATTTTAAATAAGTACATCTTTGAAACCTGAATTTTGTTATTGTTATGTGTTGTTTCATGGCATTTTTGTCTCCATTATATGTTTGTCTGTGTCTTCGTAAGTTAAATAAGTGTGCTCTTGTAAAACTGGACTTTTTTTTTCTGGATGTTGTAACCTATGGCAGAAAATAGTCTATTAGTATTAATTATCACTACTGACCCATTACTCTTTCAGGGCCACTGATCAATGCCAGTGAAGATGTTATGATAAAGGCTGGCCCCATTTTGTTACAATGTAACCTCACCCTAAATGGAAGCCTTCTTGGGTCAGTTAGCGTCACTTACTGGACCAAGAATGGAGTGGAAATAGCAGACAGTCGAAAAGAGTATTCTCCTACCACAGAGTTGAGGTAAGTGCCTGACTGGCTGTTTAGCATCTTTACATTTCCAGAGCATAGATATCCAATGTAAGTTCAGAGCTGAAAATACTGTGACCAATGCCCAATCCTTTTCAGGAGGTGTTGCCAAAGCTTTCCAACTTGATTCTTTGAAGTCACATTTTTTTATACCGTATTTCATAAGATGTGTCTGGATTTGGGAAGGAAAATAGGAAAATAAAGGAATCGAAATAAAAAAAAAAGTCTTGCACAAAGACTTTCACGTACAGAATTAAAATATCCGTATTTGCATACCAAGGCTGAGGCTCCACTGGGGTGGTTTGTGAGCAGCCGCACCCAAACCACTCCCATTGTCCCTAATGGGGCAGTGTTAAGGTATTTCACTTTCGACACCAAAACCATTACCGCAATCGCGTCACCAATTTACAGACCCCTTGGTAAAATTCCCCCTCTCGTGAATATTTCTCTCTCCGGCCGGGAGTCATGAGACACCGCACCCAAAGCTAGCAAAAACTGATTTATTTGACATACACAGAGGTTTTTTATACTCTTAATATTGGATGGACATTTCCAGAGTTAACCAGGATTGGACAGATATTTACAATACATGAAAGAGAGTTGGTTTGGCAGGAAATTACTTCAAAGTGACATCAACCAAATTAGAGAATACAAAGAAATTGTCTCTATCTTGTCCGTAAGTCTTGTTGTATGCTAATGTATAGTGTCATGTTTTTGAAGTTGTATGTACGTCACTTAACAATGTTGTCTATGTGTTAACATCTATATGTGTAAATGTGCCCAGCAGGTATGACTATGGTAAATTGAATTTGTCTGTTGTGTAAATGAATGTGTTAATCAAATTACCAGAGACCAAATTCCATTGTGCTAATTGATTATTCAAGTTAGACAGTCAGTTTGAGATGACATGGTCTGAGATGGTGGTCAAATAATATTTTGTACAAAGACCTATTTATATATACTAACAGGCAGTCTCTACAGGTGGAAAAGGCCAAGCTTGAAATCAGTGGACAAAAAAAAATGAAAAAAAAAAACCCCACAGGGAAATCATAAAAAAATCACTTGGTTTTTTTGCATGTGTTTTCTGGCTGCAGTAGTGAAGCCTGAGCCTTAACCTCCCTAGCGATATGCCCGAACCCAGTTCGGGCAAAGGCACACTGCAATAATCGATACGCCCGAACTGGGTTCGGGCACATCGTGGGAGCTCACCTGCTCCGCCGCCATGCCATCTTCGCCATCCGTCGGCGGCATCTTCCGGGTCCCGGAGTGACGTGTGACGTCACGGAAGCGGGACCCGGTCTAAGAGAAAAAAAAATTATTTTTTTCTTTTTTTAAATCTTTTTTTTTAAACTTTTGAACTGGATTAGAGAAATGTCTTTCTCTAATCCAGTTCAAAAGTGGATATCGCTACAGAATTTTTTTTTTTTTCTTCAATTGTTTTTTATTTTGATTGGATTGGATAAATGTTTTATAAATGTTTTATCCAATCCAAATCAAAAGAAAACAAGTGTAAACTTGTAAAAAAAAATGTTCCAAAAAAAAAATTTTTTTTTTCTGTACCTCTAAAACCGCCATAGCGCTTCCATCTCTGGCCAATTTTGCGAATGATCACCATGCGCATTCGGGGTGATCGCTTGGTGATCAATCGCAAAATGAATGCGCCCACCTGGAGCAACCGTTCGTACTCGCACAAAACTTTGATCAGCCAGAGAACAAACGTTTTTCTCTGGTCGATCGCCAGTACTTTGAATGGGGACAAGGGTCCCCATCCAAAGTATTGGTTGTCAAATCGTAAATGGTGTATTTCGAACGATTGACCATGGCATGATGATGTCATCATGCTGCGGCCGATTGTTCGATAAACGCCCGCCAAGCATAGCGTCTATGGCTGGTTTACCCTCCCTAGCGTTACGCCCGAAGCAAGTACTGGCGCAGTCTGATCGTGAATCAAACTGCGCCCGTGCCGGAATCAGGCGCAACCGCTGGCTCTCTGTGTGCCTGCAGCATTTCTACAAAGCTGCAGGCACACAGAGCCTTTCCGGGCGGAAAGGCAAAACACTGTATCACTTTTGGTACAGAAATCTGCACCTCAGTGAACCGCCAGGGAGGTTAATGAGCATCTCTCATACAAAATTGCAAGTGCAGTGAATATATTACTTGTGACAGCCAAAGATTCACCCCTCTGCCCAAATGTGAATATGTAAAGCCTAGGTGCCCAACCTGAGGCCTGGGGGCTGCATGCGGCCCTTTGGGCATTGTTCGGGCCCCCCCTTGGTCTTCCCCCAAAACCTAACTGTTAATGCATAGGGCATAGCAACCCACCTGTGAAGCGGTCACACACTGACCCAGCTTTCCTTATCAGCTTTGGGGGTCCTACATCAGTAACATTGTCAATGTTGATCGGGAAACCAGGTATACATATGACCACTGCACCCAGGGGCAGGAGGGGGGGGGGTGAGTGCTGTTGGGTTTTGACTGCTGTCAGGATCTGGTCCACCGCCTGCTGAGATATGTTGACCGTGGGAGGGTCTGGATCGATGTTATATGCGGCCCTTTAGTGATGCAGAGGGCCGCACTTGTGGCCCTACATATCAACTCAGTTGCCCACCACTGATGTAAAGTATAGTTTGTAGCATTACTTCTCTCCTAGTGAATACCTTGTAATGATCTGAACATCCTGCTGGCACATGCTTTATCCCATCTCCAGGAGCCTTTCACCCCGGGGAGTTCAGGGTAACCCAGTCTTTCAGTAAAAAACCCCCAAAAAAAAAACAAAAACAAGAAATTAAGACACACAGACATTTTCCCCCAATTTTATTGTTGGCTATATTAATATTTACAGCTCTATTGGTTTTCTTGTCTTCTAGCCTGTTGAAGTTTAAGTCATATTTTTATCCTTACGAATTATATTCTGCTTGTTTTGCTTATAGGCTCAATAAACCTAAAGCTGAGGATTCTGGAGAATATTTGTGTGTATTTACTTTTTCTAGCGGCTCTCCGTCAGTCAATGCAACCATTGAAGTGAAAGGTTAGTCAATCAAATCAAAAGAACAACATCAGACTTATTCCTATTCTACAAATATATGAAGTGGGCTATTTTTAAAAATCAATATTTAACAATTTGACAAATCCTATACTCATTATTGGTTTAAATGTCTCTTCATTGACTCAATTTCAAGTTATCCTGGATATGTGCATTAGGGCCTGTTTCCACTTGTGCGGCCGCCGGCCGCACCATTGCAGCCGCTTAGATTCGCCCCCGCTAAGAACCGCATCTTAGCTGGGGCCATTCACCTCTATGGCCGCGGTCAGTGCTGGCTGGGGACTAGCCCACTCAACTACATGGGCGCAGTTTCGTCCGCCCTGTAGTCAACCGCGGGCTTCTGCACAAGTGGAAACAAGCCCTTACAAGACATGCAAGGTTGTTGAAACCAAACCGTTAGAATTCATTCATTGGATACATCAGCAGATACAGTTGTGTTCAAAATTATTCAACCCCCACTGAAATTGGGTGTTTTGGCCATTATGACATTGATTTTGATAATTTCAGTCATCTTGTTTACAATGAAATGAAAGAGGCACTTGTAAGTCAGACAAATATAACATAACATTAATAATGAAATAACCACAAATGTCTTTTCTGTACTCACATCATTATCAGTTTTATTCAACCCCCAACATTCATACTTAGTACAACATCCTTTTCCAGTTATAACAGCTTTTAAACGTGAAGCATAGCTTGACACAGGTGTCTTGCAGCGATCTACGGGTATCGTAGCCCATTCTTCATGGGCAAAAGCCTCCAGTTCAGTCACATTCTTAGGCTTGCGCGCTGCAACTGCTTTCTTCAAGTCCCACCCGAGGTTCTCAATCGGATTTAAGTCTGGTGACTGCGATGGCCACTCCAAAATGTTCCAGCCTTTATTCTGCAACCATGCCCTTGTGGACTTGGAGGTATGCTTGGGATCATTGTCCTGTTGAAAGGTCAAACGTCTCCCAAGCCCCAGGTTTGTGATCGACTGCATCATATTTCCTTCCAATATCTCTTGGTACTGAAGAGAATTCATGGTACCTTGCACACGCTGAAGCTTCCCTGTACCTGCAGAAGCAAAACAGCCCAAAGCATGATTGACCCCCCCGCCATGCTTCACAGTAGGCAAGGTGTTCTTTTCTTCATAGGCCTTGTTCTTCCTCCTCCAAACATAACGTTGATCCATGGGCCCAAACAGTTCTAATACAGAGCTACTGTTCATTGAGGAAACCATGATTACCACCATGTGCTGTGACATACTAAAGCAGACCATGATCCCCTACATTCATATATTGAGCCACAGAGTAGTATTCCAATAGCACAACCCCAAATGTGTGACACAAAGTATGTCCCCAGATCTAAACCCTATGCACTACATGCCCAAAAGAGTTACGAACATGCTGGATAATAATGGTGGCCACTCAAAATATTGACACTTGATAGAGGTTGACAGAGGTTTAGACATAAAGGACTGTGTGTTGAGATCTTTTTAGGGGGCAGCAAATGTACACTGACTACTTTACATTGTATCAAAGTGGTGTATCTTCAGTCTTGTCCCATAAACAAAAATAACACACTTTTGTTAGTTACTATATTTCTCAAAAGAGATGTTGAACTGATGAAAGGGAACTCTGTTTTATTCTTTTCAGCTGCTCCAGAGATGACTGGACATAAAAAGAGCGAGAACAAAAATGAAGGAGAAGATGCTGTTTTATATTGTAAATGTGTAGGCTATCCACACCCAGAATGGTCTTGGTATAAAGTTATTAATGATGTGCCAAATGTAAGTACAGCAAACATTAACTAATGGTAGTAATTTTATCATTTGATATTGACACTTTGGGGAACCTGTTAAAAGAAATGCTTTATGAACTTGTACCTATTTTAAGCAAATTTTGTTATTTTATTTCCTTTGCAAAAAATACATGGGTTCCGTTACTGCAGTTGTAGTGCTCCTCTACCCCAGTTTACAGCTTTGCATTATGAGATGACCAACAACAATACCCAAATTACATGGACTAAAACTGAGCTTATCAAGCACAACAGCTTCTAAAGCTAGCCTGGACTTTTGCACTAAGGATCTTAGATTGTGTGATTTTCCGATCATGCCAGTCTAACATACAACGATCCTACCACTACACAGTGTGATTAACAATCTTACTATGATCTTAAATTCAAATCGACTGCACTACCCGGAAAAACCCTTGGATATTTGCACGATCAAGCTAAATCAACCAACATGTCTGATCACTGCTCAATTGATTTTATGTTTGATTTTTGATTTTTTTTGTTAATTGTACGAGGTGTCGAACATTTTATGTAAATAGAATGGAAATATCGAACTGTCTATGGCCACCTTAAGTTTAATTGGCTCAGCTTCAATTTGCAGGGTTGCACATAAGTGGTACTCTTGTACTCCAAAGGGGCCCAAAACTAGCTTATGCATACCGGCAGTATTGTTAATCGTGTCTGGGCAGCTGCACTTAAATGTATACAATTTACTGTCACTGCAGGAAAATATGAAGAACTATGAAAGGTTGCAGTTGGGGGTTAGAAATCGGGAATGTAAATTAATAATCCCAACCAAAAATTGGACTTCTTAGGCTCCACGATGCGTAAAAACCCTGCACATCGGTTGGTGTGATCCGTCAACTTCTGTTGTGTTAAAATCAAGGCAGAGCACTGTGTTGACATTACCGCAACGTAAGCCAATGCAAGTATGGGTGTGTTGGCGCACGCATAGAAAATTAATTGATGCGTTGTTCAATGCATTGATCAATCAATTGATCATTGTACATGGTATAAAAACAAACGCTTACACATGGGTTGCGTTTATTGGATCCGTTAACACAGTGCAACCTTAATGCATAGTGGAGCCATATCCTAGGGGTGTTGGAGATCTGGGGGATGAAAGTCAGAGTGTAAGTGTAAAATCTGCCAAGAGAAAAGCACTGTGTGACTATGAAATGTTGACATTTTGACTGCTTTTATGTTAACATTTTATGTTACAAAAAAACAAGTTACAAATTTGTGCTTGTTCATCAAAACACTCTCCATCAAAATGATTCTGTCTTAGGTTGTGTTGTAGATATAATCTTGAATATGTAATGTTTATGTAATGCTTGCAGTCTGTACGCCATGCTCTAAATTATTCTGTTGATCCCTTCTGGCTCAGTTGGTGATGCTGAGGGCGTGGGGATTGGCATCATAGACCTCCATGTTAATGGAGCGACGTCGCTTTTCCCAGCCATCATTGCCAACGTCTCAAGTAATCTCCTGTATTTACAAAATTAGAGTGACATCTCCCCTGATGGGGTGGCCCGCATCACAAATCTAAATATATAGAGAAAATAGTAGGGGTGAATTACAGCGTAAACATCCCCTACTATGTTTGTTTCCCCTTGAGTAAACAAGGGCAGGGGGACTTTTAAGGGCCACTATAGAAAGATAAATAAAAGGTAGGTATGGTTCACTATATGTATACCTGAGTAAAAGTAATCAGTTTTATTAATACCTCCACAGGAGGCTCATGAACATAAAATGACACAACATGACAGTCACATTCATATAAACATTTCCACCACTTCTAATTACAAGACAGTATCAATAAGGTATGCATGGTTAAAGTACAAATAAAATACAGTAGGATGTAAACAGTAGATTCGGACGGGGGATTCCTTAGCTTAGAATTGGGACGGCGGGGAGCATTTAAAGGGCGGCCTTTGGAGCATGGCACCAGGCGTAGGGTAACGGAGGAGACCTACACCATTCTGTACTACTCGCAGACCCAATTTCTTCTTGTATGTAAGTGACTTATTTCCTTTATTCTAGCCTGTGACCCTTTAGACAATACGAATGTCATACTGCTCATTGCTATGAAACCTTTATACATTCTAATTCTATCTAGATCACCATATACCCACCACTACTGAATGAACTACTAAATACCCAACTTACTATTATATATGAATTACTATCGAAGAATCAGTATGTACCCAGGTAACCTATAGCATCCATCTTTACTCCAGTATTATTTCAAACAGCTTATCACCATTCTAGGGGATCAACTTATCATTTACCTACTTCCACAATGTATGGACTCTCCTCACTGGTTCTGCACCTCTAACCTTCACACCTTTAATCATTCATGATTACTTAAAACACTTTTTCACATTTTTATTGACCTTAGCACATTTGTTTTGTGTTCACTTTAGTTTTTTACACTTTATTCCCCCCTTCTCCCGTATACACCTGGTACACTTGCACCTTTGTTCACAGACACACCTCACTTACCTGGTATTCCGGAACCACCTATTCGACTCTAAAATTTAGTTTTTACATTCCAACACTCCTTTCCCCCCTTATATCAACCATCTATATACCGCCTATTTAGGAGTCTCTACCCCTGTTCCCATCGACGTAGGTGGCCGTGCGCTGCAGGCTGCCTGGGCTCCCCGTTCCTCTTCTGGATCTGCCCCCCTCCTGTTGGGGAATTCTGGCGCCTCTTTATTGATTTTAACCTGTTCTACCATTCTGACATGTGAGTGAAATCTCTAAACCGTATACTTATTATAACACCACTGCCCCTAGCCATGGGCTAACACTCATTCACTCTGTACAGGACCATATAGGACATCTTTACCCCCTGATGAAGAGGAAAATCGAAACGATCGTTGGGGTGGGGTGGATTCTAAGCTAAGGAATCCCCCGTCCGAATCTACTGTTTACATTCTACTGTATTTTATTTGTACTTTAACCATGCATACCTTATTGATACTGTCTTGTAATTAGAAGTGGTGGAAATGTTTATATGAATGTGACTGTCATGTTGTGTCATTTTATGTTCATGAGCCTCCTGTGGAGGTATTAATAAAACTGATTACTTTTACTCAGGTATACATATAGTGAACCATACCTACCTTTATTTATCTTTCTATAGTGGCCCTTAAAAGTCCCCCTGCCCTTGTTTACTCAAGGGGAAACAAACATAGTAGGGGATGTTTACGCTGTAATTCACCCCTACTATTTTCTCTATATTATCTCCTGTATTGGTGCCATTTCGCACCGGACAAAATTTCGCAAAGTGGTCGTTATGCCAGGGAGGTTAAGGTTAAGGGAGGTTAAGCAGAATACCAATTTCAAGCAGTGTGCAAGGTATGGAAATCTTAGATATCTCATTCTCAAACAGTCTTGTTTACTGATGAGTGTCCTGCAACCCTGGATGGTGCAGATAGATTATAATTTGGGTTTTTGTTTTTTAAATAGTCCTCATTAGGAGGTTTGTTAAAAAAAAAAATTAGGTAGCACTCTGCGATGTCTGCCCCCCTCCTCCTGCCAAGTGTGGAGAATGACGCTGTGCTGAGTGTATTGCTGCTAGTGACACCTGCTGGCTGAATTGAATATTGCATTCATTGAATTCATTGCATTAACCCAATTGATGTGAAAACTTATCAAATGTTTTTTTCTGGTTTTCCTGCCTTAAAAACTGGGTGCGTCTTATGGTCCAGTGCGTCTTATAGTCCGAACAAGATGGTATATCTTTTAGGTTATACCGTTAGGTTTCTGGGCAAACCTTTTATTGATACAGTACATTACTAAATACTAGACCGGTAGTAATCACTTTATATCACCCAACAGAACTGCTAGTGCTGTACTTTTACCACTATACAGTGGAGGAAATAATTATTTGACCCCTCACTGATTTTGTAAGTTTGTCCAA
>CM070034.1:97808668-97823646 GCA_036250615.1 Ptychadena robeensis
GACAAACTTACAAAATCAGTGAGGGGGTCAAATAATTATTTCCTCCACTGTATATACATATCATGTAAGAGGGGAATAATCACACCTTGTTTATTGATTTGCAGCATGGATAATGGTTAAAAAAAAAACATGGATTTTTGTGATATTTGCCTTTATATTTGTACAGTATTTTACACCACACCTGATCAATAAAAAGTTTTTTCGCATTTTGTAGGTAATGAATAATGAAAGTGGACGCATGATTATCAGCAGCAAAGAAAACTACACTGAGTTGAAAATCATAAAGCTGGACATCAACGAAGACCCTGGAGTGTACATTTGTAATGCTTCAAATACGGTTGGCAACACAACAAGCCGCATCATCTTGAGAGTGCGCAGTCACTTGGCTCCCTTATGGCCCTTTCTAGGCATTGTAGCGGAAATCGTAATTTTAGCGGTCATCATTGTTGTATATGAGAAGCGCAAAAGACCAGATGAGGTTCCTGATGGTAAGAGAAGGGCAGGGGCATAATGGGATTTTAATATATGTCTAATCTCTTGCTATATTGCAGGAAAGGCTTATTGGCAAAATGTGTAAAAGAAAAACTCAATGCCACAGAACAAGATGGAAAGGCATCTGCAAGTGCAGTTTGACCTACACCACTTTGATATTTTAGCAGCAGCAACCTTAAAGCTACAAATAATGTTCAACCTGATTATACTTGATTATGTCTGCATAGTTTGTGCTTGTAGTATTTTCAGTTATATGTCAGACCATTGTTTACCTTGTATTGACATTCCCCATAGGCTTGAATGCAATCTGTGGTGTTGGAGGCTAAAAGACAGAGAAGCATGCACTAAAAGATCAGGGTTTATTTCTAATTTTACTGTAGTGTACTCGTACATTGGTGTAACTGTGGGGATTGCAGATATACACACCCCATGCTAAAAGAGGTTCTAAATCCTAAAAGAAAGGTGAACTCTTCAGGGGGATGTATGAAGACTTCAATATGCTGCCCGCTAGTAATGTCACAGCTGATTAAATTGATTCTCCTGCATGACCACTTTTTACTTGTATACAACGACCAGCCATAACAAAGGTATTTCCAGAGAGAAGTCTTCAAATCTTTGCTTTGTCCCCTTCTGGTTTTTATTTATTCAGTATGCAAACCTGAAAGTAACATTCTGCAATGGTTTGGGTTGGTTACACCATAATTGACATAGGAATTATTCTGACTATCTACTATGTGTGGTGCCCTAATGTTGCTGTTCAGTTTCACTATCATTGAGCAAAAGTCATTATCCACATTTGTAGTGCAAAGTAACTGTATGTGGGGTTTTAGCAGTGACTTTACAACTTTTGCTTTAAGTACAACTTTCTGTTTACAAGAGTTATTGCAAAAAGAACTGCATACGTCTTAAAAGAAATCTGTAGTAGGCATTACAAATGCTAATCTGCTGCAAAACGTGGCTACAGACAGAAATCATATTGGAGAGGTTCTTTTACTTTCTCTTTTGGTAAAATGATGTCTCCTGAACAGGAATTGCAGGAAATCTTGCTAACCAACTACCCTAGGAGAGACATAAATATGCTTAATTTCTTTTAAGGATGAGTAAAAGGAAATTTAGGAACCTCAGCTTTTGTTGTGTTTCTTCCCACTGTTGTCCACAGAACAGTAGGTGAGGGGAAATCTCTGTAATGGAACCAAGAACAGCAGTTCAACTCAGAAGGGGGTTCTAAGTGTTCTCTTTTCTATTTAAAGCTAAAAGTGAATTCAGTCCCTTTGGAAGCCAACTGTAAACCTTGTAGAGCAGTCTTAAAATGATTACTGATGTACAGGTCTCCAGGGGTGGGTCCTGAGGTACAGGTACATAAATACTTTTAGGTTCGCCATCTCTGTACATGCTTGAGCTTTGCCTGCAGTGGGGATGCCTGGGCAGACATGGGTCTCAGCTTTCAGCCTATTGTAGTTCTTGCTGTCACTTGGAGAAGAATGTGGATTCTACCTTTAGCCACACACGTGCAGATTCTCCCTCGATAGATAAAGGACCGGCTGCAGTGTGATGACGTGATCGCGCTGCAGCTGGCTGCTTAGAGGATCGGCAGGCACGCTTTGTGTCCAAAGTAATGGGATTGGCCATGAATTTACCAATATGTCAGATCACATGTGTTAATGTGCATGGCAGTCAATTGGACAAAAAATCGGGTAAGAATCGCCCTGTGTGTGCCTACCTTTAGACATCCTCATACAAGGAGGGCTACTAGTCCAGGGCAATTATTGTAGCTTGTATAGCTGCTGGAAAAGTTCCTCTATTTCTGCAGGAAACAAATTGTATGCTATATGTTTTGCCAACAAATTAAAACTACTGTTAGGAAGAAGTAAATATCCTGTCAGAGGGGCATTAACTGCATGCGTCTATCACCAAAACTGACCAGCGCTGCTTCCCTTACCAAACTGAGAACCACAAAGTCCTTCTCTCTTCTAGACATGCCTGGCT
The DNA here is from genome assembly GCA_036250615.1 of Ptychadena robeensis. Classification (NCBI taxonomy): domain Eukaryota; kingdom Metazoa; phylum Chordata; class Amphibia; order Anura; family Ptychadenidae; genus Ptychadena; species Ptychadena robeensis. The sequence continues at coordinate 97,811,147 of CM070034.1, forward strand.
GCTGGGAAATCCTTCCATGTACTCCTGGTGGGATAGGAAGTCCTCAATCCCAGAGACAAACTATTGGTCACCAAACTTTCCTGTGCTTCTTCCTCAATATATAATGTAAAAAGACCTAAAGCGGGGAAATGTACCTGCTGTTCCACCCTTGGAGTATTATACACTGATTTTTTATGTGCTACCCTTTTATTTTGGAGCCTTTTATAAGTTTTGATTTGTTAACCCTAAGCTATAATTTACAGTTTATCATTTTTAAAGAATTTATCTGATGTGATTAACAATGTCACTCACGCATTTCTTCCCTTTACCTGATATATCTGGTAAGTTTGTGCCCTATAATGCTTGAACATAACACTTTTCTGCAGGGACACGTTATTGTTCAGTTTTCTATGTCCTGAGGTTTGTATAAATACTTATATCTGAGCCCTGATGCCAGCTTGCTGTGGGCATGAAACACACTGTTGAAATGACTGCATGGTAATATGGCAACTTCAAAGTTGAATAGTATTCCCTCTGCCAATACCAGAGAAATCCTGCTTAAGCTTTCCACAGGGCTTTACTTAAATACTGTAGGTTACTTTTTTCCTTTACTTTGTTTATCTTTGTTTTTTTTTGTCTAAATGTTAGAGTTTGGCACCATGTAAATATTAGCATTGCTTTCATAACAAGGTCAGTTTGCTGCCTCCCCTCACCCTGTATCCAGAAATTCAGCAGTGCTTTTCATACTCAAGCAGCATGAACTGAGTTGTGTTCTCTCTGGCTCATCTTTCCCTTCATATAATGTTAGATACCTATGCATTTTTGTATAGGTTCCGGTTTACTGCTCTCACATTATGCTTAGCTACAGCTGCTTAATTTCTTAAACAATGTTGCCATTGCTTCCAGCTTCAGCACCCAGATAATTTGGATACAGTAGGCTTTGCATTTCTGCATCAAAGTAGGCAGATGCTGAAATGTCAGAAGTTCTTATTTCAGCATTTCTAGTGGTTGTTTGTCACTGGATTGTTTTGATAAAAACTGTGTATTCAAAGGGAACTGACTTGTCGAGTCAAAGAGTTCAACATTTCATGTTTAACCAAATTGCCTTCATTTCCATCTGGGCAATTTTGCAAAGACTAAACTGGCTGTATTGGCCTAGACTGAGCTGATACTTTAGCTGATATCATTTCTTTTGTGAGAGGTATATCTCAGTATCATTAATGGGAACTGTTTGGGTGGAATTGGAAGGTAAACTATTTCTTTCTTTCTTTATTTCTTTGTTGCAAAAGGTATAAAAGTGATCCTGTTTCTGGACTAATAGTGATCATTAACCAGAGGCCTGAACTCTTTAGTATTACATGGAAATACATGGTGTGTGCATGGGTGTGTGTGCTAGAATTCTTCCTATTTACCATAGTTTTCCAGCATGATGCACTGCAGCTTTGTCTGCCATGTCCTGGCAGTTCAGTGTATCGTGCTGGTACACCTGGGCACTGCCTGTATAAACCTGCTCCTCCTTTCACCATTGCTTTCTAAACGCCTCACATTTTGCTTGCCTCCTCTCTCAGCAACACAGATTGGATCAATCACACCATTTCTTTTCTCCCAAAGTGGTTTTCTTTACATTTCCTTTACTTTGTTGGTTGGGAGGGGGAATCCAGGGAGGCAGCTTCTCAAATGATTCTTGTCGGTTACTGTGACTTTTTTTTTCCCCCCCTTCAATTGCATCAAACCTTAAATATTATGGTGGTAAGTGCGAGTTTTGCATGCTTTTCCAGTTTGTCTAATCTCGCTTCCGTTGTTGGGATTGCTCAAGCCCATGATGTTAACACTTGGAGTTCCCTCATCCACTTTCACAACTAATTTTCAGTTTGTTTTGGTTTTCTTGTTTGTTTTTCCCTTTGCTTTGTATTAAAAAAAATACATTTATAAGGTTTAAATTAGAAGGGTTTTTTTTTTTTTTTTTGCAATCTCCCTTACTCACAACTTCCCCAGTGTCCTCGTGGTACTGGGTCAGCAGAGGTTCTGAATTCCAAAAACAGGAAAATGTAGCTGTACACTTTTTATTTTTGGTGAAAAATTTTGTTCATTTTAGAATTCCCAGTTTAAGTCTTTCTATTCTGTATCTTTCTATTCTGAAGTATTCCCAATCTTCTTACCTCATTATAGACATTTGTAAAATAACTATTTGCAGAAGGAGCTTTGATGACAGGGAATTGGCAAGTTGGCCAACATTTTTAATATTTTAGCTATTTTCACAAACGTAAATAAGTTTACTGGACACTAGAGTGTATATATTAATCATTTATTTAAAAAGTAAATAAAACAAATAAAAGTATGGACAAGTTAGAAGCCTACTTTTTGTTATTTTAATGGGTCAGTCAAACTACTGATTGATTGCAGTGTTTCAAATGCTTTTATGGAAGATGATATTGATAAATGTATTCTTAGTTGAGGGTGGTTAGGCCAGATTTGATGGCAGGCAGGTGGATAACAAATATGAAGCTGCCTGTGTAGTCAATGGCTAAGTAAAGGCACCATTGTATTTAAAACTGTTGTATAATATATAGCATGTTTACAGCCACAATGTTGCACCACTGAGTTATATGTATGGGAAAACTGGAATCAAGCAGTAACATGTTATGATTTTTGTTTCAATCCTCACATAACGTTCCAGTTTGTGTGGTTACATCTATTCCTCAAAATACAGGCGAACTACAAATAAACGACTCTTTTATAGTAAATGCTACTATCTTCATGAATGCAGCCCCTGTAGCTTTCTCTACTCTTTTGATCATTAAAAAAAGACAGTAGCAGACTTGAGGCTCTATACAGCTTTAGCTAACGTACTGATCTACTGCCCACTTTATAGACTTCAGAGTCCTATTTTGGTTGATTTCTATTCACATTTTATAACCTCTGCTTTATTTACAATAAACCCAGAATGCTTTGTTAAATATTGATCTTTTAGTTTAAGTAATACGGTATGTAGAATGTGACAAATGGCTACATTTAGGACTGTTTTATATCTCCCCACCCCTGTATTTCCTGGAAACCAGTCAGTGTGAGGTCACTAGATGGAGCTAGTGCTTCTGTGTACGATGTTGGTAATACAGTACTAGTGACATATTTATATACATGAACTATCACTCTCTTCAATGCTACTGGGAAAATGTTTTCCTGCCAGTGAATGGTTTGGTTTTGCATTTGTGCGTGCGTGTGTCTGTCTAGGGAATTGGTTGCTGTGTCTCTCAGGCCCTCTGTGTCAATGTAGCTCTCCTGTACATTAATATAGCACGATGTAGTCCTCCCCAGTCTGACTTATCTGTCCCATTTCAAAATGCATTTTGCCAGTTTACCAGACATCTGTGGACAAAGGCTTGTTGACTGTTTGTGCACAGTTTGTTTTTCCTTTATTTATACTATTTTGTATTTATCTCTTTTTGTATTTATTTTCCCTAGAGATTATTTTTTGTCTACCTGTTGACGTTGTCCATGTGCTGCCAGCAGGTAGAGAGGAAGTAATAGGGATCATGTGATCATATTACTCCCGGTTTGTGCTCATGCAGGCACCAACACATGTTTTAAAGACTGTAACTTTTCTTCATATTTTTGCTTCATGTGCACTAGTCTCCTTGTGGAATCCTGCTGCAAATTTTTCTGCAAGACTTCAGTGAAAATCTCCAAAGTAGTTGCACCTTTTTGTAGGCATCTCTTTAACACACTATAAATACAATGTTAAACATTCTAGAAAGACATGGATGCAGCCAATTTGGCCATTACACATAAAGGTCCTTATGACCTAGTAGCTGAAGTCTGGCGGGGTCAAAGGATGCTCCTGCTACTTAATTACGTTGTACTTTATTGTCCTTGGCTTTTGTACACATGAGCCAATTTTTATTACTGATTTAATTAGCAATCCAATCAATGTTTGGATTTGGAATGAATTTGATTGAGCTTCAACAGCCAACTGATCCCAAGAGACTGATAGAGTTTTTCAGTCTGTTGTGGAAGTGATCGGTGATTTGGGTAAATATTATTAATTGAAAGTACAGAAGTGTATGCTTGCTCTTGTACATTTATATGAAAAGGTAAATACCTTAGTATGTTAGAGCTACCGGCTGTTCAATTACTCATTGGACTAGCACAATTGGCAGTGGATATTCTCATGTGTACTAGATCTTACAAAGAAATTTTCTAGCTATAGCTTAGTCTAGACAGAGTAGAGCCTTGATGAAACAAGACTTCTTGCCACCATTACTAACTTCACCCATTACCCCACAGTAAGAAAACAGCCAGCAGGATTTTACAACTGAAATGTTGGGTTTGTCTTGTCATTAAATCCTGAGTGAACCACTGGAACTAGGGGACAAGATGGTTTCAATGAAATCACAAGAATCTGTCCACTACAGTTGCAGTCCTTCATGGCCAATATCAGATTTATGCTTCATCTAAAAGAACATAACCAACCATTAAGTATGAAGATTAGCAAGTTGCCTCAAGTGTGACTGTGCAGCATGCAGTCACTGTATTTGAAGTTCTATGTAGCTCATCTGGTTACTGTCTTTAACTTTACCTTTGACTTTAACTTTTTCTTTTCTTATTTCATTTATGAATCCTTCAATGCTTCAGATGATGAACCAGCTGGGCCAATGTAAGTAGACATTTCTACCTAAAAATAAACACTTGATTTTGTAGCAACAATAACCAACAATACTGAGTTCTATGGTGATATAATACTTGTGTGGACAATGAATTTGCTGTAGGTACGAATGCATGGTTACACCTGCCTACATTAACCTCCTGGGCATTAGCAGCTTTTCGTGCATTGTTTCTGGCACAAAAAGCTGCCGTACGGCATACTCCAACGTAAGTCCCTGCCTCTCTAAGCATTGCACAACATCATCAAGACTAACAAACTGGGCATGTACCAGTTTCCAGCATAATGCCAGGGAGGTTAAGCCCGGTTAAATTTCCTCTCTCCCCCTTTCTGTGGGACTAATTTGCACCAGAATAGAATGTGTTCGATATATCAGTAGGCATACGAGGGTCATAACTACACAGAGGCTCTAAATATTTAGATTCACTTAGGAGTGAACTACTGTGTTCTCCACAGCAATGGATGCATTAACCTCCCTAGCTGATCAAACTGTGCCCGCACTGGGATCGGGCAAAACCGCCGTCTCCCTGTGTGGCGGCGGCTCTGTAGAAGAGCCGCCGACACACTCAGCCCTTCCGGCCCCGTTTTTTTGGCGTCATCTGTGCCGAAGGGGTCGGGGGGGGGGGGGGGGGGGGGGGGGGGGTTGCGCCATAGACCTCCATATTAATGGAGGGGGCGCCGCTCTCCTATTTGACGTCGGCGGCGTGCAGAGAGCTGGGCGGAGAGCCGGCAAGCACGGCGGAGTACAGTGTACTCCGCCGCGATTGCCGGTGACATGAGGTTTTCGTGCCATGAAAAATGGCGCGAAAACCTCAAACCGCCCAGAGGGTTAATGGTGCGTTAAAAACCATGCCAAAAATGCATGGACAAACTTTCCTTGCAGGGCCCCCCTTTTCTATTTAGGAACATTATTGAGCCCCTCCTCCCTATTCAAACGCATGTACGCCCCCCTGGAATTCCTTTGCACACAGTAGTCACGTTATGATGTAAGGAAATGGGGGGGCGGTGATTTGACAATCCGTTTGTAAGCAGATTTCTGGTCTTTCCTGAGAGTCCACAATGGTGGATCTTTAGTAGCTCTGACTTGCATTGCCTGAATCTGAAACTTAGATTTTTGTCATATCCCTCCAGCCAATTTTGCATTCCTCGTCAATATAATGTTGTAAATATTTTATCTGCAATTGAGTTTCAATGATCCTTTTCCCATTCTCTGCCTTTAGGAAGAGTAACTCTACAAATAACCACAAGGATAAAAATTTGCGACAAAGAAACACAAGCTAATCAAACTCTGTAAGTAATAAACTGTAAACTCTTCACACGTGGATGTTTCTCTGTTTACAGCAACTTACAAATTACTGTTTTATGCATACAATGTAGGGCTGGATAATATGGCAAGAATTTCTATCACAATATATTAATCTTAATTAGTCCTGATCGATTCGATATAATTCCGATATCGATATGGACTATATTAACAAGCCTCAGGGAAAAACTGCAGAGGACACACACAATGGATGTCTGCAAACTGAATTTGCAAAGTCTATAATACCTCCAGGCTCCTCCTATTAAAATGACTGTGAGGCTGATCTTCATGTTTAGGGAGGGTATAAGCAGTGACACAGGGGAGGCTGATCTTGGTGGGTCCTTCTCCCCGACCCTACCGTGTCATCATGTACTCCTGCCAGCCTAGGGTTGGGTTTCACCATGGGCTGACATGAGTAGAAGGCAGCTAGCAATGGGCTGTGTGACAGCTGATCTTCTGATTTATGCCTGATTTGTTCTAGTGCATTGCAGCCTCACCCCCTATTTTTGTGTCCGCTGCCAGCAACCCCCAGCACAGCTCAGTGTCAGCAGCACCAGGGGTCTGTGCACCCCCCTCCCCTTAACGGATATCCCTGTATGTGGGAGCCCCCTCCATGTCACTGAGAGTTCATTCTATGGACAGGACACATGTTGGGATCAGACCCCCCCCCCCGTCCCCTGTCCATAGCAGAATGAACGTCAGTGACACTGGGAGGCTGATCTCGATGGGTCCCCTGTTCTATTGATATGTGCCTCCCTCTGCATAGAGGAGTCACGAGATCACTGCGTCCGCACATCTTGATGGGACGGCAGTGTTATCTCTCTTGGGGGGCACGGAAGAGGGAGTGCTCGCCCAGGGAGACAATCTCCTTAGGACCGTCCCTGACTGAACGTCATTCAGTAACAAATGATACAATTTGTAAACACTTTTTCAATATACATTAGCTATATATATTGAATTATTGTCCAGTCCGGATACAATGGAGAATGTTTGTTTTTTACACAGACCTGCAACTGAATTATAAAGTAGTATATGTGTACTGTACTGTAGTAATGGCTCTCCTACTATTGGTTTGCTTCCAGTTTTAGATGGACAACGCTGGGTCCAGTTAAGCTCTGACTGGTTCCTACTGCTATATTGTATATTGAGTGCAAGTCTTAGAGAGAGCTACATGGTACACAGTTTGTGAACATTGGGGAAGAGTATAGGGGGGTTTTAACCATGTGCAGTGGGGAACATAGAGTATTCATTTTCAGAGAAATATAGAAAGGCGTACTTGTCATTTTCAGCCCAATACATACTTGATATTTTATGTAAAGAGGAAGGGGCCTTACCAGCAAAGAAAGGCAAAAGCAAACAACTAATTGAGGTTTTCACTGTTCACCATTCTGTTAACAATATGCTTACTGGTTGTATTTCTATTGCAAATCACTTCCTGGCCCAATAAAGGAAACATTTCAAAAGGCTCTTACATTTCCCTCGCTATACAAAACAAAATAAGGTTTAGCTATACCTGGGGTTCAAAAGAAAATCCCAAGCAGATTCGCCCTATACAGACAACTTGGGTGAAAGGTTACCTTGTGAAAGTGTGCAAGCTACATGAAATTGTGTAATTTAGGCCTTATTTATACCAGAAGTACCACGTTTTAGAGACAAATGTACTATTTTAGTGAGAAATAACAGCAGCATTGTTCATTGTAAGGTGTAAGGTAATAGTGATTTTCTTTGTAGCCATTGATCAATGAGCACACCATTTAACAAGTCCCAAATATTTTTTTTTCTTTTTTCTTTCTTCTAGACATTTATGGATTTGGACAGACCACTACTCCTTCTCCCTCTGAAGAGCTGGCATTGCTGAAATCAAACTTCAGATTTCTTCAATATTCCTATTTTGTGTGTGTGTGTGTGTGTGTGTTTTTATTTAAAAATTTACTTCATGGGACTGAGGGTACAAAACTATTTCTTAAAAGCATGCCTTATATAGCCTTCAAGGCGAATAAAACTGATGGGGTGTTATAAGGAGCTTCACCAATAGAGTGCATATGCAGCTTTGTGTGCTGTGGCTTTTTTTTTACGTTCACTTAACGATATATATATATATATGAGAGAATATAAGCCTTCCAAAGGGGATAGCTGGGGTTTGAGCAAGTAATGCATGCGTGGTTTTATTTTTGTATATTTTGGTCTGCATTTCTGTATGTTCTTGGGGGTTTACTAAACCCCTACTGTAATAAGGCTGCCGCATACTATAGCTGCTAAGTGACCAATCAAAAAGCCTTTTTTCTTTTTCTTCTTTGTGGGGTGGGGGGCATGGATGAGGAAGTAAGAGGTCAATTGAAGCTTCATGGCCAAGATGGTTTTATTTGTAATTTAAATATATTAGGGATTCTGTCTGTCACAGAAGCATGATTTCACTGCTTCGGGTATTTTAATAGAAGATGCAAGCCCGCCTCTTGGAAATTGTGTCTAAACTAAATAGTTTATTTTATTACACTTGTCTATAAACTGCTTTTTTCCCCTTGTACTGGAGAATAACACTTCCCCTAAATTACCCAGTACCTTGCACAAAAAAGTAAAGCCGGACAGAGTGCTCTAAAAAAAAACAAAAAGGGCTTAATTTTGTGTGGTGTCCTTGCTACAGGAAATGAAACTTTTCTTGAATAGTGGACCATGTGCAGAACTGCTCCAAATTGTATTAAGGTTAACTGGTTGTCTTGTTGGTGCATATAAATGTCCAGTACTTTTAGACAATTCTAATACAACATATATTAGTGGGATGCTTTATAAGTGAACATTGGTTCAATCCTGTATAACTAAAACCTTTTGCACTGTTATGTCCAAAATGTACATTCTAGCAGGCAGAATTTTTATAAGTTATAATATATATATTTTTTCTTTTTGTTTTAAACAGGGTTTGTTTTAAATTTGGGTTATTTAAAAAATTACATTGTTCTTTATAGCATGGTTCTATTCTATGCAACTAGATGTAAATGTGTCAGTATATCAGAGCTGTAATATCTTTTACTGGGCAAAATGGGTGGGGGAATGTTCTAGTTGCATGAGCCCATGGATTGTGCAATTGAAGTGTAACGTTTGTGGCAAAATACACTTGTTAACATATAAAGTAACTAAAACATTTTTACCTGTGTTCTGAAGTTTATTTCTCTGTCAGCTTGTGCAGTTCTTTTTCCACAGCTTCAACAAATGCTGGGAAGTCCTGATCCAGCAGGCAAAGCCTAATAAACTGACCAAGATCTACTGTGCTGAAGGAAAGATGGTCACCCAGACAGGCCAGCTTTCCCTTTAGGAGAGACTGCAAATAGACAGATATTACATAGTATGCTATGCTCATATATGTAGTATAGCAAACTAGTTTATATTTAATGTCTTAAGCAAAATCTGCCCATATAACAGTTGTCACGTAACCATTTTGTTGTAAAAAAAAAAATTATCATAAATTTAAGTCCTTTGTGAGACAAGGGATACTTAAAATATATTGAGTTATATTACCCAATACAACAAACAAAAAAATTTATCGCACTCCTAATACATTTCAAACAAACTAGACTGTAAGGACCCTTTAACCTCTTTTTAACACACTGTGTTGACCAATCACGACATTATACAAAGTACGCTGGATAAAATTCCCACCCACCCCTGTCCACATTAACAATGCCAGCTGCGTGAGCTGGAAAACTGACACCCCTCAATTTACAAAGAGGATGAGCTGGGCTCGTCATGAATGCTAGGGAGGTTATTAGATTGAAAATGACTTTGCCAAATGTTCACGTGGGTGGGAAAAAAAGCTGGTTTTGTTCTTGAATTAAACTGTTGGGATGTCCTTAGTATCATTATGGATTGGAATTTCATTTATAACATTATTATGAGACAAAATGTTCCAAACAAACTGTCTAAAAACAACCCCCACAAATAGAACAACTGTTTTTGTTTGAGGGGCAAAGTGATTTAAAGGACAAATTTCAACTATAGTAAATGAAATATAAAGCTGCTGCTAAAGAAGGAGTTTGGGGGTACAGAGGGTTTTTTTCTTTTGAGTAACATAGGGAGGCAGTTAGAGGATATCTACAGCAAAGGAGTTGCTTATTTTTATTTTAATCAAGCAGGCCCACCAATTATATTTCCCAAAACCCCACCGCCCTCGGCGTCTGCAGCAAGTAGAACTGACTTCTCAACTCCAGACAGAACAAAGGAGGCTTCCATCGAAGGACCATCATACTTCACCTAAGGGTCTGGGAACAAAATGTCACTGTAACCACCTCTTCTCTAAAACAATAGACCATAAGAAGATCAGTCTCAGAGTCAAGAGAAGGAATGTCTGAACCAACACAAAACAGGTCGGGCAACAGCAAAGTGAGCCCCTTAAACCACTGCAGTTGTTTCAAGAATCTACTACAATCAGTCAAGCTGTTTTTCGATAGAATTATTTGCTAAACCTACAGAAAGTCCAACTTTTTTTTCGGATTATAAGACACAATTTTTCCCCATTAAAATAAAGAAAGGCACTGGTGGAGGAGTACCCATTTTACAACTTGTAACAAACAACGTAACTTACCCATAAGCACCTATTTACCTATAGGAGGAGAAATTAGTTTGCGTCATATTTTATCACTGCAATGCACAATGTTCATGTGAATACGAAACTCTTGCTATCAAAATAACAGCAACTCACGGCTATTATAGTAGTTGTGAGCGGTTTGTTGCTGTGAATATGTGACCCCCCCCCCATGTGCGTATATCTGGGTAAATTGAGGCTATTTAGATGCACAGATTGTGTATTTACATTAACATTCTGCATTGCAAAAAAAATGTGACAGATTTATCTCTCCTGGGTACACTGAAACTAATTTGATTTGTAGTAATCTAATAAGATTTGTCTCCTGACACTGGCCTTTTGGCATGACAGGAGGAATTAAGAGTGGATACTGTATGGTGCAGCCTTGCCTACTTTGCTGGAACATGCTGTATATTCACTTCATATGTGAAGTCTGACTCTTTTCTTATTTTGTCTCTGAAAAATATGGTATCTAATGGGAATCTGAAGAACCTCCAGACTGTTCTTGCCCATTTCCAAAGATCATTAAAATGATAAACTTGAAGACCCCCTACCTGCAAAACAAAAGCAAGGTTCCAAAAGGTCAAGAGCGAAAGGGGTTCAGGAGAGATAACTGAAGAATGAAGCATAGAGACAGGTTCCTGCCCGTTAAAACTGAGAATATAGTCTTGAGATGAATAAGATGAATAGTGGCAGAAAGAATGCACAACGAAAGGGACTTTCTCTAAACTGGTCCTTCAAGAGGATGCCTTTAAGACAAAGCCTGGGATAACAATAGGGATAACCTATTTTTTGGTGAGAAGCTGTCCCATTATTCATCTGTGGACAGTAGAACATGGTCCATGGAAGAGTAGCAGAAGACATCTATGCTGCCAGCGCAGGTTCATTAGGCAATCATTACTCAGTCCTACCATCAGCTCTGCAGTGTTAGCGAAACCCTCTGATCATTCCCTAGGAAGTGCAGGTCCATGACAGTCATCAAAGCCTGTGCTAGGCAATCTTAAAGCTTTGCCTATGTCTCAGTACATTAGCCTGAGTGCTCTGTGCAAAATACATCAGATCAAGATATCCTGATTTTAAAGAGAGATCCCAACAGGGCATACAAAGTTTAAGAATAATTTAGGGTGCTTATTGGATGTGTGTTTGAACATGGTTACTGACTAAAGCCCACCATAGCCATATCGATTCCTGGCCACTATCTTCAACTTTTGATAAGTGAGTGGCCCGGGAATTGTAAGCCGTCCACCTTGACGATCGACCCCAAAAAAACTAAAGTTTAAAAAAAAAAAAACATTTTTGGCGACACTCGATCCCTTCCCGTACGACCGTCACCTAATTACTGAATTATCCAATTACCTAGACTGCTCCCTTTTCTGTATCCATCTCCTCTACCATATATATTATCTGCAATCAAAAAAATAACATGGGAGGACTAAAAGGGCATATTAACCCCATACTCCTTCTAAAGCCATTATCCACTGTGCCACACTAAGCACACAAACGCACACTTTCTAAATACAGTAAAAAAAAATGGTATCTGTAATTACATACGTTATCACACGATATCAGCAAAACCTGACATTTAAAAATCACATACACACACTCAAATACCCCAAAACAATTAAGCAGTTATTAGAAATAAAACCGCAATCCCAACAATTCAACATTTCCTTCAAAGTAGCACTTACAGCTATTACAGAATGAGCCCTACCAAATCCAAACTAACCCCCGCACACCAGCAATACCCTAAAACACACAACATGAAATAAATGTGTCCAATAAATACATACAGTAAATGCATCACACAATACATAGTGCCCTAAATTTTTTTCCAAAAACCTGGAATAACCATATAACCAGTCCCATCACATTAACCCCTATCCTACAATCACCAATATTATATACCAAATAAAACACATTGATCCACATTCAACAACAAGAGATTTTATATGCTGGCAACATATAGTCAGAAGGGGGTTTCTGAG
>CM070034.1:97873018-97883065 GCA_036250615.1 Ptychadena robeensis
GGGGCGAGGGCTGAGAGGGTGTTCCAGTAGTAGTGAATACAAAGCTGATAGTGCATGCGGATGGTAAAACTTGGATGGTTGAGGCTGGTATGTAGGCTGTCTGGTAATTGACGAGACAAAGTCTCTTAACTGGAAAAAGGTTAGCCAGGTCTGGTCCCGGGGGACTTTTGGAATGATTACATTTAAAACTAAATATATGTTTTCAGCATTTTATATACACTGTCATCATTTCCAATCGAAGGCATTCCAGGAATCAACCTTTTTTGGAGCCTTCGATCAGTTAGGGGCACAATTGGACAAAGAATTGGAAACCCAGGTGGGGTGCACTTCGATCGCCATGTAATTGGTCATTGATTATTTGATCACATGTACCAATGAAATGGATAACCGATCGTAGAGAAATGACAATGGCTACCTTTAGAGATGGCTGTCAGTTGTGGTTAAGAAAGGGTACATTATTGACTATTAATGGTCAGGGGGCTAATCATTGTGGATGTCTCATTTTTGCCCTTTCTTGTTTCAACTTGGTGTACCAATAAAATATCCTAATTAAACTTAGCAGACATTGTCTTTTTTATAATGTATTTGTTTCCAAAACACTTGCTTTAATGAACATTTTCTAGGAGAAATCAAGTGTGTTTTCTAATTTCATAAGTGGGGACCTTGAGCTTGGCTGTCATACACACAGCAGAGGCAGAGGGAAGGTTAACCCATGGGTGCATAAATTCTCTGCCTTGTATTTGGCAGCAGGGCTTAAGCTACCCCACCGAAAAGTCTTTCAGCCGTAGGTAGTTGCTATTCGCAAAGAAACACATGTGTTCCATGCCCTTTCACTCATTTCATAACTTCACTTTTAATAAAAAGGCTAGTAGGAATTTACAATTGCTTCGAGATATCCTTGGAAACAACACATAGCAGTAAATCTAAATGTATAAATGCAAACATGACATTTAAAAAAAAAAATCATCAATACATGTGAATAAGCTATACATGCTAAAAGCTGATCTGAAAAGTTTTGTATAACATTTAAACCAACCTATTAAGTATAACCAGAAATACATTTCAATGTTTTCCACTTGAGGACATGCAGATTACTTACACTGAGAAAAATAAACATAACTAAAAGCAAAATTTAACCTTTACTTTCAGAGGCATCCTAAACTATAACATCATGCATCAATGGTTACAGTAAAACAAAAATCTAAGTGTAAAGCTAGGCATACATGGTTTGATTTTAACAAGATCGATCTTCTATTTGATTTTAGATCTTGATCTTTTCATCGAATAACAACGATTTTAGTTTCGCTCAAAAAACACAGGAAAGTCATATATAAATGTGTTCATTGAATACAATTGGCCCAACCAACAAACAAAATACTATGATTTTATTTTGATTGTTGTACAACATGATCGAACCATGTGTGCAGTATACGATTGATCCTTTTAAGTAGATCTGATGCTTAAATCGAACCGTGTATGCCTAGCTTAAATATCGATAAAAAAATTAAGGACGGTATTGGTTACGGCTTTACACCAACAGAGGGAAAACAACTGTTCAACTGCTTGTTTTAAGAGCCATATATTCACTGGATATTCACCCTCCTTGGTTTGACCATTTCTAATAGCATTCCTACTGGAACTCCTTTTAAAAAAAATAGCGAGATGGCTGTGTCTTTACTGGAAACACAAAGGACATTTAGGGAAAACTTTTATAAAGGCTCTCTGCAGCACTGGACCTTAGATGTTGTGGGATGTTGTTGGAAGGACTAGGGAACTACTAAAAAAAAACACACAAAACATACAGAACAACTTTGAACCATTTGGAGGCACTTGGAACCAAATAATAATCCTGGAGGATAAGTAAAAAAAGACTTATCTGAACTATCTCTACTCATACTTCAAGATGGATGAAAAATAGTAGAGAATAGCAAGATATTTCTCCTAGGGAGGGACAATTGCTTAAAGGATTTTACTCTCAATGATATGCCTTGACTGGAGGGAGAGCAAATTAATGTTAGAATGTTTAACCTCCCTAGCGCTCTTGCAAGGTTCAGATTTCTGTACTAAAAGCGCACCATAGACTTTTTTTAATCTTGTATCTTCCCAAAATATGTCCGTACAAGGGTCTAGTAGACATCCTGAATATAATAATGTTTGAAACACACAATTATGTTAAAAAAATTACATAAAAAATGTATTAATAATGAATAAAAAGTATTATGAATGATAAGATCTCTAAACTACTTATTTGGTATGAATGGTTTCAAAACAGTATGTATTCATAATTATGTTTTGTTTATAATAACATTTTTATTACAATTGAAATTTTTTTGTGGTTTTGTTTTTACTTAGAATTGTATTGGATACAGTTATCACTGTATCCAGTACAATTCCCTTTGGCACCTGCTCTCCTCTGGTGTGATGAACACACCAGGGGAGGGAGGGTTAACTTCAAAGGGGCACATCTGGGGAATCCTAATGAGAACAGTTTGAGTAGGACTAGTCAATTTGTAAGTACCGTATATACTCGAGTATAAGCCGAGGTACCTAATTTTATCTACAAAAACAGGAAAAACTTATTGACTCGAAGTATAAGCCGAGAGAGGGAAATATATAAAGAGAGCACCATTGCTCCTAGGAATTTATTAAACATTAAATACATTTAAGAGAGCATAGGATTATTATTATTATTACAAGATGGGTTTTGCAAGGCAATTCTTATTTTTTAATCATAGGCTATGAGTGTTGTATGTGTACTAGTAACCTGGCCACTAGGTGGCAGTGTGGAGTTTGTTTACATGGATCAGCTGTGAGTCGGAAACAGGGAGCTCACAGGAGCTGAGAGAAGATATTCAGTTGAAGAGGGAAGCTGCCTGCCTGAAGCATTAAGCATAGAAATTCACCTGAGGTGAGTGGACCCTGGCTGACTCGAGTATAAGCCGAGAGGAGCATTTTCTGCCCATTTTTTGGGTCTGAAAAATTCAGCTTATAGTATATACAGTAGTTTGAGCAATGTTGCTTTGATTGCTGAGAACGTGTCCACATGGCACAATTGATACAGCTCACAAAAAAACCATCAAACAGGGAATGGACATGTTTTTTTTACCTGGTCAATCACAATTTGTCACATTACAGTCACAAACATTAATCAATTTTATTGGAATTCCACGTGAAAGACCAATACAAAGTGGTGTATCTGTGAGAAGTGGAACAAAAATCATACATGATTCCAAACATTTTTTACAAATAAATAACTGCAAAGTGGGGTGTGCGTAATTATTCATCCCCCTTTGGTCTAAGTGCAATCAGTTGCTCATAGACATTGCCTGATAAGTGCTAATGACTAAATAGAGTGCACCTGTGTTGAATCTAATGTCAGTACAAATCCAGCTGCTTATTGGGAGCAACAACACCAAGTCCAAAGAACACACCAGACAGGTCAGGGATAAAGTTATTGAGAAATGTAAAGCAGGCTTAGGCTACAAAAAGATTTCCAAAGCCTTGAACATCCCATGGAGCACTGTTTAAGCGATCATTTAGAAATGGAAGGAGTATGGCACAACTGTAAACCTACCAAGACAAGGCCGTCCACCTAAACTCACAGGCCGAACAAGGAGAGCGCTGATCAGAAATTCAGTCAAGAGGCCCATGGTGACTCTGGACAAGCTGCAGAGATCTACAGCTCAGGTGGGGGAATCTGTCCATAGGACAACTATTAGTCGTGCGCTGCACAAAGTTGGCCTTTATGGAAGAGTGGCAAGAAGAAAGCCATTGTTAACATAAAAGCATTGGAATCATTTATGATTTTCGTTTCACTTCTCACATTTACACCACTTTGTATTGGTCTTTCATAAAACTAGTAGTGACTCTTGATGATCCAAGAGGGATGCCACATCCCAACAAAACAATTCTTGGAATTGTTTTGGTCTTTCACATGGAATTCCAAAAAAAAAATTATCATGTTTGTGGCTGTAATGTGACAAAATGTGGAAAAGTTCAAAGTTAAAATCCAGATGTGCCCTTGAAAAATCTGAATAGCTGTTTGAGTGTTCTTTTTGAAGATCCAAAGCAGAGCAGATTGTCTTAATATATATTAGATGACCAAGGCCACACTGGCAATCATTTGGTTTCTTGAGGATCTTGTTATGAGATGTTGCCACACGAAATGCTGCATAGTGTCAGTTTTGATGCATAGTGGACTGTATTGTCAGCCATGCAGCCTGGCATGTGGAGTTGTTTCTGGACCATGTTATTAGCAACAAAGTCTGAAGCGCTAAGTTAACTAGAAATATAGTATATACCAAAACTCCTACACATTTGACTGATGCATTGGCCCCATAAGAGACCTTAGACAATAACTGCTTTATTCACTTCAGTTTGGGTCAGGTAAGTGTAGGACTGGACAATAATTCAATATCAATATATATTGCAATAGAATTTTTTTAAATAACGGTGATACAATTTGTAAAACATTTCCGATATTTCGATATACATTAGCATTTGTCACTGAATGACGTTTAGTCAGGGGCAGTCCTAGGGAGATCCTCTCTCTGGGGCGATCACTCCCTCTGCCGCGCCCCCTCTTTTCCCCTTTCTATGCTATGCTGCAGCTATGCACATCTCAATAGAACAGGGGACCCATCGAAATCAGACTCCCAGTGTCACTGATGTTCATTCTGCTATGGACAGGGGACAGAGAGGGGAGGCTTTTCCCAACATGTCCATAGAATTAACTCTCAGTGACATGAGGGGGAGACGCTCCCACATACAGGGATATCAGTTAAGGGGAGGTGGGTGCACTGACCCCCCTGGTGCTATAGCGCTGCCCATACTGTAGCGCTGCTGGCAGCTGTGCTGGGGTTTGCGGGGGTGAGGCTGTTATGCACTAGAACAAATCAGATATAAATCAGAAGGCAGAAGATCATCTGTCACACAGCCCATTGTAAGCTGCCTTCTATTCCTGTTAGCCCATGGTGAAACCCAACCCCAGGCTGGCAGGAGTACAGGATGACATCCTAGCAATGGGCTGTGTGACAGCCATCACTGTCTGCACTGCCTCAGTGGCAGCACTGCTACAGTATGGGCAGCGCCATAGCACCAGGGGGTATCAGTGTACCTACCTCCCTCCAACAGATATACCTGTATGTGTGAGCCCCCCCCCCCTCCCAGTGTCACTGTCCATAGCAGAATTTACAGTGACACTGGGAGGCTGATCTCCATGTGCTGGGAAGATATGAGCAGTCTCACACGGGAGGCTTATCACGAACAGGATTGCTTTTATTGATCTGCACTAGAAGTGCAACGCTCAAGTTCAGATAAAAGTATTTGCTTGCTGATTGGCTCACCCAGTGAAAGACTGGGATATTGCGGAGCCCAAACAAGGGGCTCCCAGCAGCTGTGAAGCTATAAAATAGGACTTGGCAATTCGCCAGTACCCGCTTTACTTCTCTTGACATAGTGCTACTTATCGCATAAATTACTAAAGCTGACCATAGATTTCTCGTTTTTCTGTCAATTTCTCAGCAGATCAGCCGGTCATGCTGAGAATTTGCAGCGCACCCTTTGTGTATCGGCATTTAGTTTGGATGGGGATGCTGGTTCCCATCCAAAGTAATGAGATCAAACTAAAAAATATGTCCGTAATTTTGCTGATCGATAACTGGACCGATTTTTGGTGGGCGGTAGATTTGCAGCCGATTTTGCAGCAGTTTCCGATTGTCGCAATAGCGATCAGTAGTCGATCTGAGCCAAAATCGTCCTCAAATCTAACCTTTTATGGCCAGCTTAAGCCGTGATACTGTGGTGGCCGAGTGTGGAAACTACCATGAGTTGTCAGCCTCCATTAGCCCCTGGGGGAGCTGAGCTGCACCTATCAGTACCTCCTGCCTGGGTAGAGGCTCAGCCTTGTAAATATTACTGCTGTAATAATTGTTGACTGTTTGCAACTTACCCCACAAACTGAACCTTATCTCTGGGACCAATGATAGTGAAGCTGTATTTTTTCCTATAGTTCGTAAAAGTTATCTCATAAATCCAGCAACCAGTGACCTTCATGTTATAACTGGACTTTGGTATGATTCGGTTGCAAGGCCTAAAGAACCTGGTCCAAGGTGCCCACAGCCAAAAGTAGCTGGTGATTCCAGGGTGACCCCAGGCCTACATTACATAGTTATGGCAGCACTGGCTTTCTCTTACTTACCATCATTTGGGCTGCAGTTCCAGGCATTCCTAGTCTTTCATATCTCTTCAAAATCCACTCCTTTCCCTGGCCCACATTTTGACTTGATGTCATCTCCCCAGGCTGAGAATAGCTAGCTCCTGCTTCAGCCATGTCGCATTTGAATGCCGGCTACTGGTAGAAAACTGTGAGAAAAACAGAGAAATCCATTTAGGTTGATCTCAGAAGAAAATCTGTGCCGAGAAATATCCTGCACTTATTGTATTATAACTCGCTTCAGTTACATCCCTATATATTGTGCTACCGTTTGTAGTTCTTTTAAGTATTAAGGAAAACTTTTAAAATAATCTGTTGTTAGGTTGCATCCACCCGGACACTTTCCATGCTGCTCACAGGGCGCTGGAAACACGAGCACAGGGCTAGTATGAAAGGCACAAAGTTTTCTAATGCTAGCCCTGCTGCAAAATCTTGGTATAACATAGTTTATTAATTCTTGTAAAAAAAAAAACAGACCTTCGCTCATAGCATCTGAAAAGATTGAGACACTAAAGCAGGGTACAGGCATGTAGATATGGGCCAGATCGATGGCCACTTTGAGCACCGTGTATGATGAAAATTACACGCCTCTCTCATCTTTTTAAGTGGGAGAACTTGCAAAATTGGTGGCTGACTAAATACTTTTTTTTGCCTCACTGTGTGTAAAATATATATATATATATTATACAGTATATATATTACTGTTAAGGAAGAGATTCCTAACGTCAGCTGTGGTTAAAAATTGTCTCCACATACTGTTCGCGTTATCTAAATAGAGTCGTGGCATTATATAGTAAATCAAGCTCCTTTGCAAAGGAACTATAAATAGAGGAATTCGGTGATGTAGTCCCTTGATACTTTCTTGAGCTATCCGTCAACTGCCTCTGACCACCTAGTGATAGGGCAAGAATTTATATACAATAATTTCTTAATTGGTCGATACAGGGGAGTGCTTGCCCCGGAGGGAAGGTATTGGGCTTTGTTCCAAAGTCAGAGTCTACATACAAAATGTATATAAATTAATTTTCAGATCGGCTTCCTTCACAGTTACATATTCTGTGTTTAACTTTATTTTATTAGGATGTTACTTAGTATACATCCCAAGCCTCTTTTTTTTTTTTTTTACTTTTTTAATATTTTTCTTTAAAGACCTCCCTGGCAGTATTATTTTTTAAGTTGTTAAATTTGGACAGAAAACCGTAAGACGTTCCAGTCCAAGGTTAAAGCTAATTTCAATAAAAACTTTAATGATAAAAAAAAAAAAAAGCTAATTGTGGCACATTAGTCAAAAAGTTTGCCCACCCTTGAGTTTAGAGCAGTAGTTCCCAAACTTAACTTGTAGGGCCGCCCTTTTTGCTACTTGGAATTTATCGGCCCACCCCCCTCCCCATTCAAACACAGATACAGAATGTTGTGAGAGGACAGACCACAAGTGTAGATATGTTTGGGGGGGGGGGGGGGGGCAAGAGATAGTGTCGTTTACAGTGGGATATAAAGTCTAAGCACCCCTGGTAACATGCGGTTCCTTGCTGGAAACAAATATGAAGACAAAGATAAATCATTTCAGAAATGTATCCACCTTTAATGTGACCTATAAACTGCATCACCCAAATTAAAAACAAACTGAAATCTTTTAGGTGGAGGGAAAATAAAAAAATTAAATAATATGGTAAATAAAATAAACTAATACTTTGTTGAAGCACCTTCTGATGGTATTACAGCACTTAGTCTTTTGGGGTATGAGTCTATCAGCATGGCACATTATGACTCGGCAAGATTTGTCCACTCTTCTTTGCAAAAACACTCCAAATCTGTCAGATTGCGAGGGAATCTCATGTGCACAGCCCTCTTCAGATCACCCCACAGATTTTCAATCGGATTCAGGTCTCGGCCATTCCAAAACTTTACTCTTGAAGTTCCTCTTCATGTTCAGCTTTCTAGAAGTCTGAGGGTTTTGTGCCAATATTGACTGGTATTTAGAACTGTTCCCTCTATCTTAACTAAGGCCCCTGTTCCAGCTGAAGAAAATCAGCCCCAAAGCATGATGCTGCCACCACCATGCTTCACTGTAGGTATGGTGTTCTTTTGGTGATGTGCAGTATTGTTGGCCAAAAAGTTCAACTTGGTTTTCATCAGACCATAACGCCTTTTCCCACATGCTTTGGGGAGACTTCAGATGGGTTTTTGCAAAATGTAGCCTGGCTTCAATGTTTTTCTTCTTAAGAAAATTCTTTTGTCTTGCCACTTGCCACACCATAGCCCAGACATATGGAGAATATGGGAGATTGTTGTCACATATACCACACAGCCAGTACTTGCCAGATATTCCTGCAGCTTCTTGAATGTTGCTGTAGGCCTCTTGGTAGCCTCCCTGACCAGTTTTCTTCTTGTCTGATATCAGGAGAGTTCTCTGTGGACCATGGCTTTTGCTGTGTGATGTGACTAAAAATGTTCAGCAAATACCAAGTAGAGCAGCTGAACTTTATTTGGGGTTAATCCAAGGCACTTTAACCTCCCTAGCATTACGATCGGGCGCCTGCAGCATTTCTACAGAGCTACAGTCACACAGAGCCTTTCCAGCCCCATGTCATCGGTGACACTGAAGGTGTACTCAGTGTACTCCGCCGTGATTGCCCAGGAAACGGCTTTTCATGCCATAAAAAGCCCATAACGCTAGGGAGGGTAAATGTTGGCAGGTGTATGCTGACTCCTATTTAACATGATTGTAAATATGATTGCTGAACACAGCCACATCCCCAGTTAGAACCACATAATTTTTTTGGTTGTTTTCTTCCCTCCACCTTAAAGATTTCAGTTTGTTTTTCATTTGAGTGGTACAGCTTATAGGTCACTTTACGGTGAAAAAGGGTCTGAAATTATTTATCTTTTTCTCATTTTTGAAAAGCACAGGAACCTGACATTTTACCTGTAGACTTTGTATATACACTGTATTCTGAGAGGACAGAGATACATGTAAGTATACTCTGAGAGGATGGAGAGACAAGTATAGATATACTCT
The DNA here is from genome assembly GCA_036250615.1 of Ptychadena robeensis. Classification (NCBI taxonomy): domain Eukaryota; kingdom Metazoa; phylum Chordata; class Amphibia; order Anura; family Ptychadenidae; genus Ptychadena; species Ptychadena robeensis. The sequence continues at coordinate 97,882,252 of CM070034.1, forward strand.
GGGGAGCAGAAATACATGGTTTGGTATACTCTGAGAGGACACACACATAGGTAACTTCTGGGAGGACAGAGAAACGTGTCAGTATACTCTGAGAGGACAGGGGCAGTGGGTGGGCCGTTTGGGGGGTCCTCGGTCTCTGAGTATATGACACATTTCTCTGTCATCCAAAGGTAACCTATGGTGTGGTCCCTCTGTTCTTTCAGAAGATACTGCCACATTTCTCTGTCCTCCAGAAGTTACATATGTGGTCCTCTGTCCTCTCAGGAGTATACTGACACGTTTCTTATCCTCCCAGAAGCATATGTGTGTACCCTCTGTATCTCAGGGTATACTGACACATTTCTGTCCTCCCAGAAGTTACATATGTGGGTCCCTCTGTCCTCTTACGAGATACTCACACATTTCTCTGTTCTCCCAGAAGTTAACCTATGTGTGTCTTCTGTCCTCTCAGGACTATAGCACACATTTCTTGTCCTCCCAAGAGTATAACCTATGTCGTGTTCTCTGAGCCTCTTAGAGTATACTGAACACGTTCTCTGTCTCCAAGAAGTTACATATGTGTGGCCGTCTGTCCCATCAGAGTATACGAAACATTCTCTGTCCTCCCAGAACAGTTAACCTATGGGGTGTCCCTCTGTCTCTAGAGTATCTCACAACATTTCTCTGATCCTCCCGAAGTGTAAATATGTGTGTCCCTCTGTCCTCTCAGAGTATAATGACAGTTTCTCTGTCCTTCCCAGAAGTAACCTTGTGTGTCCTTCTGTCCAATCAGAGTATAATGACACAGTCTCGTCTCTCCCAGAAAGCTCTACCT
>CM070034.1:97899071-97914336 GCA_036250615.1 Ptychadena robeensis
ACAGAAACATCTACACCACTTGAGGGGTTCACATACTTTCAAGCAGCACTGTACATGATTAGAGACAACAAAAAGTGTAGACAAGGCCTTAATCATGTTTGTACCAGACAGAGACAGAAGTCCGTCAGGTGTTGATCTGACATTAAATTCCTGTCCTTTCACTATATATGATTTCATGCCTATGGGACAGACTCATTGCAAGTAGCAACTGGCAGGTAATACCATACTTTTATTAAATATCTTTAGTTCTGGTTTTGCATAAAACCCCTAAATTAAATTGAAATTTATGCATGATAACCCTTTAAAGATAAATCTACAGAGACCTAACTTAATTTCGTTCAGCTCAGAGTCTTATGTTGGCCCACTTAAACAATATTGTTTACCCTTTTGAAGTGCAGTGCTGGTACAGTGCACAGATGCAGACTTTTTCTGCTAGTATATTTACCAATAGAAAATTACCAAGCAATCAATTAGTACTAATAACAGCTTTGGTTAAATAAATTAATTTATTTTCTGTAATTTACAAGAATTAATTTTTTTTTTTAATTTAAGTTTGGAGTGTGACCTAAAGTTTTTTGTTTTATGACTTTATTTGAAACATTATTTTAAGTTAAATCCTCCACTTTTGTCCATTGATGTATATGTAAAGCCCCCCATACACCTTTAGATCATTCCATAAAATTTCCTTTAGATTTACCAACAACTATGTAGTATAGAGACCTCCCTGAGAATACATAGTGATTGGAAGGTTTAGAAAATTCCTCATATTACATGGTTTTGGTAAAAGAAAAGTTGATTGCACAGAAATTGTATGGTAGGGTTGTAAGGTGTATGGGGGCCTTTAGGTTTTAAACGTTTTAGTTTTGATTAAGGTGGGTAAAACTAGATCCTCTGTTATCTTTTTATTCATGCCTTTCTCCTATCTGTCTTCTTTTAATTTTATTTTCTGAAATTTGATTTATGTGAATACCTGATACTTGAAGAATTATTCCAGGCAAGCATTTTACTGAAGCTGGTGCACTTGCATTTTCAGAAAAAGCAGCCTATTGTTTTTCATGTATTCTTGTGTTTTCCAACATATATCCATACTATGAATACATCTTTTTATATGGCTTTTCTCTTAATTGCCACGGACTGTTCGTTCTGTTTTTCACAAAAAAAACAAGTAATATATGGTACATTGTGGATTTCTGTTCCAACATTCAGCACCTGCATGCATTTTACATTTGTAATGACATCACCAGACACTGAAAATGCTGCCCACAATAAAATCTTGTTGTTAAAATGTGATCTCAATACCTCAGTTTAGATGATAGTAAGTAAGGAATTGAAACACAATAGTAATAAGCATCTCCCATTATTTTCCTAAAGGGTAGTTGATGCCTTGCGTATGCTCAGCAGATGTAGCTTTTAGGATAAACACAAAGCTGTGCTGATAATTAATTACTGAAATTGTATTGGAACATTAAACCAGAAATGTGTGAAATGCTGATAACATTCTGTTTTTAATTTTATACATGCATAACAGATAATTATTCTTTCAGTAAAATAGTACATCTGGTACAGGGTCTATGGTGTGTAGAAAAGTAAGAGACTGACACTTTTCCTGCTTAGTCATATGAAGGGTTTTTTTTGTTAGCCATCTGTTTTAACACAGACATTCCCATGTAACTAAAAACATGTTGGTTTGGCATTAAGTACTTAATTTCAATTCCCCCATTTCCCAATTTGGGGATACAAATGGAGATTTTCCCTCACTGCCCAAAGGTCACATCCCTTGCCTTTAAAGTGCTATGTTAACGAGGTGGACATAGGGCTGAAGGAGATATAGCTTGTGTGCAGTCGGCGCTTCTATGGCAACACAATAGATCAGATAGCTTCATGAATATTGCCAGTAGCAGGGGCTATGTGAGGAATAAGTGATCAGTCTGATGTCAGCAGCCTCTGATGCTGCAGCTTCTGTCAGGCTGCTTAGTATGGGCAGCAGCCAGAGTCAAGGAGACAGGGAGGGAGGAAAAGAGGGAGGGAAATCTCTTTTTATTATGATTTGTTCCTTTTGTTCTTCTGGGCAGCCCTAGTCCAGTCCCTCCCCTGACCGGCTGCTGACTGAACTGTTCTGTCCGTCTGTTGCATTTCATACCCTCCTGCAAAGTCTTCATCTCATTGCTTGGGATCTGAGCATAGACAAGCAAACATGGACCACAGGCTCCTCCTGGCACCTCTAGCACTGTCAGGATGCTGCGACTACTGCTGATGCTTTTTTAGACACAGACTTCTCAGTCTGTGCACCTGAGACAGGAAGAGGTGCTAACATGCCCCCAGCAGTGGCACATAGGGGCTGACATCAGCCAGCAGAAGAGAAGCTTTGACTGGGGGAGTATCCTGGCAGACAATGGACAGACTGCACCCCTCTATGAGGAAGCGTCTGTACAGCCTCCCTCAGCACATTGGATCCAAAGCATCTATAATGGACGGAGAGGAAGGTGAAGAAAGAGACACCTGGAAAAGGAGCATTAAGCTGAAACCATTGCCCTCACCTTCTGCACTTAAGGTTCTTGACACACGACCTGGAGTGAAGGACACACATCTAGTTATGGAAACTGAAGTAGGAAAATCCCAAAGAGACAGTAGCAATGGAGACTGCAGGAGATTTACAGGTAGTCTCTCCTCCATCGCCAGCTGTGGCTGGCACCTCCATGATTCAGACCCCAATGAAGGAAGAAGGCTGATATCAGAGGGGGACATTAGTCCTACTGATGAGAAGTCTCCCACCATGGACACATCAGGAGAAACAAGTGCAGGCCATTCCCAAGCAGCCCACCCAGCGTCCCAACCTCGGGGTGCTGACCAGCACAGTACTTCTGTAAAGGTTGAGGGAAGAGAGCAGACTTTATCTGGAGGGGATGAGGAACAAAGTCGTTTTATGCACAGGCAGCTTGGGGCACTTCTGCAACCAGGGGTGAACAAATTTTCCTTGCGGATGTTTGGCAGTCAGAAGGCAGTGGAAAGAGAGCAAGATCGGATGAAGTCTGCTGGATTTTGGATTATTCACCCATATAGCGACTTCAGGTAACAAAAGCAATAAAGCCTCCAATTTTGGTAAAACCAGTGTTTTCATATTGTTGCATAAATTTAGGAATTCATCAGAGTTTACTGACAGGTCCCCCCATTGGAATAATAACTGATTGTAGAATTAAGGTTTAAATGCACAGGAATCAGGAAGGAATGTGCCATTGTGTTTCACCTTTGAAAGGGGAGATCACAAGCTTTGCTTCACTGCTTTTTCTCAGTAACCTTGAAGGAGTCACTTTGCTCACACCAACTGACTAACATCAGAAGCTCCAAGATCTTATAGGTGTATCTTTAGTGTGCATGACTAGAAACATCTTTCCATAGTAATACCTTTTTTGTATTCCATAAACTAAAATTTATTTTAGAGAGGTTGGGCCTAGAATTCTAAGAGGGCAGTCTCTTTACAAGCTATAGATCTGAACAGTTCAACATGCTTCTATATGAAGTATGGGGACCAGAAACACAGTTAAATGCTGTTTACATTCACCACACATTTTTCAGCTTCTCATAAAAAGTCTTTAAATAGATCTAATATATTCAATCCAGGAATTGGAGGCATGATGTTGGCAACACTAAATCCATGCTTGGCCCTTTTACACTCTCCATATAAACATATACTTTTACCATTCTGAGTTAGATGTGACAGAAATTAATTCTGCTTCATTACAAAAATTAAACTATTGGTAATGTTTACCCATAAAAAGCCACATGCTTTAGTGCTTTATTGTGCATTGTGTTTTTTACACTATATAACTTAAGATATGAGTTGGTCCAGACTATTGCTTTAATAATTGTAGTGTAGGCAAAAAAGAAAATAATAAATAAAACAGGCTGTTGCTGCAATTGTAACCAATCATCACCATGGATTAAACCATTTGCAGGCACTGTTGCACTCCTTGAGAAAGGACAGTGCAGCGGACATTTTTAATCAGGGACAGAACAATTAAATTAAAAAGGCTGGGATTCCATGTGAAAACTTTATTCTTTTGTACAAGGAAACCCCAAAGTGCTTTGTAGATGACTCCCTTAATTGTTATAAGTAGAAATGACAAGATTAAGGTTGTACCATTTATAAAAACACCATTAAAGCCAATAGAATTACAGATTGATTCTAATTATATCCATGCACTGATTGATTGCCTATTCTTTGAGTCTGAGCAGGAGGTTCATTGCTTGCTTCCCTGTGAAACAGCCACAGCTTCTTTTATTTCTGATTTGTTTGGGTGAATGTCATTTCTGTGAATTTTCCATTGATAATTAATGAGTAGTTGTGTGTCTGAGTAGGTTGATCTTTGCAATGTGCTGCCAGTCTCTTTAGCTGCAACAGAAGCAACAGTGTCAGAACTGCTGACTTCATAATAGTAGAGCGGATCCAGCCTCATTCAAGAGAAAAATGCTAAGCTGTGTTCATACGTAGGTTGCAGAATGATTCTTCTGATAGAACAACGTACAGTCTAATGATTCATCAAAATCAGATCTGTAAGGTGACTTTTTGTGAATTGAATTTACAATTTCAGAAAAAAACATGCTGCATACTATATTAATATAACAAAAAAAGATGTTTGGTAGTTAATTCTGTTCTGAAGTAAACATATTAAATGTGTTTTATCTTTCTATCTTCTAGAATTTTGATGGTGACAAAAAAATGTTGTATTGTAAAAGCTGTAGTTTACACTGGTACCTGGTCTGCTCATTAAAAATAGATATAGAATAAAATAATATTTTTAATTTATGTAGCCATAAATAGTCATAAATGTTATATAAATATCAGTTATTTGCCAATGTACTACTACTCATTGTTAATGTACTATGCCCAGAAAGTCTGTTTTAGATTGTGACAAGCACAGTCAAAATGTAATCTTCTTGTGCAGTCATCCACACACAGTAGTAGGAATCTGTCATGTATTAGTGCATTTCCGTTTACTCGACTATTGTATTAGCAAACTCAGAAGTTTAAGTTCACAGAGTTCTGGATAATACGTTTTCCTTGTCTTCTATGAACAATAACATTACCAATATTGCGTATTGTCTAAATATTAATAAATCTACACCCTTATAATTGGGTGGCATGAATATCATATTATGGCAGCTAAAAATGTTGCAACTGGTACCTGATATAGTATGGTAAATATAATGGAATCCATTGAGTAGTATGACTATAGTTTAGGGCTGACTCATTTAATTAAATATAATGAAGTAACTAGTATTCTTTACCATGTTCAAAGGGATATCTACACTATTGAAAAAATATAAATATAAACAAATATATATTCCTGTCTTCTTAAGATTTTTTAAAAATTCCACTGTTAAAAGGGTGTTGTACAACCCTTAGGTCAAGTAGAGAGTAATTGTCTTTCTGAAGCAGTGATTTAGATTCTGCTCTCCATTTCTCCATTTACATATCTAGTGGAAGTGGAAAAGTTATGGAACTTTAAACAATGTTAAAGGAAAATTTTTCGTTAACAAAAATTTTTTGTTTCATTTGCTATTGCAATTATTTAGTAATATTATTCTGTTATTAATAATATTCAGTTCAGTATTCTGTTAGTTGGAGGCAATGTATACAATGTACAGAGGGGCTGATATATCACAGATAAAATACCAGGATGGTAGAACCGGGTTAGGTACCATAAGCTTGATGCCACAGCTGAGGTGTAATGAGCTTCATGGGTGTTCTCAAGCTGGGTGCAGTGTTCTGTAATAGAGGGCACTTGGTGAGGGAATGCCTTGTGTTACTTAATGATTTCATAAGCTTTGAGCCATATGCTGATGCAGGCTGAGACAAAGCGCAATATTCAGCTAATAGACAGATAATACTGGCAAGTGGTAGGTAAAATACTAAAGTGTTTGCTAAAAGATGTAAACTATCTTTTTTCTAATTCCCAAATCTGTTTTGTATCATGGCTTGAATTGTGCCTTTTTATTGGGTTTTCTGATCTTGTGTAGTTTAACATGTATGCATGCTTAATTTAAGTGGTCCTAAGTCATTTAAATTGAATTTCTTAAAGGGGCTTAGGTCCCTTTATCTATAGTAGCCTACATAACATTGCCCTATGACCGTATTTGTAAGACTACTAAGTTAGTCATGGAGACATTTTACATTAGAAATTGTAAGGAATTTCCAGGTTCAAAATGTATATACTAAATCACAAGAACAGATCTGCTTTTCTTTATTTTGTTCTATTTGATCTGTCATGGCTGTTTTTAAATAGTGACATATCAAACATGGGATTAAAGAAAAGGCACAGTATGTTTTATAAAATTAAGATGTATGTTATGTCCATGCTGCTTAGTCCACCTTTTTCAGCATTGATTACATCAAGAATAACATTTCCATAAAGGATTTCACAATAAATGAGACTTATATTCATTATAAGAAAGTTGAAGCTGGTGAAAATAAATATGGCAGCATCCTGGATACTAAAACCCAAGAGCTCCTGGTCAACTAAATCAACTAAAGATGAAGTGCTTTCAGATAAAACAGGGCTGTCTCTGTTCCACCCCTAAATACCTATACTTTGCTGCCTGAAAATGCACAGATTCACTAATATACACTCATTGTCCAATGTGAAAAATTTAAGGACAGCACATGCGCATTATACATGGTGGACATATTCACCTGTGTGTTGTGAATGAGTTCCGTGGATTGGGGAACAAAAAATTGCACAGCAACATGCATTACAACAAGTGTAAACTTACTGACGCAACAGCATCAAAAGCATACCACTCTGGAAGACCTAAGTATAAAGCCTGTCTAATATATTATCCAATTTTATTAACATTGTAGTGGAAAGAACAGAAATGTAACTGCCACTGTTACAGTTGGCACAACATTGCAAAAGTTTTTTAAACTAAGAATAGAAGAATGGATATCCACAGCAGGGACAGGGAATTTCACCAGCAGGAAAGAAGAAATAACCTAAACAAGCATGGAATGATTAAAATACTTTTAAAGCTAAAGTAGCAGGAGGGACCCACTTTAACCGCCCTAGCGTTCAGGACGGCAGCATCTCGTCCAGCGCTGCTACTGCTTGTATAGCACTGGGCGAGATGGTGGCGTCCAGCACACATCGGGGCTGCGGGAGTGCACTCACAGTTCTGCGCTGTTTTGGTGTACCCGATGTCCCAGGCAGGCTGGCAGCTCCTCCGTCTCGTCCCCCCCCCCCTCCGAGTGACGTGATGACGTCACATCGGAGGGGGGGGGGGCGACGGGAGATTTGAAAAGTAAAAGTAAAATTCTATGAAAAAAACTGCTTCAATGTGCACCAATGTCCACCAGGTTAGAGAGGGTTAACTGCAAATGGGCACATCTGGGGCACCAGTGACTTTATTTGGGTGATGTTAAGTACATAGCAGCATAGCTTTGTGACCAGATTTTTGTGTTTTTTCATTAATTTTATTTAAAAAATGTTTTTTTATTTTACATAATTGTTTGTTTCAAACATTATTATATTCAGGATGTCTATTAGACCCTTGTACGGACATATTTTGGGAAGTTAAAAGCCTACAACATAAAGAAAAATTTACCATTGAAGTCTATGGTGCACTTTTGGTACAGAAAACTGGACCTCAGCAGTGCGCTAGGGAGGTTAAGGGTTAATTCCTCATTGATGTCTTTATGGGGACTGACGACAAGATTTACTTACCTGGACTTTGACAACTTCTCATTTGAATAGATTAATACCCTACATGGCAAAACTGATTTCAGTTGCTCAAAGGTTGTTATTTTCCATTTCTCTCAACTGAGGCTTATGAGAGGTTATAGTGCATCTTAGCCATTCCTTAGACATGCTAACTGCAATAGTTTTCTTTTGTTAAGCTTTTTCATCAGCCTTAGGGGGGCTGCACTTACTTTGAAGTATCTATAGAAGAATGATTGTATCCCCTCTTGGGACAGCAACATGGGGAAGATGTATATATAGATGAACCACTAGGTTTAGATGGGCTGTACAGTAGTGACTAATGAATCCTTAATCCCATAAAAAACATTTTAAATGGTAAGAGCTACTTTTTTCCCTTTTGATACAGATCTTAGAAATAAACTATTCATTGTAACCTCTATTTTCAGTCTTAAATGCTTTTTTTCTGCCCTGTAACATATTGAGCCTATTTTAAAATTAGACAAATTAGGAAAACCGTTCAGGCCCTTTCACACTATACGAGCTGCGTTGCTTTTTTACATTGCTTAGTTTTCCAGTACAAAACCAAGCGTTCGCGTTTTTGATGCGCTGCAGTTAAAATATAGCTTATAAAAAGGGCAAAGGCAAACGCAGATGCGAAATGACCAAAACGTATGCTTTAACGCAATACCTTGAAAAAACGCATGCCTTTTAGAGCCATCGTCCATTTATATACAAATAACACTGTTTTGCTATTTGATTTATTATTTATATAAAAGTTGCAGTCAGCTAAAAATACTGGTGTTTTTAGATGAATGTGCACATTTTAAACAAGGCCAATTTAAGTATAGGTAGATCATATTTATTTATAAAGTCTGATTAGCACATGATCACCAGTAGTATAAGTAGTTGTAAATGGGGGCTATTGCCTGCAACTGATACATTTCTAGCTATGTCTGTGGGGTGGCTGATCTTCTCCACTTCTAAATAGCCAATTTCGGGAAGAAACAGTATGACGATCACTATAAAATCTGATCACCTTTTTGAATATATGGTAATTTAAAAGTGCCAATCAGACAGTGCATGATGGCGCAAATAGCAATGTGGTGTTGAGATTGTCATTCTTTATAAATAGGCCAACATTTGTAGAAATAGGATTTGTAAAAATTTTCATATTTGTGGTTTCATGATTTCCAGGAGCCTATATGTTCTTTGAGACTGGATTTTAGTCTACCACGTATTAAACCATTATAAATTCGATTTTAGATACTGCTGGTACTACATTTTGCACAACGGTTGTACTTTATAACTATCCACATTATGGTAAGTAAGTAATTTTTACTGATGCTGTAGTAAGCATTTTGATGTAGATCATAAACTCATTACATTGAAAGAGGACGATTACTACTTATAAGAAGGTAGAATATATAAAGAAAAAATCATTTTTCCATGATATTAACAACTGTAAGCTACTTTCCCTCCAGAGAATGTGCTGTATTACTTGCGCAGGGGATACTGACCTGCAAAAGTGATAATGAAACAGATATCAAAATGTACTGTCATTATTGTACACAGCACTATCTCACTGCAGTTGCCTGCTGGGGATCTTATAACCAAGGCCATTTTCTTGCAAATATATTGTTTCCATTATTCATAGTTCTAGATTGCTGTATTTATTAATGATATGCAAACTGTAACATTGCTGGTAGAGTCCTTTACTACTTAGCTAGAAAAGTCTAGATTTGTACATACAACGAACGCAGTTGTGGTATCACTTATTGTTTTCTTTCCTGAATAAAAGTGTGCCGAGTGATAGTTTTGGTGAGAGGATCATTTGCTTAGCAAAGTGTATTTTTGAGCTGATGAAGCATACTATAGGGGGTGAGGTGTTATGGCCACTCGGTCCCTTAGGTCTAATATCTTTTTTGCTTATCTGTGCATGTGCAAGAAGGGGTCCCTTGAGCCCTCCAGAGCAAATTTCTGTAAATACCTACCCATTAGATAAACAGTAAATTCTTGCCCTATATTAGTTTTTCATTGCCATCTACATTGTAGTATTTGTTATTAGTACCGTACATGTAATACAAATTTAATTGAATTAGATTCCAAAGCATCACAATGTAGGAGAGTGTATGCCTAAATTAATCTACTGCAATACACTGACTGAAGTATCATATTATATATGTTACTTAAATGTGGAAGATATTGATTTGTAAAAGTAGCCTCACCATAATGCACTTTGCACATTGTGTAAAGCTGTCATTGTTCAGTTGCCTTGACCACTGTGACCAAACAACTAGAGCTTCCCCAACATTAAGCCTTTAGTTGAAAGCTGACCGCATTCAGATATGCACATGAATAATGTTCAGAAGGCTTAAACATAGATACACAGATAAAATGTCCTCCAAATTTTAAGGAATCAGAATGCAATCAGCAGATTCACTGTGCAGTCTATGTAGATAAACAAACTCTAGAGTGATGTCATGGACAACAAAAATGTGTTTATCATCAGCTTCAGTTTTGCTGGATCTAATAATTGCGGGATCCAACATTTATATTTGAGATGGACATACATCTTGACATCTTTTAATGTTTGGAAACCCCCTTTGTTTAACTTTGTGTTGGACAACTCTCCTTTCTCCTCACCTTCTGCCAGGACCCCATCTTATAAAATAAACCTAAATATAGAAAGTCTCTTTCTGTTTGTCAATATTAAATTTTTTATCCCCACAAAACATTTACTGAGCTTACAGATTACATTTTTCAAAGCAGTATCTATGGCTGCTCCTGTATATTGTGTTTTTATTTTTTTTTCAATACATTTTTTTATTTTGAAGTTTTTATATTACAGAACAGAAAAAAACGCATACATAAACATAGAACCCCCATTCAGGGCATAAAATACAACATAAAAAGGGGGGGGGGTGGTAGGGATGCAACATCCCACACAAGTGGGGAGGCTTAGCCACCCCAACCTATCCGTGTGCAGGAACCGCATCTCAACCATAACCACTGACCCCTACCCCAAATGGGGAGAGAAAGGGGGATGGGGGAAAGATGTGTCGATGACTAAACTCCGTCTCCAGTAAGTACCCTAGACTCCCAGTTGTCGCATCCCATGACCTACCACCTCCCCTGGGATCCTGGAGAACTGACCTCCCCCAAACTCCCAATCGCAGCGGGCCTTCTCAAGGGGAGGAGCAGGGGGGGGGGAACCCCCAGCTGAGGTGGCAGGCCCATGTATATTGTGTTTTCTATTGTATATGTACCAACAGAATTATTTACTTCAGTCTATAAACTTCATTTATAAAGGGGCCTCAGAATGTCCACTATCAAATAAAGTGTATTTTAGATCATAACTTTTACTGTGCACTTTCTAAAGCATAGTATTTTAACAAACTGCAAAGAAATATTTATGTTTGCAGAGGAAGATATTTACTGATTTTTGTTTTCCCTCCACGAGTCTGAGTAAGGCTCCCAGGAAAAAGATGTCACTAGGGGCCTTTTACTGAGCATGTGCTGGAGGAAAAGCTAGAAATTTCATTTAACAGCTGTCACAGCTCCGCATTTTCCTGGAGATTAAATATTTTGTGATAGGGATAAGACCAGAAGACATGTCCACTCTCAAGCCCCCCATACACGTTCCGATTTTCGTTTCGTACGAATTTTGCCCGACCGACCGATCGGTTCGGGAGTTTAATCGATCGGGAGATTAATCGGATTCGGAATTATGTACCCGACCGATCCCGATTTCTCAAAACCGGCCGAAAAATCGGTCGTGACCGCTTCGGACCTGTCCGTAAATTTTTGGTCGATCTGCTGTTAATAAATAGGGTCGGGCTGATGGATCGGTGATAATTCGAATTCCGATTTTTCATGCCAGCCAACCAACCGACCGACCATAACATTTTAGGTGAAAATCGGGTGACAGGATCGGACGAAAAATCGGTCGGGAGAATAATCGGAACGTGTATGGGGGGCTTTAGATGGCATTAGTGGACATATGTGTGCTAGTGATATGCGATATTGTGTAAGTTGGACATGCATGCTTAGGGTTGTTCATGAAAACATCAAGCCACAATACTTGTTACCTGCTATTGTGCTGGAGAAATGTGTTCTAGCTCCAAGCATGAGGGACATTTCAAGGACTAAAACAACAGTTACTGGGACAAGGCCAAATATAACAAAACTAAGATTATTTCATAAATACTTACAATATTCTATAGATAAAATGTTAATAAAATCATTAAATTGTTTCTCCTTTTCACTAGCTTTTTTGGGCTACATTTTGCTTGAGTTCAGCTATGCAGTCCAATAAAATGACACCTGAAAAAGCAATACAATAAGCCAGTTTCACACAAACATGCTGCATTGATGTGTGCTACGCAAAAAAGCAGTAGGTAACATTTGTACCAAGTTTCAGCATGCTGCAGTGCATCACATGTGTTCCATGAAGTTTGCATTGCTTTTTGTGTCTCCACTGGTGATGTCTGTCATAGAGACAAAATGTAAAGAGAATCCTTAAATGTTAGAATTGCTGCCAGATAATGAGGGGAACAAAAATTCTGCAAAATGTTCCATTAACTGATTATAAGGTAGTTGAGCATAGCCACTATTATGGTGGAAACCTTACTGGTAATTCAGGAGCGGTACAGCATTGTTTCCTACACCATAAAAAGGAAGTTATATTAACTGGGCTTTATAAGCAGCTAAACCTTGCCTTGTCTTGCCTGGGGACTATGTGATAACTGTAAGTGTAGATGCCTTACAATTAAGTCTTGTAGCACAATTTATTTCATGGGAGGCCATAGCTCTACTTTAACTTTAATTCTACTTTGCTTTTTAGCCTGCTGTTCTATGTAAGTTCCTTTTTAGACTAAATAAGACCTTATAACAACAATAGTATTCCTGTATAGGATTAGGTAGGTAGTTATCACAAAACTGATCGGATTGTAGCTCAATGTGGTAAAGCACATGGCAGCATACTGGTCAACCTTCCCATTTTGGCTGGGAAAGTCATGTTTTTTATTCGGTACAAACTGCAACTTTTTTTGAATTTTTATGTGATCTATAAACAAAGCAGTAGAGAAGTAGAATATAAATACATGTTTGTTGTTTTTGTAAACCTTTACCTTTTGCATAGTGTTACTATTGCTAACATTTATTTTTAAATTACATTAAAATTATGTTTAAAGCTAGCCATACACGTGTCGGATTCCATGGCCAATTGATCACTCACCCGATCGATTCCGGCGATCTCAGCGGGAATCGGAGCTCCGATCAATCAGCCAATTAAGAGTATCCGATCGCTGCATACCACCTTGTCCCACTGATTCCTGGACGATTCCGTGTCCGATCACTTACTTCCCAAATGGCAACTCCCCCTGATGTTTGCAGAATCGGATCAGAAAGACCAACATGTTGGTTCTCTGTCGGATCCGATTCTGAGCCCCCGATCAATCGGACGCGATCGATCGGACAAGGTGGGCTGCACGCGATTCCGGCACGAACGTTTCGCGTGCACGCGCCCGGAATCGATCGTGCCGGAATCCGGTGGGAATCCGACACGTGTATGGGGGCCTTAAAAGTTATTTGCACAATTTAAAAAGGAATTTCTTTGCAACACTAAAAAAACGAAGTTATTTTAAAACAAAAAAGTGTGAATATTCTTACTAAAAATAGAAATAAATGATGAAATCAAGGAATTGATATAGTTACATAAGAGCCAATAAATAGTGACTTTTTACTTGCATATATGTAATTGAATACGTCTATACAATATGTCTTTACCTATTTTAAGGTGGCCATACACGGGTCCGATTCCCCACCCGATTCCTGGCCGATCGATTCCGGGCGCGTGCACGCCGATCGATCGGCTAAGAATTGAGTGCAGCCCACCTTGCCCGATCGACCCCGCCCGATCGACATGGCCCCCTGAATCGGATCTGCCAGAGAACCAACATGCTGGTCTTTCTGATCCGATTCAGCACACATCAGGGGGAGTTGCCATTTGTGAAGTGATCGATCGGGCACGGAATCGTCCAGGAATCGGTGGCCCAAGGTGGTAGGGACAGGCTTAATTGGGCGATCGATCGGACATTCGATCGGCCATGGAATCGGCACATGTATGGCTAGCTTTACACAGTCATTTTACACCGAAGCAGCTCCATTTAAACTGCCAATGCTATGTAATGCACAACAATTCTTACCTGTCATTTATACAGCTGGTACTGATACCAGTTTCCAGGGAAGAGGTGTAGGGGATACCTCTTAAAAACCATTTTGAAGCCGTCAGAAATTCCCCCAAGGGCTATACACCATATGTTGGGAAACTCTGCCCTTGACTGCATTATCTGTTATAAAGATTTTCACTTCTCTCCCGATTGCTGTCATAGAAATATGCAAAAATGTGTGAAAATGGAATACATGTATAAATACTCTAGAGTACAACTAATAGATTGAAGACTTCTAGTAATCTCTTACCTTAATATGACTTTGAGAAAGTATTATAGTCTGACTGACTCATTTAAAATCTTTCAGGTGTTACTCCAGTGAAAAACTTGTGCTGTAGTTTTGGTGTCCTATGAATAATGTTTATTTTAAAATGAAAAAGGTTGTTTGCTATTAATATTATTAATGGCTGCAGCCATGCATTTCCTTAATTAAATTGCATTGCTTAAATAAGTAACTAAAGCACTGTGCTTTGTACATCATGTTAAATTCACTTTTGGAGAATGCCTACTGACTATTTTACACTCCTCCATTTCGAGAGCTGCACACCTACTCGTAACTTAAACATGCATCCCTCATACTTACCCCATTTTACTCTGCGATCAGGCCTTTACTCTTGCTTAGGCCCCATACACCCACTGAGGGCCCTTCTGGCCACTGAAATCACTGTAACTGTGTAACCACTGCTGAAGGTTGTGCGCAACTATTTATTATCTTTCTTAGTTAAGAACAATCATCACTGTCATTAGTAAATGACGACAGACATATACATGCAGACAGGCAAACAGATTTAGAAAGGCACAAAGACACACATATGCAAAGACTTCTCTTTTCCCTTACTCCTTTTTTACTTTTTTCTCTTTCCTTAGTTACAATCTGATTTGTTTGTAATTGTTAATGTTATGAGTTTGTTATATAACTATATCTTTAAAGCAGTATTAAACTAAAAATATTAAAAATAACAAAAAAAACATATAAACTAACTTACCTACATGGGTCACTCCAGTGCTGAGTGGATCTCCTCAAATCCAGATCTTAATCCAGCGTCACTGGATTCAGATCTGGCTTACTGCCAGGCACTCAGGGATTTTTGGAGGCAGACGTCAGGACTGATGTCTACTTTCCCAACATCTACTTCGGGCTGGAGCCAGCTGCAGCCCCAACTGGCTGCATGTCACAGGAGGGGGGTGGGCTAAAATTTTTTACAGATTTCAGATTTCAAGTATTTTTGTTTTCAACTTCAGATCTGCTCTATTATCGATCATAGAAAGCAGATATCGAGGTGGTAGTGTAAGAAAATGAATATTATGGAAAATAATAATCACGCCTAATTAGGATATGAA
>CM070034.1:97928044-97943526 GCA_036250615.1 Ptychadena robeensis
TGGACAAACTTACAAAATCAGTGAGGGGTCAAATAATTATTTCCTCCACTGTATGCCTATCACGTATGTTTATCGCTTCTCCTCCTCTTTCCACTCTAAGAAGTTCCTGGACGAGGACCTGTCAGTGGGGGATCGGCGGACAGACGACTTCATATGCCCTATGCAATAACAGTTAGGTTTTGGGGGCTGCATGTTGGGCACCTGGGATGTACATTGTGCAACGTTTAAGGATTAATGATGGATTGTACCACATGACTCTGTGTTTGATGGATAGTGTTTAAATAATTGTGGTTCTTTTCTTTGTAGGTAGGAACACTGTCATACTGAGCATGCGGCACTTCTGTAGGCCTATTTTCATGATACAGATACAGCCTTCTGAGGAAGCCCTCATCTAAGGGTGAAACATGTTGAGGATAATGCCAATCTAGCCTAGGACTTAATAAGGCTTTATGTGCTTCAATATTTTATATTATATGTGACTGATTATGGACATATATTTCTTTTTTTTTTCTCTTTCCATCTGTTTTTATCCTACAATAAAGTGTATGACTAAAAGTGTAAAAAAAAAAACTCTTTTTTGGAAACATTGCCTTAAAGGGGCTGGCCACCCCAACCTGTTTGATCAACCATGCTGATCAGCCTGTAGCTATGCTCACCTGATACACAACTGGAGGGGCGGAGTGTCGCCATGTTCAGATCCAGATTGGTGGAGGGTGTGAGACCACAAGAGTCTCGCTCCTCCATCTTGACCCTTTAGGCATGGCAGCGTGGGAAAGAGCAGTCAGGAAAGGTAGGTATTTTTTTTCTTTAGGGGTTGGTGTCCCTGGTTAAAGGCTGGATAGGTGAGTTTTGTATATATGTTTATTTTTTCCATGTTTTTATTACTAGATTTTAAATCCGCTTTAACAATACTGCCTGCATTGATTTCTCAAAGCAACAAAAATGAAAATAAGGAATAGAACAAAGGCACTTTTAGGGAGAGACCCCTAGTAGCCCTATTACTTTACTATAATCAGCCCCACAAAAAGGTCAAGAGTGCAGCAAAATGACAACTACTACTCCTATAAAGTAATGCCACCATCATAATAATAGACAACTAGAATACAAGACTAGAGTTATGTGCTCTTTGCCGCCATAATCCCCGCTGGACCCAATATGTTACAGCAAAATCACTGTTAGCAATATATAAAACTGTATATAAACTGTCACTCTTTTGGCTTTTCTTAAGCTAGCCATACACAGATAGACTTTTGCACAATTGTTCTTAGATTCTAAAGACTTGTGAAATTTAACCTCGATCACTTGTACCACCACACAATTTAAAACCAATCAATTCCTTTCCTTAGCTCTGTGTGCATGCTCCATACTACAAATGGATACAAATTGATGGAAATACCCAGAAAACTGATTAGGTACTCGTAGGATCAACAGAAATTTTCCAACATGTCCAATAACTGCTCAATTGATTTTATCTTCAATTTCAATCACTTTTGGTCAATTGTACAAGGTGTGTGGGAATCGAGTTCCGCTTGATCAACTTAAAACAATCGGTTTTGGACAGGTTATTTTTTTTTCCTTTGACAGATCATTTATCTGGGTTTTTATCAATTTCATTGAATTGTTCTTTCTCTAAAAATGTCAGTGATAAAGCAGAACTATTTTCTAAACTAAATACTTTAAGATATAATGTGAGATGTTCTCAACCCTTACAACCACTTTCACAATTGTGCCAAAAAAGAAGTAAAATCCTTGTTCCTAAAGATATTATAATAATGTGTAATGACAAGCAATACCTGTATTTCATAATTTCTGCAGTAAAGCCGTGTAGGTACATGCTATTAGTGATCTCTTTTTTTCAGGGGCTACTTAATGAGAGAATCTCTTGATACCCTTTAACCCTTAATCATATTTATAGGGGAATTCTGCTGATATCTAGTCTTACTTTATAGTAGAAATCCCAGACTTTGACATGTAAGCACTTAGCACAGTGGGGTATATATGCTAAATATACAGAAAAAAGGTTACCAAGCATGACTTATATTTGATTGTATTGTTTGATTTTTGTTTTGTTTTTATTACCAAGTAAAGTCAACAGAACATTATTTGAGTAAATTTTCTAAATTAAAATTTGGGCGTCTGGTCACTTGAAACGCATTGTTTCCAGACAGCCGCATGAAAGAGCCATTGCTGTTCATTTTGCAAAGTAAACGTTAGTATGTAAACCCTATCTATATTTATTTTGAATTCCAAATTATGTTTCATCTCTCTCATATATTCATTCATTGGATTGTAGTATTCTCATTCATGGAAGATAATTTGAGAGCATTACCACATCTTTCAGTTTTCAAGAAGCTATGTACAGCACCCAGAGCCGGGCCGACACAGAGGCTGAAGAGGCTCCAGCCTCTGGGCGCTGGTCAGGTCTGGGTGCTGCTCAGGGGGTTAAACTTCTGATGGCTCCTGCACTTTCTTCTCAGTATTGCAGATGACGAGATGGAGCCGTCCAGCTAAGCTCAGATCAGCTCTAAGCTGGCTGATGTCACCCCTCTCCCAGACCAATTTGCATATGAATGTCCCACGCCGATAAAATTTGATACCTCAGCTTATATTCAGGTTGGCTTATACTTGAGTATATAAGGTATGTAGTGGCAATGGGAACCTTGCATTCAATTTTTGTATTACCCTGGAGGCAAGCAGAAATCAGTGAACACAAACCATTACCCAAATCTACTCCAGCTTTAAGACTGTATTGACTTTATATTGAGTAGTTGCTTTGTTTAATTCTAATTTAGTATATTATACACATATGAATTTAATTTTACCATTTGTAATATCTAATATTTTATGTTCAATAAAAGCAATGGAAACAAAAAAGGTCAAATCTTCCATATACCCTAAATGAATTTACTGAAGCACTGAACATATTCTGTTATGTGTTCTATATAGTAAAATATATTTCAAAATGAACAATGTTTGGTAGTGTTAATTTAGAAAATGGTAAACAGTTGTTTAGAAAAACAAATTCTCTACAAAATGAAGCATGGAATCATGCTGTTTTTTCTCCTATTTTCTTCACCTTGATTTCCTGTAAAGCAGCCCCACTTGTTAGCCCATCCTGTAGAGATGACAGGAGAAAAATACAAAAGTGTGCACATTTTGTAGGAAGCCGCAGCATCAAGAAACGGTTCTCATGTACATATCCTTAGAAATATCATGGAGAATTTATTTTATTTTAAGCACATTGCCCTTGTGCACAAAACATTGTATAATATATATATAAATATGAAAAACAATATATACCTATTTCTTCTGTTTATTGTATTAACATGAAAGGCAGGAACAATGTTTTTTGCATAGGGCTCCAGGGTTCTTTCATTTCAATTGCCCTCTCTATTGATATGAATAGAGGGTGAAATCGAGTGATAACACAAATGCATTTTGCAAACAGCAAACCATGTAACCTTGCTGTCACTCTGTGTGATATGCACACAACTTTTTGGGTGCAATTAGCTCATAATTGCAGTCATGGTGGGCTGTCAAGATGCAATCTGCATTTTAGCCACAGATTGCATTTTTGACAGTGTAAGTGAGCCATTAAGCCAAAGCTTTCACTTTGACATTGCAGCTGTGGTTCTTGAGGAAGATGGGACTCCTTTTCTGCACTTGAAGCTATTCTAGGCCTTAAGCAATGTGTCCAAAAAAACTGTTTGGGAATTTTGGTGTCTCTAATAGTGAAATAGTGTCACCCTAACACATATCCGTGATTTTATGACTGAGGCAGTGGGCCATTGGAAGCTTGAATTTGACCCCTGGGCCTGACTTTGGACATGTACTATACAATTTGATGGAAAGCTCTCTTGGTGTTCACCAAGGGTAATATTGATAGTGAAAAAGATGCCATTTAAAAAAAAAAGAAAAGTACTATTTACCAAATATACATCATTTTGATAGATGCCCTCAAATGTCACTGAGGATTCTTTCCTGAAAAGGAATTAGTGTTTGCCTTATTCCTATTTTTTCCTTTTCAAAATTTCTCAGCTGATTGGTGGCCACCCTTTGTGTGCGAGCCATTACTTTGATTGGGGACTGCCATCTCCATTTAAAGTAATGGGATCGACTGGGGATTTACCGGCATGTCAGATCTGACATGCAGGAGATTCCTGGTCTATCTCACCAGGTGGGGCCACTCGATTTTCAGCCAAGTGACCAAAAAATCAAGTGTATGGCTACCTTTTAAGCCAGCCATACACAGTCGGATTCCATGGCCGCTCGATCACCTATCCGATCGATTCTGGCGGGAATCGCAGGTGTGATCGATCGGCCAATTAAGAGAATCCGATCGCTGCATACCACCTTGTCCAACGGATTCCGGGACGATTCCGTGTCCGATTGTCCACCTCACAAATGGCAACTCCCCCTGATGTGTGCAGAATCGGATCAGAAAGACCAACATGTTGGTTCTCTGTCGGATCCGATTCTGGGCCCCTGAACGATCGGGAGTGATCGATCGGACAAGGTGGGCTGCACACGATTCCGGCACGATCGTTTCGCGTGCACGTGCCCGGAATCGATCGGCCCAGAATCCGACCCGTGTATGGGGGCCTTTAAAGTTATAATACAAAAAGGTGTATGAAATGCATCCCTTTAACTATGAAATGTCTTTTTAAAATTTTTAACATGCAATGCATTTAACAATCTAACACATTTACTGCACATGGATCTTCCAGGTTTATGTGTTTTAAATCAAAAATTTAGGCAAGGTTTAGTCATTCACAGCACTGAATCGAGCAGATGTCAATTCTGTGTCAGTCACTAGTGACCATCCCCTTTCTATCACCATGGGCAACACATGGTAAGCATGACATATTGCATTTCACATCCAGTTGGTAGCAGCAAATATGTATTTCCCAACTATCTGAAGCTAGCCTTACCAACATAGTTTGATGAAAACAAGTTCACTGCTTCATAAAAAAACAATGAGCCAGCCAATCACATAACTTATATGGTGGAACAATGTCCTGCTTATTTTATGCACAGACCAGGCTCTTTTACTATATGAAGCCATGGTCATCACCCATGTTGGACTTCATGTATTTCTTCCTCTCTTCATCTTATTACATTAAGGTGTTGAAAGATGAATATTCTATATAGTAATGATAGTATTGTTTGTGCTTCCAGTTCAGTTCACATGAAATGACAAGGAAACTGCATTTCTGGAAAGAGTAAGAGGTGTTTCCCGATTTGCTGCAATGTTCCTAATCTGAAACAAAAAAAATGTATGCACCGCATGTTGAGATTGGTAAGCTTCAATATTTTACATGTGTGCATTGGTTTTATGCATTGGATAAGGTTTTATAGCTCAATGGAGGAGAGTGTTAAGCATTGGGGTCAATGTGCATGAGAAAATCACTTTTGTTACATTTGTTTGACATGGAGACATCTGTACTGTTAACTAGAAGGTGCTGGGTCCTCAATGCCAAAAGCCAGTGTACCAGTATGTGCTTAATTCATTTTACAAGGATAACATTTTGCATGACTTGCTAGTACCTTTTAGATACCATAGCATGGGAGTGTATTTTTCGCAGGAACTACTTTAAATTGTTAATAAAAAATAACTAATATCACATAAAAGGCTTTATACCATAGATCCACAATGCAATGTGTCTGGAGTGTCATCAAGCTTTGCAGGACTGAGCAACTAGTCCAATGGAGGTGCTTACAATGCTTTTTAACATTGATTCTTGCTTTGAATCATGCTTTAGATAATTGGAGCAAGGGCCTATTACCTTTGCCTGATTTCCTTGCCAGACCTGTTCCTGCCTCCAGTGAACGGACAAATAAACGTTTCACTGATCTCCTGCTATCTCTTCCACTCCATGGGAAGAAATGACCTGCCAGCTTCTTGTTCCTAACTGGCAGACCAGAAAAGAAAGACAAAGCATGTCTTCTGTCTTGTCCCTTATGCCTTCACTGCGTCTCATGAGATGCATTTTACCGAAAGAATGAAGCAATCTCCAGATATAATGAAAATAATTGAGAGCAGATTAAAAAAAAATTGGATGACAGTATAATTTTAAGTGTCTAGCTCTCTGCTATGCTGGTAACATTTGATAACATATATAGAGATACCAGGCATTTCTACACACAAACCTTGGGCAAGCTTTCACTGCATTGGTTCCCCTAGCAGAAGCAAAAACCACCCAAGTAATCAGTTACACTCCAGCAGTTACATTATTGGAAGAAAGAGCTTTGTCAGCCTAAGTGCGCACACACACACACACACACACACACAAAACACACACTGTATATAGAGAGAGGCATTAAATCTACAGCACATTGTATCCTGGTAACATCTGATTACTTTGTACTGCTGGATGTAAAGAGTTAATGCTTCTTAGCGTTTTTCATTTGGGTTTCCCTAAAAAGACAAATTTAATTGGTTAGTGCAGTGCAATTACTGGTCTCTGACATGATTACACAGGCCCCGCCGAGGGTCTTTCCTCTGCATAATTTCTTGCACGCAAGTCATTGTCATCCAGAATCTAGTGTCATGTGGAGCGTAGGGGGGGGCAGCATCTGGGCCATAGTAGGCTCGTTGCAGAGAGATGTGATGGGCGTAGATCTGCGCTGTGAATGAGGGAAGGATGCCCCCTTGAGTAATCCCAATTCTACAGCCTCCCAAAGTGGGTCTTCTAGTGACAGCTCCGAGCCAGACTGATGTGGAGGATGACAGCAGAGAACTGTCCATTGTACTGATATTACAATGATGGTCTTACAAACCTGTTGGGCCATGTTGTAGTTGTGAAGCTTGGCTTGAAATAAACATTGATCCTGTAATGGAATGAGATCAGTGAGATTGAAAGTTTATTTTCTGTCATCCGTCTGTTTTTCTGTTCTGCATGATAAAGCAGATAGCACATGAAGTGTTCCTATTGACCTGCGTTGATAGGCAGTGCATGGTGATGTATGTAGTGCACATGTTAAATGGTGCAGTGTGTTATATCTATAAATATCACTGGGATGTAACCTCTTCTTACACAACGCACCTTCAAACCCCTCTCAACAAAAAATCCTCATCCCCGGCTTGTAGTCTGCTTGGTATTTCCCATCCCCCAACAGCTCTGCCTTCCACAGCATTTCCTTCCCCTGTTACTGGAGGTAGTTCTCAGCTACTCTTTAACCCATGCTTACCCATGGGAGACTCACACTTCGGTACATCAGCGCAACAGATAGCTACAGCTACATTACAACCTCATGCATGTCCTTTGGATGTCTGTACATGCTTTCATTATTAGCTTTATGAATATTGAATGTACCTTTGACCAGCTCCTCTTCAGACATATAGCAGCAGGTGTGAGTCACCAAATAGAGAAAGTCATTAACTGTCAAATGTGTATGAGATCTTGTGAACTTGTGTCTACACTACAAGATCAAAATAGAATAGAATCAAAGTGCAAAATCACCTCATGCAGCCTTATTATATGGCAGAATGTTTCTTCCTCTAGTATAGCCTTCTCAAATCCAGTTGTCTACGAGACAAAACAACAGTCTGTAAAATCTTCTCTTCTCCTGTATTATTTCAATGAATAATGTTGACAAGGAAGCAGTTTTGTACACATTTAGGTTGTGAGGAATTTGAAAGCAGTGTCTATTTTTGATGCTGTGAACATCACAGTAGAATTGTGTAACATGGAGAAAATAAATGAAATGTCCCTATTGCAGCCAATTCAATGCGTGCTCTTACATTGAAACTAGAATTGTTTTGCTCGATGCAAGGGCAATGCTAGGATTTGAGACACATGAGCACCCTGAGACAATAGGAGACCACTATATTTCTCTAGAGCGTAACCTAAAAGAAACACAATACATCTTGAAAAAAATTATGCAGTGTTTACAAAATTTAAATAGTTCTAAAATAACAAATTCCCTGTTCACTCTTAAGCTAGCCATACACGTGTCGATTCCTGAGCGATCGATCGACGATCCGATCAACTCCGGTGAAGTCACAGGCGTTGATCGATCGACCATACAAGTCTGTGCCTACCACCTAAGGCCACCGATTCCTGGACGATTCTGTTACCAGTCGATCGATTCACACATATCAGTCGATCGGAAATTATCCTGATGATCAATCTGTGGGCCTCCACCATTGTCCCTCAATGTTTGCCCGATCGACCAGAAAACACCGACAGGTTGGTTCCCTGGCTGATCCGATTTGGGGGCCATATCGATCGGTCAAGGTCGATCGGTCAAGGTGGGCTGCACTTGTCGAACGATCAGCGTGCACGCGCCTGGTGATTGATCGGCCAGGAATCGAGTGGGAAATCGACCTGTGTATGGCTACCTTTAAACTAAATGGCAATATTGATTTGATTTAACAATGTTCAGAAATTAATATTTGTAATTACATTCATTTGGCTTGCTCTCCACCAGTTCCTAACATTGATGTTGGGTAACTTCAATACCACCTTTTCTGCAAAAAAATCAAACAACTTAGCTTTGCTTTCTGTTTGCGACAGTCCATATGCCTTTTCCAGAGGTTTGAAACAAACTTCAAATCTGGAGATTGGGCTGACCAAGACTGACTCTTGATTTGGTGATCCTCCTCCCAGCACACCTGGCTGTGTGGCATGGATCATTGTCCTGCTAAAAACACCTAATAGGGAACATATTCTTATCTGAAGGAAGCAAATGTTTTTCTATGATAATCTTGTATGTGGCTTGAGTCATGCTTCCTTCACAAAGACATTGGCATTTGCGTGTTACTGAAAACGCCCTGCAGTCCTTCATTTGCAAGAGCAGCACAAGCATCTCCCATACATTGTGTAGGAGACACAAGCACAGCGCACTGCATTTTTTTGCCTGTAATGGACGCGGTTAGTGTCCATTATGAGCAAAAACCGCATCTGCAAGCGCAGCACGGATAGTGTGAAAGGGTCCTAAGGGTTGAACCAACCTGACACTCACTATATCCTTGTGCCAGTAAAAACTTTATTTTCACTTATTTTGACACTCCCTATAGTTACAGCAGCAGTGTTTACAGCAGTGCTATTTTTATAGATTTTAATTAATTAAAGGTGATCTAATTGCAGTGCACCCCTAATCGGTACCTCATGAAGCTGAATGTTTGTGTAGGAAATTTACAGACACTTGCATGTAATGGTTATCATACTTTATGATACTATTATGCTTCATTAGACAATATTGCTTCAGTTTTTTAAGCATTTGCTTATGCAAAGCACTCTTCAGGTCCTGTTACAAAATTGTAATTGGATTGAAGTTTGTACTTTGACTATAGCAACACTTTTATTAAACAATTTTTATACCTCCCTCACTTGAGCTTATGTCCTTCCAGTTTCCCTACACCTGGCTGACGTCATCCTTTAAATATCTAGGGGTACATATGACTAGCTCCTACTCCTCTCTATATAAAGCCAACTTCACCCCTATATTTAAGGAGATTCAGGCATTGTTGAATTACTCCCGCTTTCCTTTTTTGGGTGTATTGCTACGGTTAAAATGTCGATCCTCCCGAAACTTGTATTCATTTGAGATTTTGCCTGTGCCTATCTCCTCTCATCACGTCAAAAAGCTGCAGAGTGACCTTCTCAACTTTGCTTGGCGTCATGGGTGCCACAGAGTAGCCAGCTCTGTACTCTTTGCTCCTAGAGAACATGGGGGCTTAGCTTTCCCCCATATTTATGAATATTATTTGCTGCACAGCTTCAAGATATTGCCTTGTGGTCCTCCCTGAAATCGTTTAACCGCTGAACTGAGCTGGAAAAACTCTGGATGGCTCCTGTGCATGGAATCCCTTGATCTTCCAGGGATTGCAGTTTCTTGTGTCCTTTTTTTTCTTCTGTGCCTTCTTTTTACTTCTGTTCTTTTATTACTTACCCCTGTTTCACGTTTTCTAGATGGTTTGATGTGGGGGTTGGCTATCAGTTGTGGGCGCCTTATTATTCTTTAGCTTACTCACTGAATGGAGTATCGGACCATATTTTAGTTTTTCACCAAAAATATATTTAGTCTAGATATTTTAAAATATCTTTGGTTTGGTCAAATGCAAGTTTTTAAACCTTAGTCATTTTGTGATGCTTCTCCTGCCAATAATTTAAAACAAATCAAACTTGTTAGGTCTTTTTCTAACTCTAAATGTGCTTATTGCAAGGGGTTAATGGATTTGGAATCATTAAGAGGTAAATATAACCCAATAGTTATTATCTGTAATCATTTATTTAATGATTACAAGTGATATTTGGGGGAGGGGGGGGTTATATGTATTCATTTATTACATGTGTGTGGGGACATGTTTGTACATAGGACTACGGGGGTAATGTATATTTATTTTGACATGTACTCATTCTTTTGGAATGATTACATTGCAAAATAAATATGTTCTTTTCTCTCCTTGACTGTGTCTGTGCCAAACATGCGGTATCAGGTGCTATATAGCACACAATGAACTGTTCCGGCCAGCCAGCACCTGACATGGCTACTGGCATTACAGTAAGGGCAGTACTTACCTGACCCTTGATTGTTGGTCTACAACCCGCGAAATGTGCGGGTTGCAGACCTTAGAATAGACACAAACATGGCTGGGTACAGACCTGAGAATAGACACGAACATGGTGAGGTGCTCACTCATTAATGAACATCATGGCTTTTGGAGATACTTTTGTCACCCTTTCCAGCTTCATGCAAGTCAACAATTCCATCATAGGTCATCTGAGAGCTCTTTTCTGTAAGGCATAGTTCACATCAGACAGTGTTTCTTGAAACCAGTAAACCCAACACTGGTGTGTATTTTAAAGGGCAGGACAGCTTTCAGCAACACATTTTTCTATTGGTGTGACTTAGATGAAGTTTAGAGAACATTTTATGACCAGATTTCACATACTTTCTCTTGCAACTGTACATTCAGCTGCATCCAAAGAAACCCAATGCAAATCAAATGCATTTTTTGAACTGCAATGTGATTACTCTATTGATATCAATAGGGCTAGTCTCCACTGCTTCAAATGTTTTCAATTAATACATTCCCACAAGTGTGTCAGCGATGCTTTGCATCATGTCTATTTCAACTTGGTTAACTGGGTTTCCAGGGTAGATGGTAGATGTCCATCAAAATGCATTGGACATATTAAAAATGAATCCATTGTTTTTGTGGCGCACTTTTCTGAAGTATGGCTGTAGCCCCTGACCACCTCCATAGTCCTGTTAATGGGGGAACTTGTGGATACATGGAAAGAAGAGTGGGAAGAGTTGTGGATGTATGTAGGAAGGAGATTGAAAGCTATGGATGTATGGATCATGTTGTTTCTGGTTGTTTTGTAAAAAAAAAAGCCGATATATAGCCGATGCATTTAATTAAAAAATAATACAAATGACACAATAAGGACAGTAATAAAAGCATAGACTGTGTCATATTTCTGCTATACAGTCATTATTTAACTATGTCTCTCTAAGCCCAATGTTAGTGCAGTATCACAAAGGGCATTTTGCATCAGTGCCCCAACGGACTGAAGGATGAACATTATTATGCAATTGGGGAACATATTATCTCAAATGTTTTTCTCTGATAATCCTGGATGGGGCTTGAGTCATGGGTCTATCACAAAGACACATCTGCCCCTTGCTGAAGTACCCCCCAGATTATCACCATATTTGACATCCGGTGCAAGATACTATGAACTTAAGTGAAGGCTCTTGAACCATAGGTTTGAGCATTTCTTTATAAAAAAAAGGACTCTTTTTTTTTTCTTTTTTTTTTTTACAATATTTTATTAAGTCATACAGAGAGAAATATTATCGAGACATATCTCAAGAGAAATAACAGAAATGTAAAAGGAACAAAAAGAAAAACCAGGAAAAGAAAAGCACTCTTAAGGTCCTGGTACAATATTTAATTATATTAAGGTTTGTACTTTAATATGACTACTGTTACTATATAATATTGTTTTTTAATGTGTATTTCTAGTTCAACATTTTTTTTTCTATATAATTAATGGAAATAGTGAACCACTTTATATTGCTGTGTTCAGCACTATTGGAGGGATTTTTTTTATTTGTTCTGGTCATGCTGACCATTATGCATGGGACACAAAGTAATGAGAAATCCAGAAGTCTCTGAAATATGTGTGGCTACCTCCCTAGTAGGGCACATATTCAGTACAGTAAAGATGTATTTACTCTTTGTCTAGGAGATAACTTTAACATTTTGTATTTTCTATTACTAATTTCAACATGAATCACTGCTTAAATACCTAAAGATATATATGGATATGCTGTGGTACTATGCACTTGTTGTAACTAGTAGTAACCTACAGTCAAGAGGAAGTAAACATGTCCGTGTTGACAACCCATCTAGTTCCAAGTGATGTTTGTAGCATAGACCCCTTTCCTCTGTTTCCTCTGGGAAACGTTATACAAGTTGTGCTGGCTGTCTGAAACAAACATGGTCCCTCTGTATTAGCTTAGGCATCATCTCCTTTTTATATGTGTGATTTCAAAATACTTTTCTCCTTCTTCAAGTTGCAATTTTTTGTGCCAAGGGGTATTTAGAAAACTAGGTCATCCAATTCAATCTAGTTTATCAAACACAGTTTCATCTGATAAGATCAGCTTTTAGCCATGCCTTCTCAAAGGCAATAGTGGCAGCCTTTATCATAATGGAAAACTGAATGATTCCACACTGGCTTTTTAGCAGACATCACATTGATTCCACATTGGTGTGGGATTAGGAGCATTTAAACAACTTCATAATTTCATAAACAACCTAATTAATGTTTCTGCTTTAGAAATTACAAAAGCAAGGATTTTTCAGTAGCAGTGTCATGTTCTGTGACACTCACCAAATCATTGCTTGCTTTTAAGGGTACAGCGGTAACTTTTGTAATCACATTTTAGAAAGCAGAAGAATAATGCAATAATGTTGAGTGCAGACTTCCATTGAAATGGTCATAGTTAGGAGACTGAGTGCATTAAAAAAAACAATACTTACGGTAGGTTTATATTTATTTTTTATTTTTTTGAAGCTATGGTACATCCACATTGCACAGCTTTTGTTTTGTCACTAAATGCATATAGTGTTTTACTTATGGTCATATGATGTTTATCCAACTCCAGTCCACAAGGCATGTTGTCTGTATGTCTTTGGGATTTAAACCTTACTTTATGAACTGACATCTGCTACATATAATATCCTAAATAATAAATATATTAAAAAAAACCTAATTAGAAAAATTCAGATCTAGCTCTTGAGGATTGGAGTTGGACAGGCCTGGTCTACCATACACACTACAATGCTTTAAAATCTGTCTAATAATAATTATAATGTGTGCATTTTGGATGCACTGGCATTTGTGGTCCCATTACACTTGGAAATAAAAAACCCCAGCAAGTCTAAAGACACATATGTAATCTATAAAATGCCCAACCTTTGTGAGTTAACTGAAATGCCCCTGAACATGGCAGCATCATCACAATTGTTAGAGATGTCAGGAAGGGTTATTCAACAATGTTGGTGATGATACTAGGTTAAGGGATTTTGCACTTAAACTCACAAATCCGCTTAATTTCACAAAAATGTTGCTACATATCTAATAAAGCACTGTTCTCCTCAGTCACTTGACCATTGATTCTAACAGATTAGTAATATAGGTTGGTGCTCTTAGGTCATTAATGCTCTAGCCATATTGAAAATGTCAGAGCCAAGAGATAATAAAGTATAGCAACTCTGATTGTTGACATTGCTCATCATATCACCAATTTGCAAAACAAAAGATTAGCTATGATTACTTTCATCTATTATGGTAAGGTTTTGATATTTCCTACAAGGACACGAGGGGTGCAACCTTGTGCAACAAAGATTAAGATCTGTAAAAGATAAAGGAAAATATAAAATACTCACAATAATGGAGGTACAGCGCAGGCTCCACACCTTGTTTTTGTGCGAACCAGCTTAGATGTATGTAAGGAACCTTTTTGTATATTTTTTTGCACTTTTTACCACGTAGCAGATGACACCATCTCACTCACCTGCTTGTTCTTGGCTTTGACCAGAGTGACATCTACCTTCATACAGTTTATGACGGTTTAATGGATTGAATTTTGATCATTTGTCAAGTGGCTAAACATGATAATTAACCCTCTGAGCGTTTGCCACGTGGCACGGTTTTTTCATAACCATGCCACGGGCAATCGCGGCGGAGCTCAATATGCTCCGCCGCGATTGCCTGCTCAGCTCAGGGTTCTAAACATAAGCCCGGCATCACTGGAGACGCCGGACTTATGCTGAAGAAAGGCGACGCCCCTCCAGTTTGACGGAGGTCTATGGCGCCGCCTACCCACGCCCCCTTCGCGTCACCGGTGACGCGATCGGGGGCGGACCCAGAAGCATCGGCATACATGCCAATGGTCCCGACCCTGAGCGCGGCTGCAGTTAACTGGGGCTGAGTTTCATGATGCATGAAACTCAGCCCGAGTTAATTCGGGCCAAACGCTCAGAAGGTTAAGGAAGTACTTTTAAAATAACATTCTTTTTGAAAATAATAAGATCTCCATATTATTAATGTATACATCTGTAATACAATAACTAAAATAATACTAATATTACTTTGTAATAGATGTGATTTTAACAGTTAACTGAGTTTTCTAATATAATCAGTTGTACAATCTTGCATATTTCTAAACAAGTAGCATGCTACTATCCATCCTCCATGAAGAACAGATTGTGGACCCATTTCATGATTGGTGATGAATTCATAAAGATACTGAATTTAAGTCAAATAAAGGTGATCATACATAGAAACTGTTTCTTTTTCTGATCCAGTCATTTATAAGTAATTTACTGATCATTTTTTTTATATATAGTGTTGAAAAGCCGTCCAATTGCCAGCTGCTCATGTCTGAAAGCAATTGCTTAATATTATGTGGGTATCTAACTAGTTATTGTACATACACTTTCTAGGACTATCCACAAAATTGCCCTGGGTTACTTGTGTCTTCAGATCTGTAAGTGCCAGACGATTCGTTTTCTGGTACATGGACCAAGGAATAAGGGCAACACGGGCATGGGCCAATTGCAAAACTAATCTAAACAATAGAAATATGGTTATACTTTAAAAGAAAAATTGACTATAGTAGGTGCTCAGCATCAAGCTAGGGTGTGTAAAAAGGTATGTGGTCTGATGTCAACATAGCCTGGAGGCAACACATTCACCAATCTCTTGGTATGGGAGTACCATACTAAGATGCCTACTACACTGGTATTTTAAAAGTGACATGAACCCAACTTCTGCTTAAACAGTTTCAGCACCATGGAAAGCATGTGAGCAAAAACAAATCATTAAATGAAAAGAAAGCTAAAGAAAAGAATGCTAGCTCATTCATAATAAAGGTAGATGTTTCACAAGACAAATAGCTACAGTGGAGGAAATAATGATTTGACCCCTCACTGATTTTGTAAGTTTGTCCAATGA
>CM070034.1:97948668-97961646 GCA_036250615.1 Ptychadena robeensis
GAGGTGTAAGCCAGGAAAGGAAAATTACAGGTAAGTATGAAAACAATTTTCCATATTCTGAACATTTTTAAAAATGTTGTGTAAATCAGTTCATTATGTACTGACAGTATATTCTTTTATCGACAGGTTTTACTGGGATCTCACTATGTTACTACTGATGGTGGGGAACCTCATAATTATTCCTGTGGGCATCACTTTCTTTAAGGAGGAGAACACCCCAGCCTGGATTGTGTTTAATGTTGTCTCTGACACCTTTTTCCTTGTGGATTTAGTACTGAACTTTCGAACAGGCATAGTAGTAGAGGACAATACAGAAATTATCCTGGATCCTCAGCGCATTAAGATTCGGTATTTAAAAAGTTGGTTCCTTGTGGATTTTGTATCCTCCATCCCTGTGGACTATATATTTCTTATTGTAGAAACACGTATTGACTCAGAGGTTTATAAGACTGCCAGGGCCTTAAGAATTGTTCGTTTCACTAAAGTGCTGAGCTTGCTACGTCTTCTAAGACTTTCCAGGCTCATCCGGTACATTCATCAGTGGGAGGAGGTAAGTAATCAGATTTTGTCTCATTTAGTTTTCACATTCTGCAACACCAGACAATTACAGAGCGCCCCTACTGATTAAATTTTTCACCTGATTGCCACTATTGTCATGCATACCTTGATGTGGCTCCATCCTTTCATGTTGTTTTTTTAATTGTGAATATGTTTCTTTGTAGATTTTCCACATGACTTATGACCTGGCAAGTGCTGTAGTACGCATTGTTAATCTGATTGGCATGATGTTGCTGCTTTGCCACTGGGATGGCTGCTTGCAGTTTTTAGTACCCATGTTGCAAGATTTTCCTGATAACTGTTGGGTATCACTGAACCGCATGCAGGTGAGTTGCTTTAGTTAGCCTAGTAATTTTTTTGTTTTTAAAGTTGTATTGGTGCTTATATGTAAGTATGTAGTTATGTAGTATGAAATTTCACAAGTGAAAAAACCCAGAAGCAATATCAGTGGATGAAGTATTTTCCCTTGTGAGGTCAATGATGGTGAATCGTTTGGAGACAAATGTATACATACATCCCCATGCAGTGAACTAGCGGGGAAGAAAGTAAGTGGAGTCACTTACTTTCTTCCCCGCTAGTTCACTGCATGGTCCTCTAAGTCCGCTTCCTTCTTATCCCTCCCTCACTTCTGATTGGCTAGCAATGTAAGGGAGGGTGGGTCACTGTGTGCACCCAGCAGCTGGAGAAAAGGCGATAGCGTGCATGTCCACAGAGAGGATGTGTTTTCACCAATTAACCAACAGTTTTTGGTTTTATCATTTTGCTTTTTAGTTTTAAAAAACACTTTAAACACAACATTTATAGGAGGTCAGTCCTAATTCCATTGTTGCAATGGTGACCTGTAGTGAGGAGAAGACATTCTATTACAAAGAGTGTCTGGATTGGACAGGTATCTTCTCTAATTGTAACACCTCACATAATACACTGCTACACTTCCCTTAACATACATACGTGAAATGAGAATCAGCTTGTCTTTGTTCCTGGTCAGGATGAGCACCTGCCTTTGATACTAGATCCTGTTTTAGGGTTGGGTAGTCCTTGTTAATGTAACAGTAATCCAAGAGTAATGTTTCAAGATAATCTTTTAAGCAGAATGTAGAAAATCATTTGTATGTTGCTACCTAATTTCTGTGAACGTTCTTCTACATTCAGGTCATGGTGTATCTGAAGTAGTATGTAAATGGAGTCATTAACATTTCACATGTTTGTAGAATCAAGTGTTCATGGAGATTGAAAACTCCAGTCCATCATATTTGCATGTTGTAGTGCATCTTATTCGTCTTGTACATGTAGACACTTCTTCCAAAGGAAGACCAGTGCTAAGTATCTCCCAAACTTGACTGTTCTCCCAAACTTGACTATGTTTTTATAAACATAATTACTCAAAAAATGGTAATCATGTAAAAAAAATACCCCTATTTTTAGGTCCTATTTACATGTACAGGTTCAGGATGGCACTCTGCAGCCTTAAATTTAAACCACACAAAAATGCATGAGTGCCGCTATGTCCTGCTCCTAAGGGAGTTAAGGACTCGTTCCCCAAAAAAGGGGTCACTAGTGGGTCAGACAGCCCACTAGACCCTTTGAATGTCCTGTTGCCCAGGTGACCTCGACCGGAGCCAGGTCTCCCGAGTACTAAGGACACCAGGTTACTGAGACATTATGTAAGAAATATGCCTCCTGGAAATAATAATTCATAAATATGAAAATATTCCCCTAGCATTTATATTTCCCACCTCGATTCTTTTAGGTGATTTGATGGTGAAAAGAAAACACACCGTTGTAGGTAAACAAAAGATATATATTATTCACACATCGGACACAACAAGGATAACATTAAATGTCAAATTAAGGCATCACATAACATCAAACAATAATACATCACACTACCATTAGAGATGTCCCGAACTGTTCGCGGCGAATATCGCATGTTCGCGTTCGCGCGAATACTCGACACATGGCAAATTACGTCGCCCCCTATCTTTTTACATTGAACAAATTGACCCTGTGAGTCTCAGAGTCAGCAGGCATAATCCAGCCAATCAGCACCCACCCAACTCAAGGACCATCTACCCTCATATCACACAGGCAAGGAGAGATGCCATGTAACAGTGCCCTGAGAGAGTGGAGACCACGGACCAAAAGGTCCGTGACACGGGCAATGGTGGTGACACGGATCAAAGGTCAGTGACACGGGCAATAGTTGGTGACACGGCATGGTGTTGGTGAAACGGCAAAGGTGGTGACATGGGCTAAGGTTGGTGACACGGGCAATGCAATGGTGCCGCGGAAAACGATGCGAAAACACGCCAACGCGACCGCGAAGATGACGCGAAAAAAACGCCACCGCAGCGATCAATTGACTATCATGTGACATCTTGGTTGCGGATTTATTTGTGAAAAAAAAATGTCTTGGGAGTTTTGCCATGGATTCCCCTGTCATGTCATTGTCCAGGGTTCATTCAATGCCACATGAGCGACGCGAAAACCCGCCAACGTGGACGCGAAGATGACGCGAAAAACAGCCAAAGCGACCACGATCCATGACTATCATTGAATGAAATCTTTGGTGCGGAGTTTATTTGTGAAAAAAAAAATTTCTGGGAGTTTTGCTTATGGATTCCCCTCTGTCATGTCAGTGTCCAGGGGTTTTACCCAGTGAAAACAAGTTTCCAACACTATTGTGGACCAGAAAGAAAGGGGTCCCTTTGTTTTAATGTCGCCACCTCCATGGAAGTCGTCAATGCGTGTTGCGTGTTCACAAAACTTTACAAATGTTCGCCGTTCGCGAAACAGGCAAAAATCCGGGTTAGCGACATCACTAACTACCATAGCACCACCCCCATATATACTCACCACAATCACTCGGGTTATACATTACCAAAGGTCTGGCTATCACCGGAATGGGTGAGCTCGCGCCGGGGACTGTCCTTACTGTCCTCCTCCTCCCAAGGAGGAACCTCTCTGTTCTTATACCAAAATCCCTTTGACGTTCCACTATCTCTAAAGAGTTGATTTACAAAAGTATGTGGAATTACATTTGGATTTTCTCAGGATCTGCAAACGGGTTTTCCTTCTTACTGGATCCAAGAGTTGTGATGAAATCCATGCATATACTAAGAGGGGAAACAATGTGTTCGAAGTCAATTAAGACTCTCAGGTATATGCTAACTACGTCCAGAGCTATGGTTACATGACAAAAGACCACAACCAGGCTCAGGCTGGTCCTGACAGAACCAGTTTTTTTCCCCCCAGAACAAAGACATGGAATAACCTGTCTATATCAAACAATACAATTCTTACAAGACCATTATAACAAAATACAATTATAATATTTTCCAAATATAACTATCATATTCAACACACGCATGCATGTGCCCCTCTACGACTATGTGGACCATCAGGGCCCACCAACTTCACTATATGAGGTGACATGCCTGTCATGCAGTGCCAGAGAAATCTCCAGTCCTGCATGTCCCCTATGACTCCTCTATGCACCGATGTACATTGCTATACATTTATCTATACAACATTTCTATACATGAAACTGTATAACATATCCATAAACAAGCAAGCATAAACAATGTGTGATGGGGAAAAGGAGGGTGCAGGGAGGGGAGATAGATAGGTCCAAAGCATTATAAATAATGGAGAAAATCGACACATAGGTGGGGAAAGGGAGAAAAAGAACTCTTCAGTCTTCTTCCATCAGTCTGCGGCATTCCTCAATTGACATTCTCTACCTCCTCAGTATAATGCCTGCCGGGCACACCAGAGACCATGCTTAACACAACACATTACCCTACAGAGTCTCTGTGTATGCGCTCCCAAACAGTTCAATCAGTGCACCGAAATGGGTGACAGATGCTGGTGACACATTCTTCGTAAGTTCCTGTCCCAAGGCCCCAAACACTGCCTGCGCATAGGCACACTGCCAATAGAGGCTCAATACAGTCTCCTCCTCCTTTGTAAGCCTCCACAATGTTCTGTCAGGCATACTGACAGGTGGCGAGTGGATCAGTTTGTACGCTGTCTTGGGTTTCCACAAATCCAGTTGAACACCATGCAGCTCCTGCTCCTTGATAACCAAGAGGAAGGTCATAGTTCCAGCTTAGAGTGCAGGGCTGAAATTCTAACATAAGTATTTATACTAGCAGTACCCATTCTCAGAATCCACTGAGCAACTTATGGAGAGAAACATTTTACAATCTGGCACTTTTATTTATTACAATTTGCCCATGAACACCAATGTCACAATTTTATTACTGCAATACAGAATGTTAATGTAAATACACAACTCATGCTAACATAATAGCATCAGCTCACTCAGCTATTACTGTTGTGAGCTCAGTCTGTTGTTGTGACTTCCCCATTTGTAAGTTGCTGTGTAGTAGCTGGGTGAATTGATGTTATTTTGCAATTTAAAAAAAATTATATGACACAAACTAATTCCCTATGGGAATGAAGAGCTCCCTCCTGGCACTGGCCTTTTGGCAAGACTGGAGCAATCTAGATTGAATACTGCATGGTCCAGTCCTGCCATTGTGTGAACATGCAGTATAATAACTTTATTTGTGCATAGCTTTGCTTATGACTCTTTTTATTTTCTCTCCAAAACATTGTGGTGCGTCCTACGGTCGAGTGCATTTTATAGTGTGAAAAATACTGTACCCCACCATTACTGCCAGCTGTCCTCCCAGCTCACTAAAGAATGTGTGCGGGGGTAAGCGATGCCCCCTCCATTAACATGGAGGTCTATGGCGATAACGCCAAAGACATGGGGCCGAAAAAGCTCCATGAGCCTGCAGCTATGCAGAAATGCTGCAGGCTCGTGGAGAGCCGGCAATTGCGCCCGATCCGGGCACTGGCGCAGTTTGATCCAAGATCAAAATGCGCCCGTACTGGCTTTGGGCATAACGCCCAGGTGGTTAAACAGACCACCATTTCATGTAATATGAGAAAGAAAGGATCTCTCTTCTACCGAAAAATGTGAAATAGTTGAATACCTTGGACAAGGTATGAAAACGTTATACCGATATTGCACGCAAATGTAAATGTGATCATCATACCGTTAAAAGATTTGTAGCTGACACAGAGCATGCACAGGTTTGTGCAGATGCAGGCAAAATGAGGAAGGTTTCTGCCATCCGCTTGAGAAAGCAGCTCCTGAATTGCCATTACAAAGCATCAAACAGGTATTTTAAGCTGCTGGTGCCTCTGGAATCCTGCAAACATAAAGCTGCAGGATCCTCCAGAACAATACAGTTATGCCTTAACTTTCTATTTGGCCACCCCTAACCAATAATAACAAGCAGGAACGTCTTAAGTGGGCCCAGAGTTATATAAAGTATTGTTTACTGTGCCATGCAGTGGAGCCAGATGGATAGAGTGGTGGACAGCCACCATGACCCAACAAAAGACTGAGATCTCAGTAAGGAGGTAGGCACTCATGCTTTGGGATGGAATCATGAAGAAAGAGCTGGTCAGCCCCTTTAGGGTCCCCTAAGTTATGAAAATATGTGGAGTTTCTTACTCACCAATTTCTTCCATGGCCCAAAAAGAAGAACCATGCTTTCCTTAACAAAATCATCTTCATGCATGACAATGTACCATCTAGTGCTGCAAAGAATACCTCTACATTACTGGCTTCTATTGGCATAAAAGTAGAGAAACTTATGGTGTGGCCCCCATCGTCCCCTGACCTCAATCCTATTTGGTGCATCCTCAAGCAAAAGATATATGCAGGTTAAACAGAAGCTCTTGACCATGACTATAACAATTTCTTATTTCTTTTTTTTGTAAACTCGGTTGTTGCATAATAATTTTGGACAGTGCATTTTAAGCTTTTTGTTTTTGAAAAAATATTGTTATCATTAGGAGGTTTGTTCGGTAACATTCGAATTATACTGTAAAGCTGGCTATTACCGAATGATCGGAATGTGCGTTCACGCTGATCGTTTAAAGAATGATCCTGCTCCAAGAAAATGTTGATCAAACAGGGATCCGTCTTTGTAAATCCCTGTGTGAATGGGGTCCCTAGTCCCCATCCAAAGTAATGGCATTCAAAGTATCCCCCAGGGATCAATCAAGTGGTGCACATCGATCCCCTGAATGATCATTCAGCAATTCTTTGCATCACCACTCCGCAATGGATTGCGGGTTTTTTACACGGTAATTGACCTGTGTATAGCCAGCTGTGTATGGTTGATGACTGCCTCTGCCCCCCCCCCCCCCATTTGTAATCCTGTTGCATTTGAATTACTAAGCACCCCTAAAGATTGTTATAGTTTTACAATTGTGGATTGTAAAATGAATTTTGTGGCTAGGTTATATGTGATTTGTATCAAGAATCTAAATCCACTTGGTTTTCCTTCTAGGCTTCATGTAATTTGTATAGAAATCTAAATCCTTCGTACATACTACTTTATAGCTCATGCAATTTGCACCATAAAATCAAATCCTAAACTGAAATAAATGCTGCTGTTAAGCTCTGCTGACTATGATAGCATAATCTCCTCATATTAGCAGGGAAATGGACTCCTGAAGGCAGATGCATAGTTAAAAACAAGCTAAGTAGAATTTGGGTATTTTCCAGCAATTCTGCTAATGGACACTCAAAAGTTTGGGGCAATGACTATTCCAGCTGTTCAAGGACAATACACAGATTTAGAACTTTGATTATGGTCAAAACCATCTGCAAAGTAATTGCAACAGAAAATATTTTCCCAAGTTAGCAGACATTGCACATGGTTTAAAAAAGCAAGCACAAAACTGTTCTACCTAAGCATGTGATTATAGGTGAAACATTTTTTTCTCTTTATGTTACAGAATGCCTCATGGGGAAAGCAGTACTCCCATGCCATTTTCAAAGCCATGAGTCACATGTTGTGCATTGGGTATGGTCAGCAGGCACCGGTGGGTATGTCAGATGTCTGGCTTACAATGCTAAGCATGATTGTTGGTGCCACCTGCTATGCCATGTTTATTGGGCATGCTACTGCGCTTATCCAATCTCTGGATTCATCACGACGGCAGTATCAAGAAAAGGTTTGTGGGATTTTAAGTGGCACAAAGCGGTTACCAGTCTTTATGATTTTCTGCAAATTAAATTAAGGATAATGGATGACTTCGAGTTTATGGTATAATTTTCATGGTGTGTCATAGTTCATATGTATCGAGTGGAGCTTTCCCATATCCCAGTTTTGTCATTGATCATGTACTACTATAATTTGTCTGGATCAATGCACTAGTTGGACTAAGAAAATCTAATTGATACATGTCATAGTAGATCCTACAGAAGTACAGGCTTGTAGGCCTCCAGTGCCTGCTACAAAATGTAGCCCTCTAGTGACTACTACACGGATCACAAAATTACTATAGTCCATCTCCTAGTGGTCCTGCAGTGTCTGCTATACACACTGGTTACAATAGGACCATGGCCTGCCACCTAGTGGCCCTTAAATGTCTGTTACAAATCCAGAATACTAGAATGACTATAGTTTATCTCATGGTGGCCCTGCAGTGTCTGCTACATACACCGATCACAACTGGTGATGATGTCCTGGTGGCCCTGCTGATGGGGCTCCTGCCTTCTACAAGTTGAGGACACTAGAGTGGCACTTATTTGAAACAAGAGCTGGCAGAAATATAGAATATGCCTTTGGCTTTAATACATTGAGACACTCATCTGAAACAAGTGAAACCTGTTAATCTGAGTGAAATCAGATCTCTTATTGCTGGTATGTTTCCTCAATCATTGTCTTACAAGCTATTTAAGCTACCGAATCAGTATAACCACCAGGCTAGTTTATTTAGGAAGAGTGTTGTGTGTTTTCCTTTTTGTTTTAAATGGTGTGGTTAGCCAAGTCCTACTTCAAGCTGTTGTATACATTTTTGGGAAACAATAACCTTCAGTTAACAGTAAAAATAAGTTTTTCGTTTTCCTGGGGTTCAGCTTTGAACATTTCATGTCCCTATTCCACGTGTATCAATGCCTGTTCGCCCACAACAGATTTTTTGGCTATTGGCTTTGTCAAAATGCTTAGGAGTTTTAAATGTATTGAGGACTGTAGTTATCATATTTGCTGTACCATAAAAGTATTTCCCCTTTTCCTGCTGATATGCAGAATGCAATAATATAAGTGGAAACACCCCAAGACAGGCAGAAATGTAGCTGGTATTGCTCAAGATAGCAATAAATATACAACCATATAAATCATACATCATTCTCTCTCTCAGCACTGCAGTCTTTGATTGATGTGCATCATTGTTACTGATTACTGCATATCATTGCTGTATGCTGGTAAAAAAAAGCCCGTAATGTATAAAAAGAGTAAACCTTCCCCTTTTAATGGCACTGAATGGATTAAATCAATGAAACAGTCTACGGATATCAAAGCTTCACTTTAACACGTTTCTAAACCTGGCATTCTGTTCTAGCTTTCATCAGCAGCTACCTAAAATAAATATGAGCGACTAATTGGAATCTAGGCTGCACGCTGTGCTTGTGTCTTTGCATGCTTTGAAAGCTCATTGACAAATTCAGAGTTTTGGTGTCAGAGGGGAATCTTGAATCTTAAAGCTCATATACTTTTTCTTCTGTCTACAGTACAAACAGGTTGAACAGTACATGTCCTTTCACAAGCTACCAGCTGATATGCGGCAGAGGATCCATGATTATTATGAGCATCGCTATCAAGGAAAGATGTTTGATGAGGAGAGTATCCTTGGGGAGTTGAGCGAGCCTCTACGGGAGGTGAGATTGTAATACTTGCTCAGACATTTCCTGCTCAGTTTGTCTTCGAGGCATTGTTGTTTACAAAAAACTAGAAAACTACTTCTTATGAGTGAGATCATACACAGAACTTTGTGAGGTTATGAACTTAGGATGTGTTCTATACAAGTGCAAGCAGAATGTTACATATGAGAAAGGGGTAGGTAGGTTAGTTTGGTCCTACCATATATACTCAAATATAAGGTAATTGTATAGACAAGAACTGGGAAAACATATTGACTTAAGTATAAGGGAAATGCAGCAGCTACTTTCAAAGTCCAATAATGGAGTTTGCGAAATTAAACTCCACCATCTTCAGAAAAAATTTACAAAGTGTCCACAAGATGGCCACAGATAGAATACAGAAGAAAAGATTGGACCATGCACAGAGGCTGCCAGCGCCTGCAGGGAGACCAGCGAACGCACGGACAGGTAAGTGGGACCCAGACCCAGGTATAAGCAGAGGGGCTTTTTCAGTACATTTTTATGCTGAAAAACTCGGCTTATACTCCTGTATATACAGTAAGATAAATTTAAATGTAAGTCGAAACAGGTACATTAGTTTAATGCGGTTTAGACAGAGGTTTTCCCCATCATACTAATATTATATATACAGTTGTGGCTGTGGCTCCAGTTACTATGGAGCTTGGGTACCCACGCCATGCACTCAGCCTCCCACTGACACAGATGAAAGAGCAGCTGTTAAGCAAGTATGAATTATTCTTAAGATGGATGTCTGGAACTTTGAGACCACATGTTCAACAAATAGTTCTACAAACACTTATTGCTTTTTGAGGGTATTCATTAAATAAATTCACAATTAAATATATTCACAACGCTTTCATGATGCATTAGGGCAGTGATGGTGAACCTATGGCAAGGGTAGTAAAGGGGGCACTCAAAGCCCTCTCAGCCAGCCTCAGAGGGAGGGGAGAGGAAAGAACTGCAGTCTACTAGTTTTCTGGACTCTCCGTTCTCCTCTCTCTGCTGGATACACATGGTGCCCCACACTACTTATGCAACTAATCAGAAGGCTAAGGGAGGGACAAACAGGAATCAGACCTGTTGGGAACTAGATGTGGGGAACTAGCTTCAGAAAGAAGCTAGAAGTAGAGTGCATGTAATGTCTGCATGTATAGCGTGTGTGTGTGTTTATGATACATTTGTATCTCTGCATTATTTGTGTATGCGTTAATTATGTGTATGATACATGATTTGTGTGTGTATGTGTTTATTTTGTGTGTGTGTTTATGTGCCTGTATGATTTGAGTGTAATTCAGGTTAAATTGCTATCCTTGTAATCATTGTATTAGGGTCTTTTTCAACCTTTTTAAGTACAGTTGTGCTCAGACAGCATCAGAGTAAATGTATATATATATATATATATATATATATATATATATATATAATTTCAGAGCATAGTTATTTCAAAACAATACATTTTTCTTGAGTCATCAAGGCCTATTAATCACTATATTAAATAATAATGTAATCAGCAGAAGTCAATCATTAATTACCATTCATTTCTTTGGAATGATCTAGGCAGGGAAAGAGACCTGTAAAGAGGAGGATTTGCCAGGTGGGTGGTAAACAGAGTTTTCTTCTGCTTTCTTGCTACACCTCTTACCTACAATTATAGAAGCAAGATTTGATTCAGAAACCCAACATATTAGCAGAAATTTTCTTAATGATCAAAATTTCTTATGTATCCTCCCTGCATTTTTTGACTTTCAGCCACATTTTGTCTTGACAGGTGTAACCTTCCTAATAAAGATTTAGACAGCAAAAACAATTAAATATTAAACATTATTAATTTGTGTTGTATGAACCATTGAATCCTCCTAGGGTCTCATGCCTTACAGCAGTGGACCTGTGGTTCAGGACCCCCTTGGTGGTCAAATGACAATTTCACAGGGAACTCCACCTTTACTGAAAGCATCACAACAAGTAGCAGCTCTGTTGCCCACAAGTGGGACAGGAAATTAAGAGGGAAAGTAACAAACCCTCCCTACTCACTTAGGAGGGATGGGGCTTTACTCTCCTTATTAACTTCCCACCCTGCACATTATTTACACAAGCAGGGAGGGGACATAATACAGTGACGGAAGTGAAGTTATGGAGTGTGTCGGGTTTTTGTAACGCAGAAGTGACACACCGCACCAGTGGGTTTGGGTTGTGCCTTAAAGCAAGACACTACTCTATATCGTTCTTGGAATCCTTTATCATGTTGTCAATATACATTTAATTTAACGTGTGTGTGTGTGTGTGTGTGTGAAATTAAGAAGTAGAGAATGAAGGAGTTTATTTATTGGCAATGCAATTTCCTAATATACAAATTTAGTTTTTAAATAGTGAGCAAAATATGCATTCAGATTTCTGTAAGGCAAAGTCTTCGTAAAATACAATTTATAGAATATAAAGAAGCTTTTGCACTTGGTAATACCTTGCATTGATACAGGTCAAAACTCTCAACATCATCGGGTCCATAGACTTGGTAAATGCATCCACTGTGCCTACACAAATCCTCTATTATGTAGTCAGAGAACTGAAACTGCATTTAGGGATTAGTGGAAAAATAAAATGAGCTGTCAGAGTGATGAATATTGTAGGTCTTCTTCATGATAAAATGTGATAGAAATTAATGGGTTAATCTTTGGCAACACATAATCACCTTAACCATGCAAACTAATTATCTAAAAATATTTAAATCTAATAAGAAGACCTCCCTTCTTTAATGTGAACCTGTGCCTCCTCCCCATGTTGTGTAAACCAGGCACGCTGAAGTACCATTTCCCACTTCACTCTGGTGTGACCTTTATTTTCAAATAAAAAATAAATAAATAAAGCTTATCTAAATTTTAGAAATGTGTAATCTGCCTTCAGGTTATTTGAGTATATTATACCTACCTAGAACAAATTTGGCCCACAGTGTAATTATATTTGACCTGCAGAAATGAATTTGACATTTTATATCACATATATTATAGTATTATGTTTTGCTTGCTCCAGATTTAATGTTTGAGCAAAACTTTTCTTTTCCATATTTCCACTTCTTTCTGTATGAAAAGGTTCATCGTTCTATCTGAGGAAAGAAAAATATGTTTTAATAACGATTAAGGTTGGCCCACCACTTTGTCCAAGTTTTAAATTTTGCCCCAATCCGTGTTTCAGTTTGACATCCCTGCTATAAAGCCCATGTAGTTTTATACTAAAATAAAGAAGGTTTATGCTTAATTTGCATATATATTCGTTTTACCTCAGATAATATTGAATGTTGTTATTGGTAACTGTAAAATCAAATTTACGTTTCCCTTACATGTAACAAAAAAAACCCAAATAGGATAAAAGGACTAATGAGACTGACCAATTCACATAAGAATAGAGGGAGACACTTGGTGGTCATTTGTGGTACTCAAATCTCTCATTCTTCTGCAAGTGAAAGCATAGATAACACAAGCATATATTTTAATGCCTGCTTCTTTCCTTAATATTTATTTTGTGTAGAGGTCCAACTAAAGCATAATTTTAGGTTCACTTCTGATCTGTCAAATACTAATACACACAAGCCCCAAGAAAGCATCTCACATGTGTAGCCCTGCTAAGTTACTATGATTTATATGTGGGGATGTGCTATATAATTTGGACAC
>CM070034.1:97985358-98007858 GCA_036250615.1 Ptychadena robeensis
CCCCCCCCCCCAGAATCACCACCCAGACCAAAGTTCTCACAGTATACAATCTTTTTCATGGATAATGTGCCCAAAACTGCTTAGTACCAGAAATGAAACATCCATAGGAGCCAAGAACAGGTGAGTCCATGAATGGCAGAAAATAGCGGTAAAGCACAAAACATCTTAACTATACATACACTCATTCACACTCTCTGGAACCCCTACGC
The DNA here is from genome assembly GCA_036250615.1 of Ptychadena robeensis. Taxonomy (NCBI): domain Eukaryota; kingdom Metazoa; phylum Chordata; class Amphibia; order Anura; family Ptychadenidae; genus Ptychadena; species Ptychadena robeensis. The sequence goes on from CM070034.1 coordinate 97,985,568, forward strand.
CCCCAGAAGAGAATAACCTAAGTGGTAGAAGAGTCAAATGACATCCTCTACTGGAGTAAGTGACTTGATAGAAGTGTAAGGATGCATTTTCCAGGCCAAGAAAGTGAGTGGATCCCTACACTGCCATTGTAGAACTATCAGCTTCCTAGCTTAATATAATGTCAGAGAGAGGAGTGTGGGCGCCTCCACCGTGGGCACCAGATGGTCCATCAGGCCCAGCAAACAAAGGCCGATAGAGGGGGTCAGAGGTACCGTGGTCAATGTAGCCAAATGCTCCACAACCTCAGCCAAAAAGCTAGTAAGATGCAGACAGTTCCAAAAAATGTGCATGAAACCAGCCAGGGAATGACCACAGCGCCAACAGGCCGCCGACCTTGAGGCGTATATTCTAAACAGTCTAGTCAGAGTGATATAGATCCTGTGGAGGCATTTGAATTGTATCAGCCTGTTTCATGTGGCCACTACAGTCCTGGCCAAAAATATTTGAAATTCGAAAAGTTGTTGCTTAAGTTTTTATAATAGCAATTTGCATATACTCCAGAATGTTATGAATAGTGTTCAGATGAATTGCATTAACCTTCTTTGCCATGAAAATTAACAAAATCTCCAAAACATTTTTTCCCTGCATTTCATTGCTGTCAATAAAGAACCTGCTGAGATGAGTAATCATCTTGTTAACTCAGGTGAGAATGTTGACAAGCACAAGGCTGGAGAACATTTTGTCAGGCTGATTGGGTTAGAATGGCAGACTTGACATGTAAAAAGGAGGGTGATGAGCTTTTCGCACCATTTTTTATGCTTAGATGAGCTCTAGAGTGCAGCATGATGACATCGTCACTCTGCTCTCCAGAGCTGACAGCATCGGCAGGCACCCTTTGTGTGCCACCGACAGAGGCGGAGCCCTCATTGAGGTCCCAGTAACTAGCCAGGTCAGGGGTAAAACTGCTTTCACACTCGGCTCAGAGATCCAGGTTGGGTTCAACCTCCAAGAGAAGAAACCAGAGGAGACAACTCCAGCTCAATCTGCTGGGGATTGTGGTCAGAGATGCCCCCAGGAAGGTATCCCCCGGGGATTAGGGGTGTCCAGTACAGGATCCAATATGCTATTAAAGTTACTAATCAGGAGTTTGACTGGCATGTAAGGTGCCAGCTTCTGCAGCACCATATCCAACACCTGAGGCTGAAAGGGAGGAGTCACATAAATAGCCGCCAGAGCTAAAGTGGTACCATACAGTTCCAACAGTAGTATTACTAATTGTCCCCCAGGGTCAGTAATTACCCGCTGGACCAAACACGGCAGTGATGTGTGAATAAGGTTCAAGACCCCTCTGGCATAGGTGGAGTACGTAGCATGGAATGCCCATTGGACCCAGGGTCTACGCAGGGAAATGATATTGTTCCCCATGTGTCTCCTGGAGGCTTACAATTTGTGGATTGTACTGTTTAAGAAATTTAAACACCAAGGAGCACTTTATTTCGGAATTCAGGCCTCAAACGTTCCAGGACACAATCCTAGTGGGGTGACTTATGATAAGGGGGTACCCAAAGGCCAATATGCCATCGAGGGGGGCACTTTTTAAAAGGCCAGGGCAGCCATGTAATCGGATACCCAACCAGCCCGCAATGCCTTGACCTTGCATTGACAAATGCAACATGACCATAAAGCTGAGATCAAAGATAGAACTTGTGGTCTCAAAGCAACTTATCAATAAGGCACCAGAACCTGAAAAACAATGGTAGTGATGGCTACCATCCCTATAGATACCGTCCAGAGGAAGTCCAGCCAGGTCAAGTGACCACGTAGACGCTTTCTTACTTCATTAAAGGAAAGGACCTTTTTCTGCAGCTCCTGAGAGAATTTCAGGTAAAAAGTAACAGTGGAATTCTCAAAGTGAATGGGCCCCTGCGATCTGGCAGATGACAGGATAGGATCTCGATCATGGTAGTTGAGGAGACAGACCAGTTAAGCTCTCAAGGAGGGGGGGACATGGGACATGGTGGCCAGTTGGTACACAATTCTACTACATATGAGTTGCAAGTCCTGTTTCTACTAGAGGTGAGTTGCAAGTTTGAAAAAGGTCTCCGCAAATTCCACCGGATGGTCGCCCTCGGACCCCTCCGGGGACCCACTTGTCAGACATTATTACGCCTGCTGATTTTCGGCGTCATTCGACTGGGCCTCTAGGAAACAAACTCAACGCTGTAGAGCCGTAGTGACCTCGACAGTAGAAATGCGCGATCCGCAGTGAGAGACTCCATAGTGCTATCATCGCATGCTTGCTGGTTTCAATGGCCTGTAGGATTGCGTCTGCGACTAGTGTTTCGCCAGCAGTGTTATTAGAAGTGCCTGGGTTAGGTTCCATAGTGGGCAAGCAACCAGGGGTCAGTCTGGGTGGCGGAGCAGAGTGAGCTCTGGAGCTGTAAAATGACAGCAGACCGCCCCCTGCGTGACTTCTGCCCATGGCCAGAAGAAGAGGAGGATTACTGTTTTGTGGGCACTGGGGGCCCCTAGGATGGCTCCCAGCTGCTGAGACACAGGAGACGCTGGGCTGCCAGTAATTGTGTAAAATGGCGCGAATCAAAGACGGCGGCCCGGCATGGCTATAAGGCAGACAAGGAGAGGCTGCAGGGGGTAGGGATGCACCAGAACTGTCCCCAGGGGTGCAGGCAGGAGGGTGCCGATCCTTGTAGCTCAAGGAAGGTGGGTGTAGGAGCCGGATAGTGACACGGATGGCCGGAGCCACTGTGGACATGTCTGCTCTCTCTTACATCCTGGCCACGATGTGAGCTATAACACCTAAAATCTGTGTTTGAACAGCTATACCTGTGTGGACAACAATGATCTGGAATTAGTTACCCAGTCTAAAGCTGTAAATGTGGCAAAAATCAAGTGGAAGTAAACAAAGAATGACATGATAAACCATAAACAAGTAATAAAATTGGAATTTAAGGAAATTGTATGTAGTGATCTGAAGGTGTATGGGGGGCTTAAGACATATATGGGGTGTGGTGCAAAATAACTTAAGCTAGGCATACATGGGTAAATTTTCGACTCGATGTTAGATCTTATATATTTTCATCGGACACCGATCGTAATCAAATCCTAAAAAAAAACACATGGAAGTTTCGATCGTAATAAAACCAAAATCAAAGATTTTAGTTTTGATAAAAAAACACAGGAAAGAGTCATATATAAATGTGTTCATCGAATACAAGCGAACTGTTCAACAAACAAAATGCTACGATTATAGTTCAATCGTTGTACAATCTACAAACATTTTCCAACATGTCCAATCACTTTTCGATCAATGTTTTGATCGGTATCTAACAACCTTTGCAATTAGCGTGTATGCGGGTGTTTGTGTGCCTATTGAACTCATTCCTCTTGATCCCAAAAGCACTCAAACTTTACTCTAAGAAACGAGACCTGTGAGTGAACAAAATACACAACCTAAAAACACATAAAACCTACTCAAAACACAAAGCAAAGGACTGTAATATAAAACAAAGTATAAATAACTAGCACTATACAGATCAAACCTCAACCTAAAATACATATATGGTGCCAGTTACGGGGACCCGCTTCTTTACCTGGTCCTGCTGTCCTTATTACTGTCTGTGTGTTGGCCTACCTCTACAGCTGGGGGGGGGGGGGGCAGTCGGAGATGTCCAGGAGTCGCCGGTCCCTCCATAGGGCACTATATATGTATTTTAGGTGGAGGTTTGATCTTTATAGTGCTAGTTAAGCCCACCATACACGTTTCCAGATTTTTCGTACGAATTTTGCCCGATCGACCAGCGTGGTCGGTCGGGGTGAACGATCGGGAGACTAATCGGATGCGGAATTATGTACCCAAACGATTAAGATTTCTAAAAATCGGTCACAACCAATTCAGGCCTGTCTGAAAATTTTGGTCGATCTGCTGTTAATAAAATAGTGTTGGACCTATCGATCGGTGATAATCCGAATTCCGATTTTTCGTGCCAGCCAACCGATCGACCATAACATTTTAAGTGAAAATCGGTTACCTGTCGGACGAAAAATCAGTCAGAAGAAAAATTGGAACGTGTATGGGGGGGCTTTAATGAAACTATGTTTTATACTACAGTCCTTTGCTTTGTAGCAAATTATACAGACCTGTGTTTAGTAAGTTTAATGCGTTTTTAGGTTGTGTATTTTGTTCACTTACAGGTCTTGTTCATTAGAGTAAAGTTGTAGTGCCCCTGGTGGGGGCCTGGGATCAAGAGGAATGGGTTCAAATGGCACACACACACAGGCACGCTAATTTGACACACTGTAACAGCTCACATGTCAATGCACAGTCATACTGCCTCCTACACATACACCATTCACATTTATGTTCACACACATATTTGCATACATTTGTTGAATATTTTCCACGCCCCATATATGACTAGTAGGCATTTTCTTTTATTCAGTTCCTTAGTATTCATTTATGGTTCATACCCGCACGCACAGGTAGAGGTAAGAGTCTGAGACTCTGGGCGCCCACCCGAATATGGCATAGTTTCCACCACAGCTGCCGGTCAGCACGTATAAATTCCTGGCAAACCCTAGGGGATGTGCAGACAGGGGAGTTGGAGGAATTGGAACTGAGATGGTAGGACCCTAACCTGGACATGGCCAGGCTTTTGATTGTTTTCAATTACCTCAATGGCCTGCATGTTAAATGTCCTGTAACTACCTATGGGAGAACATGCTATTTGTAAGTGCTGCTTCCCGAGGACGACCATCCAAGCTCTCCAGTGTGGAGGGCCTCCCTTTGGCTCCCCCAGGACTTGGTGCTAAATTGTCTTAATCTTCACATGAATGTTGCTTTTTAATCATTTAGCCTTTTTGTATATATTGATTTACACAGAATCAACCCTGTATCAGCCCTTATAAATGGGGGAGTCTGCACAATTGTTGCTGGAAATGGAGTTGGACCTCTGATCCTCTTTAGCACAGTGGGCAGGAATAGGCAAGTGCCTTTGGCAGATTAGACACATTATGTTGTATATGGAATTTATCCTTTTGGGGTATGCAATAATGTGCTGAGACGGAGACCTAAGCTAAGACTTAAAGCAGACCTACCACCTGGAAGGTCACTTAGCTTTATCAGCTGCAGCTAAGCCGATGATGCTGAGATCCTTGATGATAGAAAACAAATCTTCTTCTGACAGCTAAAGAGGAGCTGGCTACGAGTGCTCCCCCTCCCACTGCCTTACGTCTCGCCTAGGTAGCCGAAGTGGTGTGTGGGATATCACTGCCTGGCAGAAAATTGTCAGCAGCAGAATCCCCCCCCCCTCCCCTACAAGTCCCTGCAGCTCCGATCACAAGACACAGGAGGTGGGGAGGGGAGGAGAGGGGGGGGGGGGGGGGGGGGGGGGGGGGTCAATGAGGGCAGAAGTGTGCAGGAGCCAAGATGCCAGCATGGGAAATCCAAGCAAGTGAAGCCAGTTTAGTGAGGGTTTTTTGGTGTAGCAGTTTCCCAGCATCTAAACTGCTGACAGGTGAGTATTGTGTCTGTGTATTGTATGTCTGTTTTTTTTATTTTGAGTGTAAAACCACTTTAAGGCTGGGATACACAGCTCTATATTTGAGCCGACAGACAGACCTTGGCAGTAGCGTGATGACGTCATCACGCTACTACCCGGCTTCCCCAATACCAGGAGCCAGCCAGTGTATACTTTGAATAGGGACCTGGGGTTTCCTTTCAAAGTGTAGAATATCAAACAAGGTTTACCAACATGGGTAAACGGCATACACAGGTGGATTTTTTCCCAGGTTTCTGCACAGCTCGGCTGTGCAAAAATCAGGAAAAAATCTCCTTTAGATTTCTCGGTCAGATTTCCTTTAGTTTTACCAAAACCATGTAATATGAGGGACTTTCTAAAACATCAAGTCTGCCTGTGTTCAATCGCAGAGGACCCTATACTACATAATTGTTGGTAGAGCTAAAGAATATCTGAAAGAGATCTAAAAGGTGTATGGGGGGCTTAGTTCCATGATCCCTTATAATTTCTGTCCGTCCTTAGTTATATAAGGATTGGCAAGCAACCTTCTGTGTATGGGTGGTTATGCAGATTTACATCATGAATCCTCACCAGTTACATTTGAATTTTATTATAGATACCATTGTATATATAGAGTCAACTGCAAGTCTTTTTGGGGTGTGCATTCCTCCTGATGAGGAAAGAAACATCACTTACTTTCAGCTATATAGCTGACAACCCTTTGGACTGTGGTATTCCAACTCACCCATATTGCAGAATTTGCACAATGCAGTAACCTTGACAGTCATGTGGATATGGATTTTAATGTTAAAATAAAGTGAACCTTTTAATGACCTATCAGGTTGTGTCCCTTTCTGTCACCAAAATATCAGGGGGTTAGCTACCCCTCCACTCATCTGGTCAAGCCAGATGTATTGTTGTTATTTTTGTTCCTAATACATCAAACAATGCAATAAAAAATGTAAATATACAATAAAAATATGCCAACATTTGCCCTTTAAAGAACTGAGCACTGCATGGATGCACACTTGGAGAAGGTGGAAAGCAGTTACTGAATGAAAGAAAAAAATAAAAAAACTCAAAATAGTTTCTAATAAGTTATCAATTCCCCTTTACTTAATTGTCCCTTTAAATATATCAGACATAGCAACATTGGGTATGCTCCAAAAGGGAATATAGACAACACAAAACGAACAGAACAAACACAGAATCTCCCCTGTGAGGGTTCACAGGGGCATGGGGACTTTAAAGGCTTCAGGTTTCAAAGGTAAGTATACAGAAGAAAAAATTATTATTTCCACATTTTAATATATTAGATTAAAAAGGACATTGAAACTAAAACAATCAGTCCTGGGTAATAACAAATATACACATGTTCGAGATAAAAAACATATGCCCAATGTCATGTAGGCAGAGTGCTCTAGGGGTTGGTCCAGATGGTAAATGGTGGACTACATGAAGTGTCCACCGCTGTAACCCCCAGGACTGATTGTTTAATTTCAATGTCCTTTTTAATCTAATATATTAAAATGTGGAAATAATAATTTTTTCTTCTGTATACTTACCTTTGAAACCTGAAGCCTTTAAAGTCCCCACACCCCTGTGAACCCTCACAGGGGAGATTCTGTGTTTGTTCTGTTCGTTTTGTGATATAATTTTGGGATGTTGGCTTGACACTTATTTATAAGAGGAAATTCATTCATTGTTGAATATAGACAACATGTAAATTCACCATCAGACTTTTGCATCTTTTAAAGCTATGGAGAGCAAATGTGTATACTATGTCACATGAGCCGAAGAGACGTGATTATGCAGATTCTGCAAAGCATCTCCCATAATATAGGAGTAGTAAACCAATACGATGTGTAAACAAACCATTGGGTGCCATTGCCCCCAGCATACAAGTATTGCAGAGATTGGAAAGTACTATTACAACAACTGTAGAGACTACAAGACAGACTTCAAGCTAAAAACATAAAACTCTATTTCTAGATTAGGCACATGCTAAATAAGACTGCAAATGCCACAACAGATATAGGGTACATGAGATGGACTGGTTGAGGAAACCTTCAGGAGCAGCAAGTGTCCACTACAAAGTCACAACAACCAAACTAGGAACGTTGGATCAGTAACTGGCTACAATAAAGAAGTACAAAGGAAATAATATTTTCTGCATTAATACAAAATATGCATGAATACAGCAAGCCAAATTTGGGGTGGAGTGGACCCTGCTCAGATGGGTCCCATATCCTGGCATTTTTTACAATCCTGATTTATGTATTTATTTATTTAATCTGTACTACCTACTGTATTTGTATTATGTATTATTATATGCCAACTCAGCCTTGCTGTTTGATGCTATATGTTTTATGACCACTTAATAAATTTACAAATATGTTATTTTACATATACCTCACTCTTCTACTTATTTTCTCCTTTCTTTGGAGATTGGTGGCCATTAAAGTCCCACTGCCCCTGACTTGCTCAGGGGGAATCCCTGCTGTTGTTGGATGTCTATGACACCAACTACAGTCCTTCTATATAGTTATATTTGGGATGTCGGCCACTCCACCCGGAAAAATGCAATTTTTTGTAATAAATATCCCTACTATTGGGGGGTCCAACTGCCCAATGGCTTCCATTTGTTAGGACTCCATTAGAGCGCCTGGGGCTGAGAAATGGTCATTCGCAGAAGGCATGCCTTCACTCCTTCGATCTCTGGAGGTTATTCCTCACTCAGATTTAATATATCCCCATTTACCTGTATACAGATTTTGACTATGTAATTACTTTATTTCATGTATTTAATAGATATATTCTTAGATATGTATGTATATCACATATTTTTAATGATGTTATATGGTTGATGAATTGTGGACTAATTGTCTCAACTATATTCTCTTGAATCACCTTCTAAATGATAATGTGTGATAAGTTAAGGAATAATGCTTGTAATCATTATGGATACTTACACCATAATGAATAATGGCAATAGAAATGCAATTTAAAAGTATAATTCAGACAAATTGTATGTATGGATTTGGTACTAAAGTATCTGTTATTATGTACTAATATGTTACGTCCTATCCATATATATGTGTTGTGTTTACTGACTGACACCTGTTTCTAATTGTAGTGATTCGGTCTCCCTGAGGAAGCCCTGTTATCAAAGGAGCGAAATGCAGAGTATAGCCGAATCCACGCTAATATGGCGATATGTATTGCACTTTTTGGGGAATTTTTAAATTGACTTAAGAGTTCTTATTGTCAATAAAGGCCTTTTTTTTGTTTAGTTTTCATTAAGATCTATTTGAGGCCTATGGTAGGGTACTTTTCGATTGGCTTACAGTGGCTTGCAAAAGTATAATTCTCCACATTTTGTCACATTACAGCCACAAACATGAATCAATTTTATTGGAATTCCACGTGAAAGACCCAATACAGAGTGGTGTACACGTGAGAAGTGGAACGAAAATCATACATGATTCCAAACATTTTTTAAAAATAAATAACTGCAAAGTAGGGTGTGCGTAATTATTCAGCCCCCTGAGTCATTACTTTGCAGAAGCACCTTTTGCTGCAATTACAGCTGCCAGTCTTTTAGGGTATGTCTCTACCAGCTTTGCACACCTAGAGACTGAAATTCCTGCCCATTCTTATTTGAAAAACAGCTCCAGCTCAGTGAGATTAGATGGACAGCATTTGTGGACAGCAGTTTTCAGATCTTGCCACAGATTCTTGATTGGCTTTAGATTTGGGCTTTGACTGGGCCATTCTAACACATGGATATGTTTTGTTTTAAACCATTCCATTGTTGCCCTGGCTTTATGTTTAGGGTCGTTGTCCTGCTGGAAGGTGAACCTCTGCCCCAGTCTAAAGTCTTTTGCAGACGCCAAGAGGTTTTCTTCCAAGATTGCCCTGTATTTGGCTCCATTGCAACTTTTGCAAGCCATTGTATTTGCATCTCATTTAACATCACTTTTCTACACCACATCTGTTTGATGTCAAAATCACTTCCTGTGAATGATCATTTGGTTTTAAAAATTATGAACACAGAGAAGCATGTAAAAAAAACATTTTCTGACGTAATAGCAATGTGAGGGCTTTGGAGCTAGTTTTAGAGACACAATAAAACAAGCTGAAACAAACCTCATAAAAGCATTAAGCATTTTGATTGAATAAAAAAAGTGTATTGAAATCCAATACCAAATAATAATCATGATGTTATAAAAAAAAAAGTCACAATAAAAAGATACATTCTAAACACTACAGAGAAAGCAATAAACAAAAATAGAATGAATTTTCTGTACAGAAAAGACTGGGTGTGTTGGTGGATAGGACAATATAGAGGAGGATGTGGTGGGTGATTCATCCTTTTACATTAACAAGGAAGTCACAAGATGAAAAATGGACCGACATGTGAAAGTGCTGAAGAACAGATTGGGTAAAGGACAGCACGTCAGCCTCTCCATGGACAACACTAGCCTTCTCCGTGGCAGCAAACAAGGAAACCGCATTGTCTGGTCAGCTCACGCAGCATCATTACATGTACTGTACAGGTCCTGAGCCCCCCATTTAGATGCAGTGGCCCAGTACAAATCCCTCTTTAGGCCAGGATCATTCAAAATAGACGGAGATGTGAAGAGAACATCTAGCCAATTCTGGAGTGGTGGTATGTGTAGGGGAGGGGAGTAACACTGTTTAAGTCTCACAGAGGCTGGAGGGGGAGTTGCTGCCAACAGATGTGATTCGCAGCCTGAAAACACTGCACAAAAAGCAACCGTTGCTGTAAAAGGGACTTTTGTCCTTCTGCTGTCCAGCTGGCCACATGGTGGGGCATAACACTGAGCCACAGCAACAGGGTGAAGGCCCATTAGAAGTGAAAATAACAAAAAAAACAATGGAAATACACAATATTCCTCCAGAGTTTACATAAAATTCCTCTTCTGATATAAACCCCCCATAAAATCTTAGAAATCAGGAAATGATAAGGTACAGAATGCCAGGCTTCAGCCCTTGATAGTTGCCTCAGCATACACAATCTGAGCTCCCAGTTATTTCTTGCCAGTACATTTCAATGTGGCACACAGACCCTTTCCGGTGGGCTGCACTGCGTCTGTCCATACATATACACATCAGGTTTGCCTCTGTGGTTGGTTAGTGTTTTTTCATGCTGTGGTTATGGCATTCAGATCCTTCATTAGGCCTTCAAGATGAGCCATCTCCTTGCTTAGTTCATCAGGTTCATAACTCTACAGAGAAGAAACAATTGGTAAATGATAGTTGTAAGACTAAAAACATACAATAGTATTGCTAGGCCCAGGTAGAAGGGTCAGAGAGGCAAGAATAGTTGAAGATTACACATTTACTCCTAACATTAGCAAGTTCTCTATAATTAGAGAACTTCTCTATAATTTGTAAACATACAAATAGTTAGGAAACATGGGTTTATACATTTGAACATGGTTAATTGGCATAGTTTTAGCTAAGACACCTACATGCAGTATGTTAATAACAAAAACGTATATTTCCTAATTTATACCATATTTTCACACTAGAAGACGTATCAGACCTTAAGACGCCCCCCACAATTTAGGCACAGACATTTACATATAAAGTAAATATACTGCACGTTCAAATATTATGCAGGACTGGGCCATGTAGTATACACTCTAGATTCATCCAGCTAAGCCGAAAGGCCAGTGCCAAGAGGCAGGTCTTTGTTTCAGCAGAGGGTGCAGGGCTAAATTTTAGAATGTGCCTATACACTAGCAGAACCCATTCTCTGACCAACTCAGAGAGACACATTTTACAATCTAGCACTAACAATTTACCCATGAGCACCCAATTTACATATGGATAGAGTGGGTACTGCTAGTGTAACACACACACACACACACACACAATTAATATGAAACTAAAGGTAGATACTTACACTTTCCGAGCCATCTAGCATTCTGCTGGTCTCCAGTGGTTCAGGAGCACTGGGCACAGTTACTGGAAGTGGGGGGCGGACTCTTCCCAAGGTACCTAAAGAAGCCGTTTTTACAGATAGTGCTGATGGACCTGAAAAGTAAGAAAAATTTAAAGACAGGGAAAAAAAAAAAGGAGAAAAGATAATATTGCTTGGCAAACTTACCTTGCTGGGCCAAAAGTGGAGAGCTTGGCAGTGGCTCATAAGCTGCTCCAGGAGCCGGAGCTGGAACAGCAGGTACTGCAAAACTCTTCAGGGGATGGGTGGGTCTGATATGTGCAGTAGGAATGCTGGGTCCTGAATCTTCATCCAAGGAACCAGGAAGAAAACTGCCTCCAGGAGTATCTGGGTCGTCACCTCCCGTCTGAGAGGAGGACGAGGCTGCTACTACTACTGTGTCACAGCTAGGGGTATGGCGGACAGATTCTGTAGTGAGGGTGGAAGCAAAAATCAAAACAAAACCTTTACATTTCCTATTATGTACTACAAAAAACCCACAAACTATGTTTGTGCATAATGTATGAATTATTTCACGGAGCGGTAAAGCTTTCTAATAAAAATTAAGAGATAACCCAACCAGCTACCATAGTTCCATATTTGCAAAAACAAAAGGGGCCTACTATAACAGGTTTTAAGTTGCCATTTAGTCTTTAAGCTGGCCATACATCTTTAGATTTCTCTGTCAGATTTCCTTTAGATCTCCTTTTGTTTTACTAAATCCATGTAATATGAGGGACTTTCAAAACCATCAAGTCTACCTGTGTTCAATCGCAGAGGACCCTATACTACATAGTTGTTCGTAGATCTGAAGGATATCTGACAGAGATCTGAAGGTGTATGGCTTTATGCGAGTGTGTGCATGTGTTTGAGTCTTTCTTCAGTTTGCATGCATTAACCTCCTTGGTGGTTTGCACAAACAGAGCACTGCCTGAGCTGGGTTTGGACATACTCGTCTATGCCTGGCGAACCCCTGACGATTCATCTCTCGCTTCCGGCGCTGCGCCTCCAGTGTCATCGGTGATGCCAAATAGTCAGGGGGGATGTGATGTGTAGAGGGAAGGAGGGAGGGCCGGCAATCATGTCAGAGTGCAGTGTACTGTACTGCTTTGATTAACCATGTCTCTAGGGAGGTTAATAGCCATTTTACATGATAGACTATACAGCCACATTTGCTCCAATATGTGCATAGCAGGCCTTTCATGTCCTGTAAAAGCTGTTTTGTTCTCACCTGCGGCCTGAGAAGCACCACCCAGCACGTGCAGCATGAACCCAGGCACAGAACGGAAATGAGAGTTATCGATGGAATGGATGGGATGAGCACTGACAATTGCTGAAACAGAGACAGAATGGTGAATTATGGAACATGAATATAATGAAAGTAATAATTGGATGAGAAAAAGTGTCCTGTTCAGTAAGCACAAAATACTATAATATGATGTAAAAAGGAAGAGATGAATGGACTGAATGAAGACATTTTTAGAACTATAATGGGGAAATGGTAAGGGTTTAAAATGCTATAGTAATGGAATGGCGTCATGATTCTCTTAGAAATTGTTTAATATGTTCTAGAAAACAAACCACACAGTCCTCATAAGTCCCCTTAAATAGTGTGACTTACGCTGTGGAGGCTGAGAGTCAAAAGGCATCATTATTTTTGGTCTCATTCCCCGACGTCCTGAAAGCGATGATACGGAATCCTCAGATTCCAGACCTGTAAAGGAAGAGGGCAGACACCTTTACCTTCCAAACTTAATCTTTAATATTTTACTTGGAGTTTAGTCTAGTGTGTATATGAAGTATTTCTCATCTCATCACTGTAACTGTACTTCCATGTTACCCTTTCTTACCTCGGTATGAATTGCTGTGCTGGTGAATGCTGCCTTCTGTATTGCTATCTCCAGGTGTCAGGTCCTGTGGGGAACGGGGAAGGCTGGTATCTGTCAGCATAGGGTTAGTTTCTGGGGACTTGTCTACTGGTTTTAGCTCTAGTCGTTCATGATGAATCCAGAGATCAGGAGGCTTTACATCCTTGGAGTTTCCTTTGTATTTGTGTGAGCCATTAACGGACTTACAGGCAGCTCTTTTCCTTATTAAAACAAAAAGCGTTAAAGGAAATAAACACAAGATCAGCAAAGAAACAAGATCTAAGGGCAGTACAGGTTTCATAATGACTCATTTTTATTAGTTACATAAAACTGGATGGACAGAGGCCAGTATTACATATTTACCGAACCCCACATTGTGAAGAAGTATTTTCTCAGGCAACGGATTCATATATGTTGCTAGCAGAATTTGTAACAATAAATCAGATTAGAGAAAAAAAGAAGAAATGGAAACGCTTGCACTGAATCCAACATATTGTGCACATAATAAAAGAAAGGAGAAGGGTGGCTGGAGTATGTTGGCAGTAGCCCAACACTCAGGGCACCTGTGAGGAGAATTTTAACTGAAGTGCAGTGTGAGGTCCCCAAAAAAGACAGACACCCATTCATTTAGAATTTGACTAGTCATAGCAAGTGAGTAACTGAACAAAAAACATATGGGAAGGTACTCATAGCTGAAGGAAAACACTGAGCACTGCTGCTGTGCAGGAAGGCCTTCCCACCTGCTTAGGCTTGGCCAATCTAGCCTTAGAATCATTGGGAGATTTTAGTCCACCATAATGGTGGTATATCCAAGTGAACTTCAGATTAAAATTAGGGCTGCAAGTGATCTTTTGCAACGCAGTGACAGAAAAAATGATGAACGATCGTTCACACCACTTTAGGGGATCGATCCCTGGCCAATACTTTTGATGGGGATAGAGGGTCCCTGTCCAAAGTGATGGCAATCAAACAGAGATTTACCAACATGCTGGATCCCTATTCAATCAACATTTTCTTGAGCGGGATTGATCACTCCAGGTGGGCAGTGTTCGATTCCTAAATGCAAGCTAAAAATTGATCCGTGTATGGGTACCCTTAAAGACTCGGACATGTATGTAGAATATTTTTAGAAGCAGCTTTGGATTTAGACTGAGTCAGATCACAGTGACTGATATGATAATGCAAATATTTTGTATCGAGATATTTGGAGACCAACTTTGCCTGGACTCTATACACATTGTGTATGTGCATGTCTGTGCTGTATTTTTACTTTACCCTATTTTTTAGACAATAAGACACACTTTATTCCCCCAGACATGTGGGGAGGAAGTGCCTGCGTCCTAAGCCCCAACTGTGTGCCCACCCGCGGCTGAGTGGCGCCTGGGCTCTCCATCAGCTCCACCAGAGAGATAGGTGAACTCCCATCTATCTTGGTCTGTGTGTGAAAGCTGCACTCACGCTGCAGCTTCCAGGCACAGCTGTAGAGGAGAGACATCTGCAGCCATTCCCCGGCGGCCCCCCCCCCTCTTTCCCCGATGTGGTCTGAAAAATGCAGTAAATTTAAAAGTAACTAGTGCAAGAACTTGTTAGATGGCTTGAAAATAACTTGTGAAGTGTTTCAGTAAATTTTCAGCACAAACCAACCACCAACATCAATCATGACTAAAACTAAACTATTGAAATATTCAGCTGCCTATTGTTCTAACCTTTTTCTATTTATTTCATTTTGATGCTAAAAAAGGCGAGAAAAATTTCCAACTACAGAAACAGATAAGACAACCATGGACGTATGTTGTGTAGACTAGACACAAGAAGATACTCACTTTTTATGGTGGGAGCTGGAACGTCGGGAACAGATGGCAGCAATGACCACAGCCACTAGAACAGTTATAACTCCAAGTGACACAATGATGGTTAGCAGCATGTTCTGATCAAGGGAAGTGGGGCTTCCATGGGGACTATTGCTGCCTGTAAACATTCCACAGAAAGAAAAAAAAAAAGAAAATGTTTACAAATCAAAAACATTAACCATTAATATTGTACGAGATATAGAAAATAAAAGAGAGATTTTTTAGCGTATAAGCTGTAAGAGCTTACAGAGCTTATAGGGAACAATGAACCATATAAACACACACAGATTTATTTCACAATTAGGGTGGCCATGAGGGTTTCAGTTTTAGAGTTTGATCAAGCAGCAAGATTAATTGTTTAATTGAATCATTTGAAAATGGATTCCTTTCTTCTAAATTCAATTGACAAAATGAAATGAAGCATGAACTCAAAAGAGCTGTGATCAACCAGGTTAGAGAATTTCAGTAGATTGTACAAGTTTCTGGCTCTGGTCAACTTGTGCTCGGATTATGAAGCATGGGGACACACTTATCTTTATAAATGTAAACAAATCAAACTGAAACACTGCTCAAGATTTTTTGATCACAGGTACATTGTACCGCCAGATACAATGTGTGTCAATGGACACAAAGTGAAAGCAGGAAAAAAAAACGCAAACAGCTGCAGAAGGATTAGCCATGTGAGACACTGTCGGCTCCGTCGCGGCGCTAGTGAGATCATAGGGAGGAGTGAGGGTGGAAATATGCATATATCTTCCCACAGGTAAGGATTTTTTATATTTTATTTACATATTGCTCCAATAATGTGGAGTTGGCTAGCTAGGGGAAAAGTTTGTCTGGTGGGTTTAGGTGTGCTTTAACGGCAATGAACATGGAGTACAATTCACAAGTATAGATCTGTTTAAAGGAACTGGTTTTGCATCAATCACACTGTGTGGTAGGATCATGGATTAATATTAGATTGGAAGTTAATATTTAGGTTTCAGAAGTCAACTGAAAATTATTCTAAGGCCATGTGTCCACCGCAGGCAGCTTTGCTACGACTTAAGGCCCCATACACGTTTCCATTTTCCCGTTCGATCGACCTAAACCAGTGGTCGGCAAACTGCGGCCTGGGAGCCACATGTAGCCCTTCCCCTCTTAGAATTTGGCTCTTTGCCAAAGCCCAGGTGCCGTATTTCTTCTGCTAGCAACATGGGCTAGCTCCCCTCCTGCAAATTCCTGCAGAAAGGGAGAATTGTTTCTAGCAGGAAGCTGAGCTGTCAGCCTTGCTTGTGCTGCCGGAGAGTGGCTGTCACATATCGCTGCTCATCCTCTGCTCTTCTTGTGTGAAGCCAGCGTGCTCACTACGTGTCTCCAGTGGCTGAAATTGGTATTGCAGCTTGACAGACATTCAATGGCTGTTCAGACCCTATTTTAAAAGTAAAATTTTTCTTTCTTTTTGTTATTAAATGTACAATAAAATTTATGTCACTTGAAAACCCGCAGGAAAACATAACTATAAAATGTTGCAGTTAAAGGTGTGAAATTGGAATGTAAATCACTAATCCCAATACAAGATTGGACTTCTAAAGCCCCCCCCATACACAGTCCAATGGCCGTGCAACAGTCGGGGCATCGAGCTCAGCGCAATTAAGTCATCACGCTGAGCCTGATATTGGAGGTCCCCATTCAAACCAACAGGTGACAGACACAGTGGGACAAGGTTTTCTTACGTTGGAAACCTGTCCGACCAAGAGGGAGCGGTTGATCCTGCTCGAGGAGTGGTACATACAGCTCTTTCTTCTGACAGATGCAAGCAAACCAAACACTGTGAACATGCACAGCACTTGGTTGTGCTCAAATCTCATGCAGAGGACAATGAAGGAGACAGTGAGGAAGGCCACCGTACATATAGGGCTAGTACCAAATGCCATGTCCTGGTACTCATCCAAATAGTTCACTAAAAAAGTTATGTGCACCCCTGACTATGCATGTGACACATCCCAGATGCAGTTCCCAGTAGAAGGGGATGATGCTCTTTTGCTGTTGGAGATGGAGGCAGTGGAGCATGATGGGGTGGGCATAAGATCCACATGTGAGCCAGTATGGAGAGCACATCAGCGCCGGTGAGGACAGCGAAGAGGTAAACCTAAGCTGCATCTGCAGGTAAACAGTCCTCCAGTGTGCACACAATGCACAACACTTCATCATACAGAGGGGGGCAGCTATTGGGGTTATACTTTGGGCAGCTGGCTGGACATGAACAATGTTTTGTGTTATATGTCCGATACACCCAAGAGACCGTCACACTCACACGCCGCTACATATTATATAAAGACCCAATCATAACATAAATCAATAATTATTACATGCGATTACAGGAGGATGTTGTAGGGAGCGTGCAGATTACAACTGCCACCTGTCCCTATTGATGAGCTGCAGTGTCTGGTAGGGTGAGCATATAACCAGGGGTGCACATAACTTTATAAGTAAGCTACTCAATACCAGGAGATGTAGTGTGGTTATAATCAATGCAGTCCTTCTCACTTGTAGTGAAAGAACATATGGTAGATTGAGGAAGGTTTGTCGATATGGTTAGATTGTAAGCAGGATTGGACAGGGTCCTATACTTCTTCTGTGTCATAACCTGTACCTGTGTGTTATCTTGTGTTTTGTCTCAACTCTTTGTACAATTTATTGTACAGTGCTGTGTAATATGTTGGTGCTATACAAATAGCTGATAATAATAAAATGGTTAGCAACAGCCTAATTAAGTAACAATGTAACTATATATTTTAAGTTTAAAAAATGTGTTTCTCATAAGAAAGTTCAGTCCCTATTTTGTTGATATTTGGCTCAGTTGACTAAAGGTTTGCCCACCATTGACCTAAACCAACCATTTTTTAAGTCAATCGACCAAAAATCGATGCCTGTCCACATGGTTCAATGGAAACTTACAAAAATAATAATCGATTGGAAAGCGATCGATCGAGTATACATATATCGAATGTTATTTTGTTGTGCCCGATTTTGGTTTGACTTAAATAATAAGCCTCTTTATACATCCTTTGACAGACATTTTGGTGTGTCAACCTTCTTCGATTATGCTTTTGATCGATCGAACCAACATCGACCAAATATCGGTTTCTCCATGTGGGAGGTAGTTTGATTGTTCTTCGATCGAACCAACATCCATCAAAAATTATGATTGAATCTGACATGGATTGTAGGGAAATTTAAACATGTATGGGGGCCTTTACAGGTGGTTTGCCGGTGGCTTAGGGTACATTCCCGCCGAATTGCAATTAGCATAGTAAAGGTAGGTGTGCACCATTGTGAACATAGGATGAACATGAAGAAGTCTTCTGTGGCAGACATATGTCCACCGTGGGGAAAAAGCAGTGGACACTAAGCCTAAAGTTGATGTGTTCCTGGCTAGCTTCAGAGAGTAAGTATGAAACATATATATACAAAAATGCTTTCAATTTGCAGATCATCCGCGATATTAATCACGACGTGGCAATCACGTCCATGCATTTCAAAAGGCTCTGCCCCACAGCCATGATCAGGTCAGCCGGGCCTGCGATCTAAAACGCGACCATTCTCGCCCATGGACATAAATGAGTAAAAAAAATCGTGTCATGAATCATCATGAATTCTGTCACAATTTTTTTTTATGTGTGCCCATTCATTCTCTATGGGTGCTAGAGATCACCGCCCCATGATTAGAATTGCAGGAGATGGCTAAAGCAGGGACATTGCTTAGGAGAGATTAGCCATTATTATGTAAATAAGATGCAGACAGTTGCCGAGTCAATCAAGCACATAACCAATCATCCAATTGGCCTTTGAAAACAAAGATAATTACCTCCCATTGGAGGGTTGCCATTGGGTCCTATATCTGAAGGACGTACTCCTTTCCCAGAAAGATCAGATGCTAGAAAAGAGAAAGTGTAAGTTATTCCAAAAAAAACGTAACTTTGCAAGTCTGTTCAGTCATTTACAGTATTCTGCTTCGGTTCAATGTTAGAGCTGATTATTTGCAGTCTCAGGCAAAACCGAGAGAAAGGTTTCTAGGGAAGAGCAGCAACAAAGACAACTAAAATGAATATATTTCTAAAGCAGGATCAGCTCTTATGTGAAAATTATTTAGTGGAAAACTAAACATTTAAACAGATTTGACAAAGTAAACTAAATGTCCATCTAACACTACACATTGATTACGATTACCTTGGTTGTTATGCATGTAGGGTGTTGATTCTGCCATAGGAAGGCATAATAAAAAAAGAAGTTTGATTGGTCAGTAAAGAGAGAAAAAAAAAAGAAAGACTAATGTGAAGGTACTAAAAGGTATAGAAGTCACAGTTAAAAGGGAAATGAGAAAACTAGTAATTTTGAAGATAATCACGCAATAGAAGAGAAAACAGCAAAACTGCTACAGATTTGACAAGAAGCGTTGAAGCGGATCATGGATAACGCTAGCCATACACTGTAATTTTTATATTATGATCAAAATTAAGAATTTAGTTTCCAGGCGCCCTCTTGTGGCAGAAAGCAGTAATGATGCTTTAATTTAAAAAAAAAAAAGTAGTGTTTAAATCTATAACATTGTGTGCCGGTACAAAAGTTCGATGTTCGACTGGGGACCAACTTTCTAATTGCGCAATATGATGAAATCTGTCCAGGAAATAGTGTAGTTGTTTTCCATGCTCCAAGTATTAGATGTTTCTCTGCAAGCATGTGTTTAATTAGACATGTAATGTAAAGGGCCTTTCACATGTGCACTTTATGCCAGCAATGAACACACTAACAGTAATGCTACCTTGTCTGTTATCTGCACCTATTACTTAAAAAAAAAAAAGCCTGGTTTTGCATTGCGCTGGTTTCCACCATAAAAGTGTATGGTAGATGCATGTGCTGGGTCTGTAAAACTGTGGTAACGCGTGGAATTGTGCAAAACCTTAAGCACAAACACAGGGAAACCGGTGTACATTGTGCATAGTGTTAAAGAGCACTCAGGACAAATACAGAGCAAGGATACCATCAAGATTTTTTAAATTTTTGTGTTCAATCGATTATTCTTTAACACAATCTCTTTAACCTTCTGCGCGTTTAGCCCGAATTAACTTGGGCTGAGTTTCATGAATCAAGAAACTCAGCCCCAGTTAACTAGAGCCACGCTCTAGGCACCGCCGGTTTCATCGGCATGTATGCCGATGCTTCCGGGTCCGCCCCCGATTGCGCACCGGTAACGCGAAGGGGGCAGGGGTAGGCGGCTCCATAGACCTCCGTGTAACTGGAGGGGCGTCGCCTTTTTCCAGCATAAGGAGACGCCGGACTTATATTTACAACCTTCAACCATGCCATGGGCGAAACGTTTAGAAGGTTAAAGACCTGTTTAAACTAAAAAAAACGTAGTTAAGAATAAAGAGGGAGGATATATTTTGTCCTAGACATCAAAGGATTATGATACAGTTAGAAACAAACAGGTTTTTTTCTTTTAAACACATCTACTAGTAACAGAGGATTACATTATGCACAGTTTACAGAATGGATTATTCTATAGGTATGATTACCTTTTGGTGTACGGAAGAGCACAGCTTCTGACATTGGACCCATTCCCTTAGAATTCCTTGCCTGGATTTTAAAGTAATATGGAGTATCTAGAGTCAGCTCTTGAATTTGGTGTGTCAGACGATTTCCAACAACTGGCTCAATTACCCAGTCGTGCAGCTCAGCAAGAACATCTGTGCTATAATATATAATATAGCCTGTAAGACAAAAAAATATTAGGTTTTTAGGAGCATTTTTAAATTTCCTATTTAATTGAAATATTTTTTGTATTATTGAAATATCCTTTGTCACGAGTTAACTCAGGCTGAGTTTCATGATGTTAACCATGGAAAAACATACCTGTCTGCTGGATTCCCCATGTATGCCGATGCTTCCGGGTCTGCCCCCAATCACGTCACCAGTGACGTGAAGGGGGTGGGGGTAGGTGGCACCATAGACCTCCATGTAAATGGAGGGGCGTCACCTTTTCCCAGCATAACTCTGGTGTCTCCAGTAACATCAAAGTTATTCACGGAACCTCTGGGCGGGTAGGAAATTGCGGCGGAGCATGTTGTGCTCCACTGCCATTGCCCATGGCGCGGTTTTAAAAAAAAGCTTGCCACGCGCGCAACTCCCAGGAGGTTAAGCAACTCTGTTCTTGGGTGCATATGCTGTAAATGTGTAAGAAAAGTTCTGGTATCTATCTACATGTCAGCATAAATGATAGATGGATATGAAAAGACTATAAACCATTTAAACTATGGCAGAAATAAAGTCTGTTGGCAATTAAAATTGTAAAACCCAAGTTCATTACTTACTCACCTGTAATTTTGCCATTAGCTTCTGATGGAGGTTGCCAGTTCACAATAATTGTACGTGGCTTGCCTTCTTTGCTTACAACAGTCACATCTTTAGGGGGCGAGGAGGGCACTAAAAAAAAAAAAAAAACATATACTATGATACTTTGCGTTAACCTGTAAGAAGTTCCATGGTACAGATATTTTTCTTTAAGCTACCTGATTCAAAGGTAGTGCCATGGGCAGTCATGCTCCAGGTACTTGACCGTCTGCCTTTAGTAACCATGACTGAGAATTCATAAAGGGTGTTTGGCTTTAGACCAGTGACCAAATAGCTGAGCGTCGTACTGTTTGCCATCTAAGTGGGGGGAAATGTATAGGTTAGTCCTTTTATATTAACAGTGCTGTGTTTTATATTATACATAGTTTATACTGGATTACAAGGAGGTTCCTTTTCTCAGCTTCTCACCTTATACTTTGTGTTAGCTGGAATGTTGGTCTTCCACCTTGCAGTGTAATAACGTGCGTCTGTGATCTTCTGGTTTTTAGTTAATGAATTGTCTGCCCAGGTTAGTCGTACTGTATCACTGCTCACGATGGTGGCTTGGACCCCCACAGGGGGCAACATTGGACTAGGCTCTGGAACTGGGGTGTATGAGGCATGAACAACATAAACATCAACTTCAGAAGTGTCTATGTCATAGGTTATGAAAACACATGGAAAAAGTAACCAAATAACAAAAAAATTAAATG
>CM070034.1:98009145-98021460 GCA_036250615.1 Ptychadena robeensis
CTATGGTGCACTTTTGGTACAGAAATCTGGACCTCAGCAGTGCACTAGGGAGGTTAAAGAGTATTTACCTAAATTTTCAATAGTGTAGTAGCGCTGTTTATGGTCAACACGAACAGTCTGGGCATGGGGACTTCCAAGTCCATAGCCTATAGCGTACCCACGGACAACAACTTGATGCTGATTTTCTGGAGGAGTCCAGCTAACAACAATGCTAGTCACTAATGGGCGCACATGTAGTGAGCTTGGCATACCAGGAACATGAGACTCTGTAGACAAAAGCACAATACATAGGATTATTTAAATGTGGATTCAATGCATTAGGTGCATAACAGCAGAAAATTAAGCAGCAGGCAAAACAGCTCTACAATAACTATCTGGCGGCGCAATAGTGGAAAAAGAAAGAAAAAAAATGTACCAAATTTGTGCAGCCAAGCCCCTCCCCATCTTGGATGATCTTAACCTTATTCCAAACTGTTTTTGAGGCTCAAGTTCTTACTACTAAATTCAAAATTCTTCTACTGTCACTACAGTCCTCATTTAAAGGTAGCAAACAAAGACCACTTTAAAACTAAATCGTATGTCTTATAGACAGAAACCTTTTAACAAGTTCCCTCACCATCAAGATCGTTTTCAAATGTGTCTGTAGCAATCCAATCAGTGGCAGGTCCACTTCCATTGACAGTCAGAGCCACAACCCGAAAGCTGTATTCTGTGTTCTTCTCTAGCCCTAGAGAGAAATTGATTTTAAAGTGTCTGAGGCATCCCATAAAAACAGAAATGATACAGAGGTCACAGAACTTACCATTAACAAGTTGTGAGAGCTGGCTGTCTACAAGGATCTCATTAGTTTCAGTTTTTCTTGCAGTCTTTCGGTAACGCAACTTATATCCTACAATCTGTCCATTCTGAGTGCCAAGAGGAGGGGGTTGCCATTGCACAAGGATGCTCTGAGAATGCAAAACATAAATCATTATAAATCTATACCTTTGTACAATACTAACTTAACAGTTGCTTTATGTAAATTACTTCATATACAAGGTTCTCAAGAAAGAATTACAGCTTTATGCTTACAATGTTAACCAAAAACTAAAAATGTATTATATTTAAAAAAATAAAAAATTAAACAGCATTGTTAAAAAGAAACCATAGTGAACTTAAGAATGATTACCTGTGAGCTACGAACTTCCAATGTTAAGTTCTGAGGAGCAGCACTGGGAACTGGAACACAAGAAAATTACAGAAAAATTTTGTGTGCAAAATTGCAGAGCTAAAGAAACGGAAGAATAATAAATAAAATATATAAACAAACCATCAGAAAGCGTCCTGACAATAACATCCTGTGTTGACACTCCTGGTCCATGTTTATTAATTGCTACAACTCTAAATGTATACTCTGTGTATTTCTTCAGTCCAGAGACGGTATACAAAAGACCTCCCACATCAATGTCCTGCCGATTTAAAGAGTGGCAGGTAAACACTCAAAGCAATTGGAAAGTATAAAAACAAGTGATAAATAGTGATGAGCGGCATAGGCAACATTCGTATTCGCGGCATGCCGCGAATTTTTGGGAAAACATTCGGAAAACATTCAGAAAATATTCGCATTCGGCAATATTCTTCTTATTGCGAATATCGGCAGTTTCACGAATTTTATATATTCGCGAATATATGTTTAACTTGCATTGAGGGGCGTGTGGAAAAAAAAATTGCGAATTTTGGACGCCATCTAAGTGATTTTCGCGAATTTTCTAAAGTGGCAATTTTCGCAATATTCCGAATATTCGCATCACCCCAATATTGGATTTAAAAACTGTTGATGGTCGCAGGGAGTGTTGCTAAGCTCTTGTTGCAGCCTTCCCATTTGTCCACTTGCATTGAGAGGCGTGTGTAATGGAAAAAAAATACCGAATATCCAGAATTGCGAATATTCGGCAATATATTCACCATCTTCGCGAATTTCCAAATTGCCGATATTCGCGATTAATATTCGGAATCCGAATATTCGTGATCATCACTAGTGATAAATAGGGATAAAAAGGGCCCAACATTTTACAATAAGTTACAATACATAAGCTGGGTACATACACAAACACTCACCTGTTCATTTCCTGCACCTTTCTCCATGTAGTAGAGTTTGTAGTTTTGTATCTCCCCATTTCCTGATAGTGGTGTTTCCCAGCTTACACTGACTGATGTTGGGGAGACAGGTGTGGCTTTTAGATTTGGGGCAGGGCCAGGGACTTGAACTGTAAAGGAAAAAAAAAAACAAACAATCCTAATTCTAATATTTGCATATCAAGAGTCACCCAAAATTTTAGCACAGGTTCACATTAATGTAATTAACCATCCATGTGTGTCAATCTACACAAGATGAACTACTAATCAAAATTTTAAAATCCATTTATGTGTATTCAGATTACAAGGCTGTAGCTATAGAGCAATATATAAAGTACAAACAAAGAGGGATCCTAGATCATGCAGCTTAAATTAAAAAGCTGGCCAACATCCCAAAAGAAATATGTTAAGAAGGGGGAGGGGGCTGTGGGGACTGATGAACCTAGGACCAAGGTTCCTGTCCTCAGCTCCTCACACACAACCACCTCACAGAATTCTCCCTGAACAGCAGGGACATGGGGACTTTAGAGGCCAGGGGTATATAATAGTCAGTTAGGTCTATCACATAACAAACACAAGGTACCTATAATAAAGTATCAACACATCACATAGTATGAACAATGAAAAAAGGAATGTCCATGCATCATCATCGACATAAAAGGGTGTTAGTCCGGTTGGGTTTAGTGTCCTTTAGAGGCATAAAATCGCCAGTGCATGCTGAGTTGTCGCTTAGATCCTGTTTAGCGAAGGAGTGGGAAATAAAAGGCAAAGATGGGTCCAATAGATGGATCAAGGAATGAGTGACCCCGACATATGTTTCATATATTGTTTTCCTCAGGGGGTCCCCATAGGTGTCACAAGGGCCCCAAGATCACACACCCAATGCTCCACAGGAACCCTCGTATCCGGACAGTCATAAAAACCCAGAGTGGAGGAACGAGGGGCCACCTTCTGGGGCACAGTGGCTAACTTTTATTAGCGTATTCTGATCTGAAGTATCAGTGAGTCAAAGCCAAGAGGATATAACTTATCCCCCTGTTTGTAGGTCACAGGGTAGGTATCCATAGATGTCCCCAGAGAGCCTCTCTGGGGACATCTATGGATACCTACCCTGTGATACCCATGTAATACAAGGGAACCTAATCAGATGGATTACTTTTTTATTCTGGTAAGGCAGCTCGGAACCCATACAGGGAGTGCAGAATTATTAGGCAAATGAGTATTTTGACCACATCATCCTATGGCATGTTGTCTATCCAAGCTGTATAGGTCGAAAGCTCTACCAATTAACATTTAGTGATTGCTTCTGAATGAGAAGGGGTGGTCTAATGACATCAACACCCTATATTAGGTGGTGATAATTAGGCAACTCCTTTCTTGGGCAAAATGGGTCAAAAGAGATGACAGGCTTAAAAGTCAAAATAGTGAGATCTTGCAGAGGGGGCGCACTTTAAAATTGCAAAGCTTTGAGTGATCATGAAAAAGCGTTTCATTCAATAGTCAGACAGGGTCGCAAAAGGCAGCGTGTGGAACACAAAGGCAACAAAATAACTGCCCATGAACTGGAAAAGTCAGCGTGCAGCTGCCAAGATCCACTTGGCCACCAGTTTGGCCTATTCAGAGCGGCAACATCACTGGAGTGCCCAAAAGCACAGTGTGCATACTCAGGACAGAAAGGCGAAGACGACACCACTGAACAGACACAAGCTGAACGTCAAGACTGGGCAAGAATATCTCAAGACTGATTTTCTAAGGTTTTATGGACTGATGAAATGAAGTGATCTTGATGGGCCAGATGGGCACGTGGCTGGATTGGGTAAAGGGCAGAGGCCCAGGGTGACTAGACCCGCAATGTGGAGGAGAGTACTGGTTTGGGCTGGTATCATCAAAGAATGAGCTTGTGGGGCCTTTTCGGGTTGAGGATGGAGTCACGCTCAACTCCCAGTCTACTGCCAGTTTTTCTCGAAGACACCTTCTTCAAGCAGTGTACGGAAGAAGTCTGCATCCTTCAAGAAAACATGATTTCATGCAGGACAATGCTCAATCACCACCGTCGCCAAGTACTCCAGCGTGGCTGGCAGAAAGGGTATAAAAGAAGCAAAACTAATGAAATCAAATGTGTGATTTACAAGGAGGTAAACAGTACACCTCTCTGAACAGTGTCTGGGAGGCTGTGGTTGCTGCTGCACACAATGTTTGTGGTGAACAGATCAAAACACTGACCGAATCACTGGATGCAGGCTTTTTGAGGTTCCTTCTTGCAAAGAAAAGGTGGCTATATTGGTCACTGATTGTTTTGTTTTTTGTTTTTGAATGTCAGAAATGTATATTTTGAATGTTGAGATGTTATATTGGTTTCACTGGTAAAATGAATAATGAAATGGGTATAAATTAGTTTTTGTTAAGTGCCTATAATTATGCCACAGTAAATAGTCCCTGCACACACAGATATCCCCCTAAAATAGCTAAAACTAAAAACAAACTAAAAACTACTTCCAAAAATTTCAGCTTTGATATTAATGAGTTTTTTGGTTTCATTGAGAACATGGTTTTGTTCAATTATAATTATTCCTCAAAAATGCCACTTGCCTAATAATTCTGCACTCCCTGTATATAAAAGAACCCTGGTTATGACTTTACTTCTAGTACCCTGCAACACTTTCTGATTAATCATATAAATCTCACTAAGGGCTTGTGAGATTCCAATGTTCCCATTAGAGTGTTTTGCAGAAGCGTGATTTTAGATCGCGCGACAATCGTGGGTGGTTGCACCCATTCATTTGCATGGGCTTTTGCTTTTGATCGTGGGTGGCTGCGGCTGATTACCCCGGATTGTGTCCATAGACATGAATTGACACAATCAAAAATCGGTCTAGTGGGAACAAGCACTAAACACTCTATATCAAACATTTACAGAAATATTAAAGGAAAGTAAAGAATTAAATATCCTGGACAGGCTACATAACATAATAATGATAATAACAATAACAATAATAATTCATTCAATAGGTCCTTAAAAACAAATGCAAACAATTAAACCCTAGTGACAGGGTCTCTAGTAAAATAGAAATGTAAGATAGGGAACATAGGGACATGAATGACAGTAGCAAGCATTTTGCAGGTTGCCTGGATAGATTATGTGTTCACGGCACAATATGTCCAACAGCAGCATCATCTTACCCTCAGGTTGCGTCTCCACTTTGAAAGGAGAAGAGCTTTCCCCAGCTCCATGGTTATTTTGAGCCACAACACGGAAGAAATAGACTGTTTCAGGAAGCAGGTTCTGTATAGTGACCTGCAATTCTAGTGGGCGGCTGGTGTTCTCCACACGTTCTCTGTATTTGTTAAATATCAACACATATTTTACACATGGTTACAAAAAGCACACATTTAAAAAAAAAATTAATAAATAACTAGTATATGCAGTTTGGATGTGCTGATTTGTGGTTCTTATACATTTGCATTAAAAACAAATGCATACAATAGGTACATGCTGCAGAAAACAAAACACAAGTTAATACATTGCTGGACTTACTTAGGATTACCATAGTGAAGAGGTTTCGTTTATTTATAATTAGAAAGAACACCACAATATAGACAACTACAAAAAATTAACAAGACAAAGCTCACCTGTTCATTCCCTCTTTGCTGTAGTAGACTTGATAAGTTAGATTTTCTCCATGAGCATCAGCAGGTACACGCCACGTCAGCTTGATGAATCGCGTGGACACCAAAGAGGCCACGACATCCCGCGGGGATGATGGAAGGGGGCCTCCTGGTGTGGCAGCTACATGGTGAGCATTGGCACGGGTCAGTGAGGGGGCAGGAGAAGTAGGGACGGTAACACCTTGACGAAGGTAAATGGGAGGAGGGAGAGGAGGACAAGCACAGGCACACAGACACGAAAAGCAAAAAACAAGAACAGAAAATAAACAAAACAAACCGGGCACAGCCTCCATGCAGACATGGGCAACCTGCCAATGAGAAGGACACCCTCAGTGACAAGAAGTCAACAAACAATTTCCAGAGGTTGTGGATGAATTGAATTTTGACTTCTAACCAGCTTACAAAGTGTCACTACTGGCTGGCTATGCTGCCACAAAACATGCAAAACACAACACTATTCCCGATCACTGGATAAGGTATGAGCACAATGCATACCCCTTGGCTGTGAGTGGGTAAACTTATTCAGATGGGTCTTCCACTTCCCCATAATTTTTATATTTGTGTAATACCAATGAGACAGTTGTAGATTTGCTGACATCACCATATAGTGATCAAAAGAGCCTAATTTAGAAGAGTCCTAACTTTTTGAAAGGGGGAAAAAAGTATAAAGAAAAAAAGGTTTTGTACTAAATGGGCAGCCAATGTCAAGCAATAAAAATAGCATAAAAATGTTAAAAATAGTATAACAAACTAAATTACGTATTAAAGTATTTTATGAAAGGGAAGAATGCATCATTAGAACACAAAATTTCATGCATAGGTTTTGATATTATATAAAGAATATAAACTTGTACATGGGAGTGCAGAACAAAAGAACTGTGCAACCAGGGATACAATTATAAATGACTCCAGGAAAATTTTTGCCATTTTATGTGTCTTTGAACTTTAGTCACAATTACAGATAAAACTTCACTATAGACTGATAACCTCAATGTCACAGAAAATTTTCCATGACCTAGAAATCAGCAGGGCGTATGACGCAGAGAGGATGCTGCACAGGGAGCTATGGAATGGTGGATCAGGAAAATAGGTATAAAAAAAAAAAGAAAAAGGGAGGTCAGCAGAGCTAGGGTGAAGCCACCAGAGCAATTCTCGTTGGGTGGGACTTCAAGGCAATGATTATGTAATAAAATTTGCTAGGACACAAAAAGGTCAAAGACACAATGACATAAAACCCAGTAAATGTTAAATCAAATCAATATAATACAAAACCCGCATAGACCAATTTGTGGGAAATTGTAATGCAAGAATTCTCATGTCTGGAGCATCCAAATATGGAAGCGCCAAACAACTAAGTATAAATAATAATACACACTTACCAGGCTCTAAAATAATGAGCTGGGCTGCTGCCTGAACATTTCCCACCTCATTCTCAGCAATACATTGATAAAATCCTTCATCTGAGCGAACGAGTCCAAGAACTTGAAGATCATGATCATCCTAAAGAAGGAAAAAAAAAACATTTAACATGACCTGCTGGCGTTTCTTCAAAAAGGAGTAAATTTGGTAAACTGATTTTCCTGGACATTTACTACTCTCTCTGTGCAGCTGATGCATTGTGACAAGAATCATCCATATACTTTTAGAAAGTTAATTAAAAATCCAAAACAGCAGATATATATTTATATATCATTATACTTTAATTTCCAAACTCATGCCAATTAAGTATAGTGTACTAGATGAAGCTTTTTTTATCATTCTTACTTGTTTTAACTAATAACTGCTGTCTCTGGTAACATGTCTCTGGACATGAAAACTTGTACACCCCTCCATCAAAAAAACTACTATTAAACCCTGCCATATAAACATACAGTAAGAGGAGAGCTCAGCAGCAATGATTTTCAGAAAAAAAACCAATAACAGATTTCAGTGATTTTATTCCATTAGACCACTTAATTACAATGAATCTACCATGTGGTAAGGACTAAATGTAACCCCAAACCTGAGGGCACAAATGATGTACATTTAACTTATAAATGTACTAAAACTATGCAAGAGGAGACATTTTCTAAACTGGAAAATCAATCTGCAAGGTCCTTCTACTACATAAAATATTGATAGATCTAAAAATTTTGGAACATATAATTCCCTACCCAGTTACAATATACCACTGCTTTTAACTACTTCACAACAAATGATCTCTCTCTTTTCAAAGTATCATTAGTAAACCTACTAGGTTTTAATATTTCAGCTAGAAAAAGATGATTTATTGGGGACATCAGAGTGTACAAGTCAACCTCATGAAACTCCACACCCAGGAGCTTTTAATCAAAGTAGTGATTTGGGGTTTCCTTCAATCACAGAATCCAATTACAGTTAATAAATGTATTCAACTAATGAAGAAAAAGAAAATATAACATATAATTTGTGCAAGTTTTTTTCTTTCTATGTTAAGTGGAAAGGTCCCTCAATGTTTGTACTTTTCTTGAACCTGTTCTAGTACTATCCAGTAACATACAGTATATCACATAGCAAACTATTCAAGTTCCATAACCTTTTTTTGTGACAAGCACACAGTGACCCAGACTAATGCAATTATTAAACAGTATTCATTTAACTTACCACTATTTTGAAGTAATCGCTAGGAATAACCATGTCTCCATTCTTTACCCATTTGACAGCCGGTGTGGGTTTACCACTAACCTCACATTCAAACACAATATCCATAGATTCATGAGCATGAGTATTAGATGGCTTAACTTTGAAGACAGGGGCCACTGCATAAAGATAGAAAACATACTGATGGTGAAGTGCATTGTTTTAAAGAGTGTGTTTCAATATGGTAAATTAATGCATTTTAGTATGGCAAGACTGTATTGCACAATCTGTGACAAAAGGCTTTCCGGAACGAAAGGGTTCAGGACACATATGCTGTCAATGTACAGTATACAGATAAATGTTATGATGATTTAAGAACAGCAAGTGAAGAGAAACACTGATCATTTGTCAACAACAAAACCTCTGTTGGAGAGGGAAAGGAGTGACCAAATATATTGTCAAACACACTGTGTTATTACCTGAGAGGAAATGGGCCAGGTCCCCAGAGAGGAAAGCACTGCATCCTCTCCCACATAATAAACAGAAGATAAAACCGAAGCCTAGTGTTTCTACAACCAATGGACAACTAGAACTTTAACCAAGTAAACCCCAGAATAAATAAAAGGTGAATAAAAGCCTCCCATTTATGAATAAAGTGTGTGTGGTTGTGTGAGTCACTGTCCTCCCAAAACATATTTCAGGCTGTGTTCTTACTTCATTAGCTTTATATCTATTTATCAAAGAGTATCACAAGGTTTCTAATACTAAAGTGATGTGTAATGTAAAAAATAATTGAGGTCAAAATGTGTAAATTAAATTAATTTTACTGAAAAATTATAAATTAATACAAATACGAACAACTAAACTGAACGGTTTTCTAGAAGCAGTATAAAAAGTCCCTGGAGAAAACCTCATACAAAGCTGGTTTGCAACATACAATGGTTTCCTTACCTTGTACAGATAGTTCAGCTTGGGCATGTATGGTTTGGTTTCCATTGTCTGCTGTACATGTATAGATCCCAGCATCCTCTTCTGCTACACTGCTGATCTGCAGGCTGCCACCTGCCAACAATACCGATCTGTCCGATCTGTAAGCAGCAAACAGTCAATGGAAGGGCAGAGTCAATAGAGTCAAAACCATCTATGCCTGCATTGAAATGAACAATAGCAGCAACAGGACAGAAGAAATCCCAGCAGTACTGACCTTCCCAGAGCACCAAAAGTCAAGCAAGAATACAGTTGTAGATCAGTAAATCTTTATATCACTCTACAGGGTTCAAGTGTTATTGCTGAAGAGCCAACATCATACATAATCGTTATATAGCGAAAAAACAAGGTAATACTGTGGTTCTAGGAAGACACCTCAACACTAATAAGTAAAAATCAATTTAACATGACATCAAGTTAAGAAACTGGTAATATTAGAGATAAGATCAGAGAAGAAAAACCATTTGGAGTGAGAATGAAATCTGAGAAACATATTTTGCATTCATAAATAAATGTGATCGATAACATAGAACTTCTCAGTAACTGTTAACATTTAACAAATTTAATGAGCTTCTGAATATGAGGGAGATATATTTCAACAAAAAAAAATACAAGTTATCCTGTTAACCTACGATAGAAATCAAAATTTTTTCTTACTCGTCTTGTATTCCAAGTCTGTTTTTTCAGATTCTAATGCATACAGCTCTCTTGATGGCAATAGAACACCCACTGACACAGATGTACAAGCTCTCTTGATTTCTCCCAGGTATCAGGTCACCCCTTATTTTTTGCTACCTTGTTTTATAGTTGATGTCCTACAGTCTAGCTTAATGTTTTCTTGCTTTATCCTTCTATCTCTAGAAATGGTTACATATTTAACCTCATCCTGGATTTCAGATCAAGGTATTGCAATATTGTTAATAATCCTTGCTTTTTTTTAAAAATGTATCTTGTTCTTGTTATTGCATGTTATAGAGTAGTTTGTGTATGTTTGAAATAAACTAATAAACGGTCAACATTTCCTTTATGGTGGTCTGTGACACTATACCTATAACATACTCTTTATTACTGTATTTTAAGTTAAAGAGACTGTGTGCAGCTTATGTAGTGAATGGTTATAGTTTATCATCCTTCCTTAAGCCACTCCCTATTTCTTTATGTTGGCATGTTACACAAAATATTGCTTCTAAGGGTGCCCCACGTTATTTCCCTATTCTAGCCATTTTGCTACATCTTCTTTTCATTTAATTAAAAGTTAATTGTTATTTTGATTTCAGCGTATGTGTACTGCACTGTACATATACTCCTGCACTGTACAATAATAAGATACCTGCATAAACAACAGACATTTTCTGGCCTAAACAATCAGATCTTTCAAGTATTAATGTTTGATCAAATTCACTGCCTAATTAAGAAAATATGACCTGTGTATGGGCTAAACCTTACCTGCCAAAAATTATTTCTTGGTCTTTGTGGCTCCAGTGTATATTGGGGGTTGGAAATCCAGACACTACACAGGAGAGTAGTACTGTTTGTCCAGCTACACTCATTACAGAGGAAGGCTGGCGAAGAAATACCAGGGAGCGATCCTCTCCTGTTTCTAAAAGAAAGCAGAAACTGTTCAAGAAATGAATCTTGGCAAACTGTCAACTCCATTACCAATATTCTTTGCAATTACATATATTCACTAATGTCAGACAAGAAATCTATTAACAGCCATTACTTTCCATTAATAGAACTGTATTAGATTGCTTCAGGTATAATGATAAAATAATCAGTATCCGAAAGTAAGCTGCACATAAATGACAATTGCCTCTATTGGAAAAATTGTGAAGGGTTTTACCTTCCAATACTTTCACCTCAGCCTCTTCACTGTATTTAATGGATGCACCACTGCCCACGCCACATCGATACAGACCAGCATCGCTCTCATTGGTGTTACTAATGACTAAGCTTCCATTAGACAGCAACGCAACTCTGTCATCTAGTTCTCTTAAAGAACGGTCCTGCTCCCAGTGAACAAAAGATACCAGTTCTGGGCTTACATCACAACTTAATATCAAATTATCTCCGACATACACAGATGAAGCCTCAGGCTGGCTGGCAAATCGAGGAAGGCCTGCAACAACAAAGTTTAAAATATAAGTGAAATAAGAAGTGCATTAAAAATATGTAGGTTAGGCTAAAACCTAAATCCTAAAACAGGGCAAAAAATTATGCAGCTTAGGTGTCATGGCACACATCGATCTCCCCAAACAGGAACTTTGAGGTACCACTGGCAAAGAAAGACAGAGAAAGGGGACACAGAATACAAATATAAGAGGTGAGAAGCGGTTGTATATTAAAAGAAATGTCCATCTAGTAAGAATCGCTTTAATTGACCGTTTCATACACCTTGTAGGCAACAAATGTGTTATATTGCTTTTATAAACATATTTTTCAAATGAAATTTTCTAAAGCTATGCTAGTCAGAGCTTTAAAGCCTTGTACAGACTCTATATCAGGGGAGCCCATTTAAATGTATTTAATATAAATACTGGATATACTTTATATTTAAATACATATAATTTGTTTTGCATAACAGCATGAAAATGTATGGCACACTACAATTCTGGCCATACAATTGGCCTTGGGTCAACAAAGAAGAGAACAAGAAAAAAAAGGCAGGGCTCTGTGATCTGCTCCTACTGTATTTGCAATCTGCTGGTAGATCATGGTCTACCTATTGGGCTAGATAAAAGTTACTAAAGATTATCTGCTCCAATGATTAAATGTAACTAGAATCAGAATTGGTTGAACATCTGTCAAAAATAGTGATGACCCGAACTGTTCGCCGGCGGACTATCGGCGGCGAACATCGCATGTTCGCGTTATTACACGAACATATGGCGACCCGCCCCCTATCTTTTTGCATTGATGAAACTTTGACCCTGTGAGTCACAGTCAGCA
>CM070034.1:98029862-98042128 GCA_036250615.1 Ptychadena robeensis
AGGAGCGGCCCTAGAGAAGTCTTGGAGCTGTGCATGTGATGAGGTTATGAGTGGGGATGTACATCATGTATGTGCAGCTGGCAGATCGTCAGCAACTGCGTGATACTATCATATCAATATGGACCAATGTCTCTGAGAAATGTTTCCAGTACCTTGTTGAATCTATGCCACAAAGGATGAAGGCAAAAGGGGGTCCAACCCGGTACTAGCAAGGTGTGCTTAATAAAGTGGCCGGTGAGTGTATAGTGTATTCCATTTGAAGCTATAGGGATATTGAAGCTTCTCTATAGGTTAAGTAAAAGTTTGAAAGGCTACGTTAGTGTTTTGGAGCAATAATTCATCAAAGGTTTCATAAGGATGTCTTGCATAACCTAATGCAGTGTTTATCACGATGCCCTGTGCTAGTCTATCATGGTCTTATTCAGTGTGCTTTCTCACACAGTGCTGCAGGCTTTGATATGTAGGGTCTTATCGCACAGGACGTGACTGTGACTTGCTGCTTCCATACATTTTCCTCCATCCCTCCCCCTCTAGTGTGCATACCCTCATTCGGCTTACAGATCCTTAGAAATGCAACTTGCTGAGCCCCAGGTATCCATGGAAACGGGTAGTATGGGACTTCTGTCTGCCCTCCCCCATTTCTTCTATACACATGTCGAAGAAGGGGGGGGGTGTAATTTGTGACATGTAACTGGTAGGAGGAGGGAGGTTATTGTGCTTTTGGGGGTATGCAACAGCTCTGATGCATGGGGGGAAGGCTGACATGTTATACTGGGAGAGGATGCACCATTTATCACTGGGATTGAACCATTCCTGCTAGGCCCGAGTAGTGTCTACTTTCCTTCCTCGATTGAATATGCTGACATGTATTTTCCATGTTGGCAGTTTTTTCATACTTTTGTAATTTTTACGCGTCTTTCCTCTTTAATCGCGGTCTGTTCATTTGGATTCCTGAAATGTTGGTTTATTATTTTATCCATTTTTTCTTTTGATAAAATAATTTTTACATAAAGTGAAAATTTCTGGCGCCTGAAAACATAGGAAAATTCAATGGTGACACATTCCTAATTGCTGTGTGTTTTTTATGTGTCTTATGTTGGCTGTTTACATCAACTGCACATCAATGGTACCCAAATGATAATTAAGGATTAAAGAGTAATTTTCACAAACCTCTGAAAACTTGTTCATCAGCCAAGTTGTGCGAGTGCCAGATTTAATTCCTCTTTCTAGCATACTATTGTATATGTGCTTTAAACCAGACTTTGGTCTGTAGCACCTTGTGTGGGTAATTTTGAACTATGAATAAATTTTTCAAGGTATAGCTATCGTTTTGGCCTATTTAAATGTTCTAAAAGGTTAAAATGTAATGTGCATAGAAAGCTAAAATTTTTAGCTTTTTCCTCAATTTAGTGGATCGACATGAATTGGTAATCTAACCATGAAAAACCATCCTAGGTATAGACTTGTAGATCACAGTTGACAGGTTTTCTGACAGTTGTCAATAATGTCCTTCAATTCTTATAAATAGGCTATAAAAACAGCTTTTTCACCCAAAAGAAAGCCTTTGGACAACATGCGTGCTTGACATCAGCTTGTCTGAATCCTCACCCGCCAAATTACTTCCTAGTTATCATATGGTTTGGTAGTATTTGTGTCCTATAAATGCTGGTCTTAAGATTTGGTATTTAGGATACTCCCAGCAGAGTTCAGCAGAAGAGGCACAAACACTAGGATAATTGCTAGAAGCCTCATAGGTTTGTATTCTGTAGAGAAGGCAATTTTCATGTACCGATAGATCTCTCTGATTTGGTAGTTTTTTTTATTCTTCTTACAGTACATAAACTATATTTACAATTAATTTAGTGGTTGCCCAACCATATTTATCAAAGCAGGCACTCTTAGGAAACCA
Source organism: Ptychadena robeensis (assembly GCA_036250615.1). Lineage (NCBI taxonomy): Eukaryota > Metazoa > Chordata > Amphibia > Anura > Ptychadenidae > Ptychadena > Ptychadena robeensis. Next base: position 98,031,772 of record CM070034.1, read on the forward strand.
TCTTTCAAACAAAGTGTAAATGATACATGCGTGACAGCAGGCTTTCTGCAGCAGATCTATTGGTTACTCATGACTAGTGGTGACCCCTTTAGTTTATGAATTGTTGTCTTGGCACATATTTACCGTCCTTTTCACACTATAAGACGCCTCACAAAGTTTTTCAGAGAGAATTAGGCAAAAAACCCAGAGATACAGCCATTCAGATATCATGTGACTGCAGAATGTTCCAGCAAATTGGGTGGGACTGGACCATGCAGTATTCACTCTATATTCCTCCAGCCAAAAGGCCAGTACCAGGAAGGAGAGCTTTGCAGCAGTAGAGTATGCAGGGCTGAAACTTAAGCAAGTGTTTATACAATAGCAGTACCCATTCTGTGAACACACTGAACATTTAATAAAGAGACACATTTTACAATATGGCATTCAGCAGCTATTTACGTATGGGAGGAGATTAGTCTTTGTCCCACTATGTATTTATTGCAATGCAGAATGTTAATGTTAACACTCAACTCATGCTATCTAATTGTAAAATGTGAGAGAGTGTGCTAAAGGTGGAAAATTACCACCAGTAGCCAAAATTCCCCCCGACATCAGTCAGGGGCAAGGGGACTTAAACAGCCATGGATTGAAATCAAGGTAAACCAGAAGTACAACGTGTATGTTAGTAAAAAATAAAGATCATGTTTAATACACAATAACAGTTAAAAAATAACAGTTAAAAACTTAAATTGTAAGAGGAATTCAATCCACGACTTTGGATTACTTTAATTACTTTTCAGTCGAAATTGAAAAACAATCATACTCCCCATGTGGTGTACATCGATTAAATTTTAATAGATTTAAAAAAAAATTTATCGTACTACAAAATCTAATCGAACCTCGATTGAACACTAAATTGAACCATGTGTGGCTAGCTTTAGCGTCTGTACCCTGCTTTACAATACACAGATCAGACTAGCTAATTATCTATTGCTGCCTACTGGCTGCTGTATTCAGTCATTTTGAGTGCACTGGTCAACAATTTGTTGCCCTCATTACTGAATGTGGACTTTAAGTGGGATTTACCTTGTGAAAAAAGACCGGTTTCATTGTGGGGTTTGTTTGGTAAACCTTGTTTTTTTTAAAATAATATACAATGGTTTATGTTCCTGGTGAGCAGAGTTGCTTTGTGAAAACTTTACAATTGCTTGTCCTATTAATAAAAATTGATTATGTGACAAGTAGCGGTGTGACATCTCTGTAGGATCACAGCAATGTTTTGCTGTGTTGAGGAAAGGGGGGGTGGGGTTGGGCTTTGTCTGCCATTATAGACCTGTTATGGAGGAACTGCTGAGTTTGCTGGTTTTCACACTGGGGAGAGGTGAGTTGGCACAGTGCCGCTGTGCCATCCGCTGCCTGTGCCATTGTTTGCACTGCTTGCTAAGTGTTATCTGTTCGCTCTTCCGCTGCCGAACAGATGTTTAGAATGCCGAAAGCAATCTCAGCCATTCTGTCTGCTTCAACCCAAGTGGAGACCTTTCCACTGCATATAGCATTTTTTATCAGGAAAAAGATCATGGTGTAAGGTTTAGAACAATATGAAAACAAACATACCCTTTTATGTCAGTAATGTTATAATAAAAAAAAATCTATAACACATGTATGCCATAATCTGTTTTTGTGGGTTTTTTTTTATTATTTTTTTATTTGAGCAGACTGTTTACACTTTTTTATTACATAAAGGCATAGATATGTGAAGAATATTACTTGCTGATGATGCTGGTCATGAGGATCAGTGAAGTAATTGTGTGTTTTTCATGTTTTGCAGGTTTGGGGTTCAGGACATTCACACCCTTTTACTTTCTTACTGAACCAGTGGACATTGTAACTTTACGTGGGACTCCAGCCATCCTGAACTGTTCTGTGTATGCTGAACCATCGGCAAAGATTGAATGGAAAAAAGATGGAACATTTTTAAACTTGGTGTCTGATGACCGGCGGCGTCTTCTTCCAGATGGATCTTTGTTTATTACCAGTGTAGTACACTCCAAGCACAACAAACCGGATGAGGGCATTTACCAGTGTGTTGCCACTGTGGAAAGCTTGGGCAGTATTGTCAGTCGTACTGCAAAACTCTCTGTTGCAGGTGAGAGACTGGAAGCTATTGTTTTGTAGCTAAAGTTTTGTTTCTCTGTTGCACACTAGTGATGAGGGACTAGGCAATATTCGAATTCGCGTAATTTCGCAATTATCCGCCATGATATTCGATTCCATATTCCTAATCTCGAATATCCGCACTTGTCGACCTGAATTGCGACCTAAAAATCGCGATTGCGATCAAATATGCGCAATGCATGCAAGTCAATGGAGCTTGGATATTCGATTGGGAGAATATCCATCATTTCCGTTTTTTAAAAAACGCATCGCGATTATATAAATAGAATCGATAGAAAATCGCAAAAAAGCGCGTTCATGTCGGATATCCGTATATATATTTGCGAAATGGTGATATTCGAGCTAAATATTCGAAAATAGAATATTCAAGCTCAACACTATTGCAAACCAGGCAATGCGAGTATTAAAATCGTGTTTGTGTGTGTGCTGCAAAAAAGGTGGTATAATTCCAACAGTCTTTTTGCTTTTTTGCCAAATTCAATGCTTTTGAACTTTATGGTTCTCTAATCTTAACAGGGGCATATCAAAAGTTCCTTAAATCGCTGTATAAATAATTTTTCTTGCATACAAAGACTGATTTTTCAATCAGGTTAATGTCCCACTAAAATATTCCAATTTTCAGCAAATACAGCTCTGGAAAAGGTATTCTCCTAATATGCGTTATACTGAACAGCTTTGCCATAGTTTTATGATCCACGCTCAATATTTTTTGTAATTTCCACATACAAAGATTGTTCATTAGAGCAAATATTTAAAGGTGACAATACATCAAGTAACTTTGCAGTATTTGTGCCATTTTGCTGATTGAACAGTTCTGCAGACAGCTTTCATAGGTTTTGTCAGGCTCTCCACCAGTTTCTCACACTGATGTTGGGTAACTTCATACCATCCTTCCTCTTTCTCTGATTGCAGAGGTTTTATTCATCCAGGCTTAATGGCTGTGTCATGGAGAGTTGCCCTGCTGGAAATGCCAATCTTTTAAGTTGAGGAACATAGTCTTAGCAAAAGTAAAATGCAGGACAAAGAAAATATTTTTAAGATAACCTATCTGGCTTGGTTCAGGTGTCCTTTACAAAGACACATCCCGGGGTGGATTTGATTTAAATCAAACCGATTTAAATCACTAGTCTGTAAGGCTCAATTAAAATCAAACTGATTTAAATCAATCATTCTTTCTGGTACAACTTTAAAATGCAAGTAGATAAAGATTTTTAGAACAACTTCTTTTTATATTAGTTTTTTCTATCCCCAGTTTAATTGAATCATTCATATTTGGACAACTTTTCTGTTGCACTTAGTTTTGAGAACTGCAAAAGTAAACCCAGCATCTGTGATAATCTATTGTAGCAGAGAAACTTCCCAATAATCTTACAAAACAGACAGAAGTTGATGATGGTGTAAGCACATCACCCAAATTTCCCCTTGAATAGACATGGTTGAGGGGACACAAAAGCAATACATTTATTATACACAGTGCAAAAAATGACGTAATGACCATCATATCAATCAAAAACGATGCACAATGTTGCGGATGTCACATCTGTACACGTGCTTAGACAATTAAAATAGTCCAAATGGCACAAATTTCACCCCAACGCGCGTTTCGTTGAAGACCACTTCAGGGGGTACGATATGTAATTTAACCTCCTGAGCGTTTGGCCCTTGGCACGGTTTTTTCATTACCGTGCCACGGGCAATCGCGGCGGAGCACAATATGCTCCGCCGCGACTTCCTGCTCAGCTGGAGGACGTACACGTAAGTCCGGCGTCACTGGAGATGCCGGACTTACGCTGAGGAAAAGCGACGCCCCTTCAGTTACACGGAGGTCTAAGGCGCCGCCTACCCCCGCCCCCTTCGCGTCACCGGTGACGCGATCGGGGACGGACCCGGAAGCATCGGCATACATGCCGATGCTCCCGACCGCCATAAGCAGACGGCGAGACCCTGAGCGCAGCTCTAGTTAACTGGGGCTGAGTTTTATGATGCATAAAACTCAGCCCGAGTTAATTCGCGCTAAACGCTCAGAAGGTTAATCGGCCAAATCTACATTAACAAAAACAGCCAACACAAGGGGATCAGTCATATTGAATAACCAAATCGACATAAAAGTAGACACAGACCCTCAGGGGTTACTCACGTCCATAGATCAATAAGACATGATCTATGGACATGATTTCTGAAGATGGGGTCCCCACTGGTGATCTGCGTAACAAGACTGACCCAAACCATCAACTGATCATGTTTACCAAAGTAAATGTATAAAAAATCTATCTTGATGTACGTAGATCACCACAGCAGTTGTGCAGTTAAAATCTGTCTCTCCGTTCTCCACTGGTCGGTGCAGTGGGGACATCATCTTGAGAAATCACATCTTTCCACTCCACTATATTAATCTATGGACGTGAGTAACCCCTGAGGGTCTGTGTCCACTTATATGTGGATTTGGTTATTCAGTATGACTTACCCCTTTGTGCTGGCTGTTTGCGTTATGTAGATTTTACATATCGTACCCCCTGAAGAAGCCTTCAACGAAATGCGCGTTGGGGTAAAATTGGACTATTTTAATTGTCTAAGCACGTGTACAGATGTGGACATCCGCAACATTGTGCATTGTTTCTGATTGATCTGATGCCATTACTTCATTTCATGCACTGTGTATAATACATATATTGCTTATACATATTGAGTGGCCCGTCCCCTCATCCTCGTCTATTCAAGGGGAAATTTGGGTGATGTGCTTATTCCATTATCAACTTCTGTCTATTGTTTTGGGATGTTGGCCACTATACATCTGAGAGTGGAACAGAAAATCATTGATTTTTATCCACCCTGCTTACCCTAGCCTTGCTGGAGCACCCCCATATCATCACTAACCCTCATCTTTATTTTAGAAAGGCTCTCATATTACAACTTTGTTTAAACTAAAGTTTATGTGCAGTAAATAATCAGATTGTAACATTCCATCTCTGTGCTGATTTATTTTCTCCCTCTGCTGTGTCCTAGCTTTATTGTTCCCAGTGTCTGTTGCTTGACATTGTTATGTACTGCTGTTTTTTAAAGCAACCTGACCCTGGCTTTATGCTTTTGAAAGGAAAGCCTGGATTGCACCTTTCTTCTTTCTTTTCCTCACTCAAAACTTTTTTGCTCCTGTTTTGCCTTAATGATTATGTTTAATTCCCGAACTACAGTCACACGCCATCAATGTACCATTCAACTGGTTGCATTGCCAAGCGAGTGTTGATTAGAGCAGTTTTATTTTTATAAACCTTTCCTCATTAAAGGAGATTTGATTTAGTCGATTACCTAATCAGTACCTCCTAAAGCAGAATGCTTGTGTTGTAATTTAACACAGTGGAAATGGTTGGTTGTCCTAGTCTGAGATGACAATTTTTAAATGTCTTTTTTCAGAGCTGTATACCCAACAAATTTTTGTTACATGTTATTCCTACAGCTGTTGTATTTGCATCTAAAACTAGTATATTTTTTGCATGGTTAGACACACTGGACTGTTGGACACACATTTTAGGAATATTCCTAAAATGTGTGTCCATATTCCAGGAAACAAAAAAATATTACAGGCTCATTCCGGGCTGTCTCCACAGCGGAGATGCACAAATCAGAGGAGAAACACTCCCTGCTCTGTGCCGATATACACAGTTTACAGTTATTGCCTTAAAGCAGACCTACCACCTGGTAGGTCACTCAGCAGTATTGGCTGCTAAGATAAGCAATTGTAAAGAAAAAAATATATATTTTTCTGACAGCAGGAGGGGGGGGGGTGCATGTTCAGAGTGTGCCCCTCCCACTGCCTTTTATCGCCCTTAAGCAGCCAAAATGAGGTTTGGGACATCTATCCCAGACAGGAACTTGTCTGCCCGGTCTCATGTCTCGCGAGAAATAGGCTCTTATCAGCCATGAGTTATCAGTCTCTCCCGTCCAGAGACGCATCTCATGAAGTAGCTGCTCCCCCACCCCCACGGAGCTCTCAAGCTCCTAAAGGAGGGGGAGGTGGAGAGGGGGGCAGTGATGGCAGAAGCAGCTTCACTTCTACAGGATCTAAGATGCCGGCATCAGAACTGAAGGCGAATAAGGTGAGTATGTTTTGGGTTTCTTTTTTGTGTAGCAGCGTTCCAGTCCATCTGAACTGCTGACAGGTAAGTATTGTCTATTTAATGTATGCATTTCTTTTTAATTTGTGTTAAAAATATTAAAAACACATCAGATACTTGTACGATCAATTAAATTTACTGACCTGTCCCATCACTTCAATAGATTTTATGTTCAATATCAATCACAACCAGGTGTGCAGATTCAGTCATTCTGGACAAAGGTCTGATTATATTCACAGAAATGCATACCATGTATACTTAAATATAAGCCGAATCTTTCCTATACTAGTCAAAAGTGAACATGGTATCACCGAAGTTGCTGGAGATGTAGAGAAGGGTTGTAAGAAAATTTGAAAATTATTGCTCTAGTATATGTGGTTCAAAGTCAAGTCAGAATTTTTTATTTAATTCAAGCACAAACTCCATGAGCTAGAGCAACACTTTTTTCTTTACAATGCTCCCCACAACACATTCCTACATCTCTAGCAATTTTAGCAATTATATCATATTGAGGGGCTTTGCAATTATATTAAGGCTAATTAAAATAATATCTCAAAACCAAAGCGCATTTGTGGTGTGTTTCTGTGCCTTGGCTGGTGCGTTTTCAACCTCAGGCTTATACTTGAGTCATTCTGTTTTACTAGCTTATGTTCATACTAGGGTATGTCTGGTAGGGTATGAAATTCCAGCTGATTTTACTTAAACAATATTATTTAAAGCATGAAAGGGATTGTGGTCAGGTTGTAAAACTTTACGCTAAATTAAATTGCACAAGCCAATTGATCTGGAAAAAGATCGAAAACAATTGGATGGATGCATGCCTAGCTTTAGAATTGTTTTGCGTTTCCTTTTGAGGCTTTGATTGTAATGCCTTTTAAAATATCCTCATTCTTTTAATTGATTCATAGGAAAAGTTAGTATGTGCCACTTTTTGGTTCGGTTCTGTTCTCTGTTTGAGAATTTTATATCACAATAATGTCAGTGTGAAAGGGTCTTGCCCTTTAAGGAGGCAAATAAAGTTGTTGGAAAGCTACACTGTACCTGTTTTCCTTTATCGGTCAGTACAAGATTATCCACAGCTTGGTACAATCGATGAGATTGTGACAGTACTGCTGAGTGATTCATTGTGATATGAGAAGCTGGAGGGGGAGGCTGAGGATACATTGCCTGCAGGCTCTTAATGAACACAACATTGATCTCTGACAAGATGTGTTGGTGTCACTAATTATATTGTATGGGCTGTGCAAGGTTAAGGGTTATGGTAGCAAGTGACTGCAGAGACTGCACATTCACACCCAGTACTTTCCTCTCCACGCTTTATTATTTTCCTTCTTTTGCTTCTGCTTTCTCTCATTTGTTTTTTTATATTATTTGTTTTTACATTCAGTTACTCATTGATGAATAATTTTTTTTCTTCACACTGTGGCCATGTCCTGCAGAAGCCCCTGCATTCCCCTATGGCCCCTAGACGCACCAGAGTCGCATGTTACGTAAGCAAAACACAGCTGAAGGGTTTTCGGCTGTGGTTTGCTAATGAAAAGTATAGGGCACAGTATTGCAGGCATGGTCAATACTGCGCTCTGAAGTAAAAGAAACAGGCAGATTGTGGGTGGGAGCAATGGGCACATCATGCCAACAAGTCTATAGCACTACCTATGGTTTTTGGGGCTGCCAAGGCTGGGTCTACACTAGGTGCAGGCGTAGGGCAAACACCCACTGCATTTCTCCCCCCCCCCCCCCTTCCATGGGAAATTATGCGCCAGTCTCAACTTGTCTGGGAGGTCCCGGTAGTCACACTTTATGCAGAGTCACATCAAATATCTTGGGGCTGCCAAGTGTCGTCTCAGTTCAAATGTTGATTTGCACCATAGGTGGCGCTGTAGCCGGATTGGGTCCCTGGAGTTACTGTTGCAATTGAAAAGTATTCTTAACACAGTTGGCAGCCACTTGCTACAATATCACACAGCTATTGATTATTAGTGATGTCGCGAACCCGCAACAGCGTAACAGTTCGCGAACCTGGCGAACCCGCGAACCGCCATTGACTTCAATGGGAGGCGAATTTTAAAAAACAAAGGGACCCCTTTCTGGCCACAATAGTGTTGGGAAAGTTGTTTTAAGGGGTCTAACACCTGGTCAATGACATGACAGAGGGGAATCCATGGCAAAACTCCCAAGAAAATTTTTTTTTCACCCAAAAAATCCGCACCAACGATTTCTACAATGATAGTCAATGGGGAAATAAAGTGCAATGAGTGATTACCCTTAGACCGAAATGCAACACCCAGAGCCGCAGGGACACAGGGCAGAGAGAGCCGGAGGTACAGGCCAAATGATCCAAACGGCATACAGCTCGTCAGGGTGTTAGCCATCATCAGGGCAGTGGCAGGAAACCATGGCGCGGGAGTAGGGCGGGGAAATCGAACAGGGCTTCCACCCACAGTCCCTGAAATTAGGGTGTTTTCCTTAACTTTTGGGTTGGAGGAATGGTGTAAATACTTCTGGTTCACAAGAAGGGTTTACGGTGCTAGGCACTGCGTGAGTGGAGGGCGTTTCAATATCCATTAATCTTCTCACCATAACCGCATCAATGTTTCTCAAATGGGGAAAAAAAGACAGTTACACTGGGCCTCTGGAATTCTGCATTTCCGTCACAGACACCCACAAAGTGCGACATAAACGCTCCAAACGTGGCTCAGGCAAACGCCATTCAAGCATAAACAAAACAAAATTATTTAACAATAGTTCACATAGTTATACTTGTGACCGACATCATTGACCCCAACATTAAACTGTTAGAAAACAGACTACAATACGACAAACTCCGCAAATAGCAATTTGGTGTACAAATGCACAAACACAAAGTTACTTTAATTTGATAAACCCATATGCTTATGCAATGTCTTTTTTTCGAGAGTTGCTTAAAGCGGACCTACACCTGGGAGGTCACTCAGCATACACGCAGCTAAGTGCAATAATGCTGAGATTCTTGATTGTAGTAAACAAATCTCTTCTGACAAGTGCTGGAGTGAATCTGGTCGAGTAGTGCTCCCCCTCCCACCTGCCTTACTCTCCGCCTAGCAGCCGAAGGGCCCCTCCCCCCCTACGGTCCCCTGCAGCTCCTATCAAAGACACAGCAGGTGGAGAGAGAGGGAGGGGGGTCAGTTGGCGCGAAGGTGCAGATGCCAGGAGCCCCCAAGCATGCTAGCATGCCTCTGCAAGCAAGTGAAGACAGTTTAGTGTGGGTTTTTGTGTGTCCAGTTTCCTCCCCGCACGCATCCTGAACTGCTGACAGGTGGGTATTGGCTCGTGTTCATGTATGTCTTTTTTTTTTACTTTGAGAGTGTAAAAGCCTTTTAGCACTATATTGCAAAAATCCAAATGGCAAAATCAGCTCCTAAAGGCTCGTACACCCTTGTCACACCACAGCACTCCCAAAGGGAGTAAAGATGGCTATACCACCCTTAGCTCTCTGTCCCAGATACCTTTAAGCCCAGCCATAACACAGTCGGATTCCAGGCCGCTCGGATCACACCACCGATCGATTCATGACATTCTGCCGGGAATCGAGGTGTATCGATGGCCAATTAAGAGAATCCGATCGCTGCATACCACCTCGTCCACGAATTCCGGGACGATTCGTGTCCGATTTCATCGCCGCTCACCTCCACAAATGGCAACTCCCCTGAGCTGTGCAAATCAATCGAGAACCAACATGTTGGTTCTCTGTCGGATCCGATTCTGAGCCCCCGACAATCGGATGCGATCGACGGACAAGGTGGGTCACACGATTCCGGGCACGATCGTATTCGCGTGCACGCGCACCGAATCGATCGTGCCGAAATCCGGCGAAACCGACCCGTGTATGGGGGCCCCCTTTAATCCTAAACCAACAACCGTGTGCGTGTTTCCCCCCGCAAAATAAACCGTGTCTTATACTAATTTGTGCTCCCAAGATGCCCTACGTCCTTTTTTTTTGCAGGGATGTGTTATTTTTACCCAAAACAGATTGGCACTGGGGATGGGGGAGGGGGGGACACTAAAATTCACAAGGGGGATCAGAGGGAGAATAAAATGGCCCAGGAGCTCATGAG
>CM070034.1:98056541-98072396 GCA_036250615.1 Ptychadena robeensis
ACGGACGTAATGGCGTGACACAGGGGAGGGGGGGGGGTGGAGAGGAAGCAGCCGCAGACGCCAGATCAGGTAAGCCGGCGATGCAGGGAACCTCTCAGGGGTGGACAAACCCAGTTCGTTCAGTGCACTTTTTGCACGTACAGAGCGAACGAGCTGGGTTCGTCTCAACCGCTAGGGAGGTTAAATACTGAGGAGTCTGAGTCGGGGAATTTATCGACTGACTCCACAGCCCTGGTCTTAAGGCCCCCTTACACCTTACAATCTTTCCATACAATTTCTGTACAATCAAATTTTGTTCTACCAAAACCATGTAATATGAGGAGCTTTCTAACCTTTCCAATCACTGTATTCAATAAGGGAGGCCACTACACAGTTGTTGGTAGATCTAATGGAGAAAAAAAAAAACATACCTTCCCCTCTCAGAAACAAAAAAATAAACTAAAAAAAAAAAAAGACAAACTGAGGTGTGAGTGTAACTTTAATGTCTGTGCAATGCATTTTATCACCTTTCCTGGTATAATGCAGTAACTGCGCAACATTCTTTTCACACAAATGTTATAAATAATTTAAATAAATGTAGACCTAAACTTAATACTAAATACAGTAAACCAATTATGAAGATTGGTAAAACGTCCACGTTACTTATCACTGGAAACAATTTCATACAGGTCACTCTAAATTGAGAAATCCAGTTAAAAAATTACTGCAAATACAATGTTTAATACGGCTATCTTTCCTACTCTACAAAGCCTTCTATTCATATTCCATAACGTATTCATTTGCCTTATTATAAATTGAAGAGGATTTTGTTATATGGTTTTACCCTACACCAGAACACATTCTAAGAAAAAGAAAATTCAAAAATAGAAACATATCTTAGAAATATGTTCATAGATCAATGCCTACTGTTCACTCTATTAAAAATAACACTTTAAATCTGAACAGGTTTGTCATAATAGTATATTTGATGCTGTGATGATTTAATAATTAAAGATTATTGTCAGGAATAGCAAGTGATTACAGATGAGTGAATTCATTTTCACTTTCCATGCTGAATAAACTACATGTGCCACTAGAGAATTGCTCTACAAAGTAAGCACTCTCCCTGTTTAGTCATGAACTAGAAACCACACATCACAGGAGGGGAAGTTGAGAAATTATATTTGAAGACTGAATTGTGGAACAAAAATCTGTACCTATATAAAAAAAAATATATATAAAACCATAATACATTCTAAATTTGTAATTGTTACGCAGCTGGTAAAAAAAAATAAGAATAATCAAACCCACTTTTTAAAACTTATTGTTTAAAAAACAAAAATATGTAGGCCTTACTTTACTACACCTTTGCAGGTCCCAGTTTGGGCAACACTCTAAAGCTGGGCATAGACGTGCGTATTCCTGCACGACCCGACCACCGTTCAGATGCCATGCGTGTTCCCACATCCGTTTGGGATAGGGTCGTGCAGGAATCGGGTGCCGCAAGTAGCAAGATTGGGCTAAAATCAAGTCATGTCGGATCGCACATTGATCCGACATGACGGATAATTTTGCTCCGATCCCATTAGTTCGGCTGGGGGCATTAATGGTAATGAGTGGCATACCAAGGGTGCCGGCCGATTTTTGGCACTAGCAGGTGGGCGTGATGATGGCTGCCCCTAGTGCCAAAATCGTCCTGTCTATTTCCAGCTTTAGGCCTAGCTTAGTTAAATGTCCAATCCAGTGTTTACCATCTTTTTTTTTTTCTCCCATCATATTAATAGTTATCTGGATGTCCCAAAACATAACCAAAAGTATTCTTAACTTCTCAAGAGATAGGTGTAAAAGGAAGAATTGATTTCTAGGTTTTAAATCCCCCTTATACTACATAAAAACAGTTACCATTGTTAGGCTGGTGGGCACATGGAAAGACTACTTAAAATGCAACATTCCAAAGGAATCCAGCCATAGATATCTCGTTTTCGTTCGAGCACATGGCGTCATTGCGCACGGCCGGTCATTCAGAGAACCGTCCACACAGCCATTAAGTAAAGCTTCACTACGGGAGGACATGTGTTTTTCGCCGCAGTTTGTTTTTTATTTTTTTTTAGTCTGTCAATGGGCTAAAATCCGCGGCAAATTCGCAGCAGATGCTGGACGGGCACGCATTGGATTTATGGTCATGTCCGATAACCCTCAAAAACAGGGATGGCTGCATTGGATAGCGCATATATATGCGTATATGGGCACCTTTACTCCTGCGTTGGAAAGTAGATTATCTCAAAATGTAAGTAAACCTTTTCAACAATGCAGCATATTTCCAAGAACTGCAGCAGGTGTGTCAAGTGTATCAGAATGTGACATTTTGTGTGGCCACAATAGGCAGCAATTGCCCTTGTAGATGATGTCCATTGCAAGACATACATTATGATTCCCCTAATAGCAAGGTCATTAAAGGCCAGTGTAACGCCCACATACATACTTGTATTCTTTCTGCTGCTTTATAATTATGTGAAGAATATTTTATGAGCTTAATAAAAAGGATTATTTTAAAACTGCAAGTACCTAGCTAGATTAAAAACATATGACAAAGAAAGGACGCCAACACACAACAATAGTGCTCTTTATGCTACCATAGCAGACCAGATAAATAGCAACCATTCAAATATCCTCTTTTGTGCCTTCCAAACCTACAGATTTTTTGTTAATTAAAAAGAAAAAAAAACAATACAATATTAACATTATTTACCTTACAGATATTTTTGTGGTGGTATTGAGATTGCCAAATGTCTGCCAGAGCATTGAGCTCATTAAAGTAACTTCCTTTAATAACAGCTAACATCCGAACAACTGGAGGATTAATGGTGTGCACCACAATTAAAACTCCTAAAAACAACATTGGAGCAGAAAATCGAACTGATTTGTGGGGAATTAGGAGTTTTCTACCATAAGAGGCAATATTTTAGTGGTTCATGGTATTTTAGGTCTCTAGAACATCTGGTCATGAATATATATATAATATATAAATATATATAATATATATATATAGAATATATAAATATATATATATATATATATATTGTGAGGGATTAGCGGTAGAGCGGCAAGGTGCATACTCTGGATAGGTCCCAGCAGGTGAAAGGAGGCACAGGAAACAGGTTCGCAGGTGAAACACACGGTTGGGGTTATTGTGCAAAGTCCTATATACAATATATAATCCAAGAAAACAGAACGTCCAGAATAACGGTAGTCCATATACTCAAACACATGGAGATTTTGCACAACAGGTACACAGCTCCCCAGTCAACACAGGACTGGTTCAGGGGGGGGGGGCGGGCTGATAGAGCAGGTGAGGAGATTATATAGAGCTGTAACAAGCTCTAATGAGAAAAACAGCACACACTGTAAATACCACCAGGCCTAGCAACTCCAGCTCCCTCTGCTGGTCAGATAGCAAAGTACTCTGCATATTGACGGTACCTGGGACACACATATATGCCATACTATATACATACAGAGGATTTGACAGGCTTCCTGTCACAATAATATATTATATATATATATATATATATATATATATATACATACATACATACATACATACACACACACATTCCTAAATGCACATCTTACACCAATGTCTATGCACAGAAAGAACATATACCGGTAATAAGATTAGCACATTGACAACTCATTATACTCCTGTATCTCACATACATATCAGAATAATACAAGCTGTACCAAAACATTATAGAATCTTAAACCTAAAAAGATAGCACACTAATGTGGGCTTTTTATATAATGTAAGAGCATTTCAAAAATCTTACACATTGTCCAATATACAGTCAGTTTAATGACAATAGAAAAAGGAAAAACAAAAGCCAGATGGGTTTCCAGTGTCGGTGGACATATATCCTACATGGATATAAAGGTTATCTGTATTTTATGGACTGAACTGCAGCTTTGGCACAGAACCAGACTTCATGAGATGAAGATATTGACAGCTTATGAATTTAAATTCTAAAGCTCCTGGGTGCCTTATCTGTGTTAATGATCTCAAGTTGCTGAAGCAATAATGCTTTTGTATTGCCGAAAAAAAGGACACTAGTCTAAATCACAAGAAAACAGTAGGGGAACTGAAGTATTTGCTGCAAACATACAGCCATTACAGCACGGGATGGAGAAAAAGGCTTCTGGCTCACAAAAATGAGCCATGCGTGAAATTTTGGCCCCCGATTCCTATATCTGAGATCCGCAAGCAGACGCTCAACCGTGACTTTCACTGACCCCTCTATGCTCCCCGCTATGCATGTGCAGCAGAACTCATTTCATACAGATTGGTGTAGCACACGACAAAAGCTTATATTTTATTTATTACATTATATGCTTTATGCTGCTAAGCGGATTTAAACGGTGACCTGAAATAAGCTAAATTAATCCTAAATCCAACAATCAAAGATATAAAAGAAGATTAGTTTCCTGTCCTCGACCGAATACCGCTAATTGTACTGTGACAATTTCTCAATCATTTCATAATTCATTTGTATGTTCTACTGGTTTTGAACATATTTCCAATGTTCTTATTGCATAGCTTATCTTGCCTATAGTGCGTTCTTCTAGGAGGCAGCACAAAAGGTGCAGATGGATATTTCCTGCTTTGTTTCCTCTATATTTTATGTATTACATTGGGAAGATCACCATACTCATTGGCTTTGCAATGCCAGCAGCAATTGGTAAAACTAGGGTTTGTGTGTCTAAGAAGGAAGCAAACATTTTATTTATCTTGGCAGCACACATAGTAGCTTTTCTGTGGGATTGTACCAGATGGGATAGCATTTTCTCTCAGCACATTTTAAGGTGGCGCTGATGCCCATAACCATGCATGCAGTGATTCATAGCGGTCTTTCCTTGGACCATTTTAGTAGGTACTAATCACTGCACAATGAAATGCCCCATAAAAGTACCTGCTGTAAAAGAGATGCTCTAGACCAGACACAGCCAAGCTATGGCCCTTGGGTTGTATGTGGGACATATAGTGGCTTGATCTGGCCCTTTGTCACTTTGGTGACAACATACCAGCTCCCCTCTCCTCAGTCACTGTAAAAAGAGAAGATGTCTAGTAGCTGGCCCTTGATGCAGCGTCTCTGATCGTATGGATAAGACAGGTGAGCTTATTCAAATACAATTGGTCACATTTTGCGATGTAATATTTCTACATAGTTTTTTTTTTTGTATATATATAGTAAATTTTTTCTAATTGCAATCGACTCCAGCCCTCTTGGCACATCTGAAACCAGGAATCTGGGCAGTTCTTACAGGCTCTGGGTATGGCCCCTCTGTCAAAAGTTTCATTCACTGCCCAGAAATGCCAATAATCCATTAAAAGGGGTCAGTATATCACCCATGTATTATATTAAAGAAAGTAAATATGAGAGCATGGTCTGGGAGGGTTTACCATTAGGGATAGTCATGGTTGAGGTAGTTTTTAACAGACCTGTAACTGCTGGGTGCTATGATACTAATCTAAGTGCTGCTGTACAAGAGATTACAGGAAAGATGTGGAGGTCACGATATAAAAAGCTATTTTCACTAAATAAATTTAATAAATTATTTTAGTAATGCATAACTGCATTAATTTTTGAGGAGCCTTTTGAGCTGCACTTTAATTGTACTGTAAAGATTGTACTGTCTACGGCTTACATCTCCCTGCCCCCTGGCTCTCTAATCTGACTGGTTCTATTCCAACACCCTTTAAAGCAGATTAAAGCTATTATAATCTGACTTTAAATACAGTTTAATGGTTTATCTGAGTAAATGGACTAAGAACTCCAGATTTAATGCCCACATGATATTTAATTGTAGCTTAATTAGAATATAAGTATACATGAGAAACCACACCAGGCACCACCACCCCCTAACCTGGTATAGCAGCAAGCGCTGCCTGAATATCCACCTACAAAGGTTCTGCTAATGCAGCCGTTTCAGTAGTAAGTACTCCTTACAAGTGTGCCTATAGTGCCCATGTTCTCCATAAATTTTAGAAATGTATTTCTCAGACTACAGTTTTCACAAACGATGAAAAGCAGGCGCACATTCTGAGGCAGACACATTAGTATTGGAAGGACATGCATATCATATAAGCACTATTCATAATTCTGTCCCCAAAGCCCTTTCACACTATACGCATTGCGTATATAAACATACACTTTTTTACAGTACTGCGTTCTCATAGAAAACTGTTACCATACGCACTGCAGCGTTTCCGCATGTGTTTTTTTTTTATAACGCTCTGCTGCCTGCATTTTTCATTGCTTAGTTCAAAACACAAATGTAGATGTGATTTCCAAACGCATGCGTTTTGTATATATATGCGTAAACGCACGCTTTAAAAAACATATATAGTGTAAAAGGGCCCTTAATGCTAAATTTCAGCCTTTCAGTATAGCTCAGTTGTACATGAATCCTCGGATTGTAACTGCACACTACACGTTTCTCTCAGCTTAAATTGGAAAAATAGATTATAAGAGGGGGCTCTATATAAAAGGCAATTGCAAGTAGATAAAAATTCAGTTTGTATAAATTCAAACGGTAATTTATTTCTATGGTAACAATCCCTGACTAAAAATGTGTCCATCCATCCATTTTTAATAGATTCAAGCACAATCGAGCAACAGCTCGATAAAAAGAAAACCGGGCCATGAGTGCCTGTCTGTCGAGCAGGTAACGGACATGTCCATAAATCCTGCTTGAATGTCATTCCTTTCGATGGGGTCCAGGGACCCACTGCAACAGGCGCCCAAGCACAGTTTGTTGTGACGTCACAACGGGGCGCTTGACTGGGTCATCTGCCGAATGCCGTTTGGACGTGGATGGGGACCTTTAAGCTAAGCATACACAGCTCAATATTTTAATCGATTTGAGCTTACTTCACAACATTCGAATCTATAACAAAAAAAATTACAACATTTAGCTGCCCAGCCTTTTTTTGAATAGGGAACCAACATATTGATAAACCCTGTTCAACTTCTATTAGTTCGGATGGATCCAAAGCAGGGTGGATTTGAATTACGATTTAAATCACTAGTCAGTAAGGCTTGATTTAAATCAATCATTCTTGCTGATATAACTTGAAAATGCAAGAAGATGAAGATTTTTAGAACAACAACTTTTGTCTCTCTGTTCCCCACTGGGGTCGGTGCAGTGGGGACACCATCTTGAGAAATCATGGCTTTCCACCCTATATTGATCTATGGACGTGAGTAACCCCTGAGGGTTGGTGTCCACATTTATGTAGATTTGGTTATTCAAGATGACTGACCCCCTTGTGTTTGCTGTTTGTGTTATGTAGATTTGGCCTATGAAATTACATATCGTACACCCTGAAGAAATCTTCGCCAAAATGTGCATTGGGGTGAAATTTGTGCCATTGGACTGTTTAATTGTCTAAGCACGTGTACAGATGTGTACACCCGCAACATTGCACATTGATTTTGATTGATATGATGGTCATTACTTTATCTTTTGCACAGTGTATAATAAATGCATTGCTTTTATGTATTGAGTGGCCCTTAAAGTCCCCTCGCCCATGTCTATTCCAGGGGAAATTGGGGGTGAGGTGTTAATGCCATTATTAACTGCTGTCTATTGTTTTGGGATGTTGGCCACTATACATGTGAGAGTGTAGTTTTATTGATTATAAAATCTCACAAAAACCTCTGGAAGAGCCTGACATTGGGAATGTATTGATGGAATTTATTTACCAAAAAAAAACATAACATAACATACAGCCTTATTCTACATAATTCCTCAAAAAGCATTTTATTTAAAAAAAAATTTAAATTTAAATCTAAAAAATCCTATTTCTTTTTTATTTTAAAAAAATCATTGATTTTTATCCACCCTTTATCATACAACATCGATGACGCAGCAGTGCTGTGCCTCGATATCAAGGAAGCTCAAGCACAGTGCAAAAGCATCATCGTGCTGAACTTGACTGGAATCTATTTGTGTATGCAACATGTACCGTACTCTGATGTATGCTTTCTACAATGTGCACAGCAGGGAGTTTCCACGCAATGGAAAGGGGGACCATGTGACAGAACAAGGCATAGAAAAACTGGTAGTATGGATGGTAGTAGCATCATCAACGACTGCAATAAAATATTTCAGCATCTGTTAAAGCAATTCTACAAGCCATCCAACTTCCAATACCAACATGTCGAGTTCATTATAAAAACACATACAAAATGAACCCAGCCTTGAACAAAGAACCAAATGTGCAGTGTCAGAAACTGCACTTAATGGCGGAGTTCAACAAAATCTGGAAAGTTCCCAAAGAAACTACTTTGCTCTTATCTACACACACACACAGAAAACCACAGCTTATACACAGGAACCACATAGTTTTTAATAATTTCCTTCTCATCAGACTATTGTTTCCTCAACGGAAAGCCAATGTGTTCAGGGTGAAACAATACACATCGAGACCACATGCATGTTATGTTATCCCAGTGGTTCCCAAACTTTTCTTGCAGGACCCCCCTTTTCTATTTTAGAACATTATCGAGCCCCCCCCCCCTATCCAAACACAGGTTATGAATTCATTCGGGGGCCCCCCCCCCCAGTTTGGGTACTGCTGTGTTATATAAATCCAGCAAGCTGAACAGTACATTTTTTAGCAAAACATCTATAAAAGATTTACATCCCCTTCTGTCTATTACTGTACAAAATAAAGAAAAAACTAAAAGATGCATGTCTTCCTCCTCTTTTTATGACAGCAGAGACCACCTCTAGATAAATATTTAAGGAAATCTGCAAAGAAAACCCCAATAAAAACATTAAAAAAAATCCCCATAAAACCAAAATTTTAACTAGAGTCATCTTGCAGAGGTCAAAAGTAAACATCTATAACAGTGATACTGAAACCTGAAGCATTTTAGCACATATAGAGCCATCTCCTGCGAGCACAGGTCAAGCAAGGCTGCATGTAGCATGAGGCATAAAGTCTCAAGTAACCTTGGACAAGCCAATAACAACTGAACTATATGCGTCTCCCGTGATATCACCAAGCCAGAGTTTTACCCTTACTGAACAATCTAATTTCAGTATCAATGTGCTGCTGAAGAAGAGCTTTTCTAACCCCTAGTGTGCTTTTTATATTCAGAGGAGAATACTCAACTACAAATATTTGTACTCTCAAGGTTAAGGAATATGGGTGGAAACTGTAATTGAAAGAACAGCACATATTTAGACTTGAGCATGATCAGGTAATGGGTACCTACAAAAGCATTTCCAAAAACACTGGGGTAAGTGCAAGAGACAAAGAAACTAGAAAGCAGTATTAGAAAGCAAAAAATAAATAAATACATATATGGAACAAGGCCAAACTGGTAGACCAGAAGTTGTTGCATTGGCGACTAACTAAAAGGAAAAACAAATTCTGAACGTGTTAAATTATTCCTCGTGTGTCCAATCACTTTGCTCTGCGAATATAATTTTTAAACCAAAATGTTACTTTGGAGAGTGAGAATATCCATTACCAAAAACACAGACATTGAGAGGATCATTCTAAACCTTATACTTTGCACACACATTTGTTTTTATTCACAAGACATTGTAAAAAGTGCAGGCCACAGGGTAGAAGCTGCCTGAGCTGGATGCTCAGAATGGAGGTGGTAGACAAGCCATGTGAATTACATGTTTTGTTTCTTATACCTATCTTATAACAAAAAAACATCTTCTTTAGCAAAACACCTAGTATATTGATAAAGCACATCACAATGCTTTAAAAACAAAAATATCTAACATGTTTAGATTTGCTAATCAGTGGAACATCATTCTCTATGGATTTTTAAATTAGTCCATATTTGCATTCCCTCACAGACTGTATATAAATCTAAACTGTATTCTGTAGTTTACTTAAAGAGATCAGTATGTGAATTTGGTATTGGAGCCTTTAATCTCCCAGCTATTATTTAAATCATGTTGTGCTGCTAAACAAGATGCTTTCTGCTGACGCCAGAGCAATTTTTTGGCAGACAGGCTATATGTTAAAATAAATAAGTGGCCCGTTTCCTGTCCTTCAGGGCCTCCCTTTAGCAACTGTTTGAAGCAAGATGTTTTAAGGACTAAAATATTGAGACTAGTGACTAGAAGCAAAAGGTGCACTTTAAAACAAAGAGGACACCTCTTACCCCACCTTACAATACCCTGATCCAACGGATTCTGATTCTCTTGCTCACATTTCCCAGATCTATACTTACTGAGATCTGCTGGCTGGGAACTAAGGACTTGTTGATTTTGAGCATCACATCCTACATTCCCTGCTTTGTCTGCACAGTTCATGTTTCCTGCAGCTTGACCATCAATCCCAAAACAGCCAGTAAGGTCACCCTACAGCAAGATTGAGGTCTTGTGAGATTTGTCCACCACGGTGTAGTGTAAAACCGATAGTTTTCTTGGCGACTATGGTCCCTTCTGCCCGAAGATCATTGCCAAGTTCATGATGTAGTTCTGCACAGCTTCATCATTCCTCTTATATGCATTACAATTCCACATTGTGAGATCTTCCATACAGCTCCAGACTGAAGGACATTTCACACTATATGTGTTGTGGTGCATTGTGCAAATAGTTAGGCTAAGTGATGTCATCTTTTCACCAGCTTATTGGCGATAGTCTTGTAGCCCAGTTCAAAAAGTTCCTGTATTTCAGTAATTTTGTTGGTCAGTGTGTTCAGAGAATGGGTACAGCTAGTGATAATGCAGATAAGATCTCTTCTTGGCAGCACATTTCTGCCTCCTGGGATGCACAGCAGTTGCTCCCAGCATAGTTGAACACTTTCCAATTGATTTTAAAGGTAAAAAAGTGCATGTTAAAAAAATACGGTATTCATTTCACATTTTAGGTTAAATTACTGAAATAAAGAAACATTTAGACATAAAAATTTTTGCAAATCGCTTGTACAGTCCTATCCATGACATCCTTGGACAGCTCTTTGGTCTTGACCACAGTAGCTAATTCTATGGACAGGTGACTGTATTGTAACAAGTAGGGAATAATAGCACTTCTGTCCCTTACAGAGGTTGTTCCTAATATCAGTTCATTACCAACATATAGTGAAGACTTTTGAGAGTCTGAAATGTTAATGGTTGATAGGTGACCAAATACTTATTTTCCTCATTACAACAAACATCAATCTCTGACTTTTGTGCACTGGGTTTTGGTAGGGGTTTTGTTCTTAATCTAAATAGTGTTTCACAACTACAATAAACCTTGTATAACTATTTTAAGGCCCCCATACACGTGTCTGATTCCATGGCCAATTGATCACTCACCCGATCGATTCCGGCGATCTCAGCGGGAATCGGAGCTCCGATCAATCAGCCAATTAAGAGTATCCGATCGCTGCATACCACCTTGTCCCACGGATTCCTGGACGATTCCGTGTCCGATCACTTACTTCCCAAATGGCAACTCCCCTGATGTGTGCAGAATCGGATCAGAAAGACCAACATGTTGGTTCTCTGTCGGATCCGATTCTGAGCCCCCGATCAATAGATGGCAGCTTCAAGCGCAGTGTGCGCTCATGGCCATCTATCTGGCCCATATCATATGCGGCCATCCCTGTTTTCAAGTGAGACCCCTCAATCCCGCTCGAAAAAAGGGATATCGGACATGACCTTAAACCATGTCCTTTGCTTTGCATGGAGACCGCGGGGTGATCGGCTAAGCTGGAGACACAGCAGTGCTCCAATATCTGACAGCAGCAAGATGACGTCATCACACTGCTGCAGGGAACCTCAAACGGCTCCAATATCAAGCTGTGTGTTCCCTGCTGAAGTGTTCACAAAGTTTTCTCACACTGTTGCTGTGAAGAAATCAACTGTGGGAGCAAGAATTAGAAAATGGAAGACGTACAAGACCATTGATAATCTCCCTAGATCTGGGGCTCCTCGCAAGATCTCACCCCGTGGGGTCAAAATGATCACAAGAACGGTGAGCAAAAATCCCAGAACCACACAGGGGGGTAGTGCAAAGCCTGCAGAGTGCTGGGACCAAAGTAACAAAGGGCACCATCAGTGACACACTACGCAACCAGGGATTTAAATCCTGCAGTGCCAGGCGTATCCCCCTGCTTAAGCCAGTACGTGTC
Organism: Ptychadena robeensis; assembly: GCA_036250615.1. Taxonomy (NCBI): domain Eukaryota; kingdom Metazoa; phylum Chordata; class Amphibia; order Anura; family Ptychadenidae; genus Ptychadena; species Ptychadena robeensis. The sequence goes on from CM070034.1 coordinate 98,068,673, forward strand.
CTGCAGTCGCGTTTGGAGGAGAAAGAATGCAAAGTTGCATCCACAGAACCCCATACCAACTGTGAAGCATGGGGGTGGAAACACAATGCTTTTGGGCTGTTTTTCTGCAAAGAGACCAGGAAAACGTATCCGTGTAAAGGTAAGGATGAATTTTGAGTGAAAACCTCCTTCCATCTGCAAGGGCATTGAAGATTAAACTGATGGGTCTTTCAGCATGATCCTAAACACACCAGCCGGGCAACAAAGGAGTAGCTTCGTAAGATAAATTTCAAGGTCTTCAGATCTCAACTCCATAGAAAACCTTTGGAGAAGTTGAAAGTTCGTGTTGCCCAGCGACAGTCCATAAAACATTACTGCTGTAGAGGAGATCTGCATGGAGGAATGGGCCAAAACACCAGCAACAGTGTGTGACAACCTTGTGAAGACTTACAGAAAATGTCTGACCTCGGTCATTGCCAACAAAGGGGATATAACAAAGTATTGAGATGAACTTTTCATATTGACCAAATACCTATTTTCCACCACAATTTGCAAATAAATTCTTTAAAAATCAGACAATGTGATGTACCGGTGATAAAAATAACACGCCTTGGGAGAACTTGCAAAATTGGTGGCTGACTAAATACTTTTTTGCCCCACTGCATATGACACAGGAATCCTATTTCACCACCCATACATCCGTATAAAGGCATTAACGCATTTGTGATACGCCAGCACACTTCTTTTGGAAATGCAATATGTACAAGAACCTACAACAGTATGTAGTTTGCAACACACCACTTAGTGTAGTAGAAAGTCACTCTGAAAGCGACAGTGTGCAGTGCTTGCACACAGTGTGCAGGTGCAATGGAGGCATTTGTCAAATATTACCAAGCGCTGCCATGTTACTCATATGGGCGAGCATGTCGCGTTCGTCATGCTGCCTGCATTTCGGGGGTTCGGGTTCTGGAAAAGCTGGGAATTCAGCCTCAAGTTATTTCTTTTTACCAGGGATTAGACCAAGATTTTTTTGCAATATAGTGCAGGTCCAGTTAAAAATATATTTTTTTTCTTCAATTGCTACTGTTGTAAAATGAAAAAAAAAATTAAAAAGCTCTACAAATCTTGTAAGAGCTTTCTGTACACACTGCTCTGATAAAAGTTGAGGCCTTTGACTTAACTTAAGCTTTTTTATTTAGAGGGCCAGGGAGGGTCTTTAGACTTTCAAAAGTAGATCATTTGGGGTCATTTTGCACAAGGATCAGGAGTGCAACTATTGCATGCTATGCAATATATTTATTTTAAAAAGAATGTATGGCAAAGAATAAGTTAAAACCTGTCCAAGTAGAGTTCTCCCTTTTTACTTTTCCAGCTTTATCCTGGTAGCACAATAGCTGGGCCTCTGCTTTGTGTGGCCACCTAAATGATACCATATGGGGCCTCCGGTCTCGGAGAGAGTTTTCTTTGGAAGCCTAAATGAAGACATTTGTGTTCTCTTCCCCATCCCCCTTCTCCGCGCTCTCTACTAAAGTACACACAGCTCACACAAGCTACCTTGTACTCTCCCCCTTTCTGTTTACGCCTTTCCAGTGCTTTGAAACGGGTCCTTTATGTCCCCACAGTGGAAAAACACTCAGAGCCACAGCTTCTCTCACAATGTACGCAGCCAATTAAACAGGAAAGCAATACCTGGTTCAAAGTTTGGCTCCCTAAGTGGCACATTCCAGCAGATGGGACATGGGCCAGAGAAAGATCAGCTTACGTTGAGGTTGCAAGAAACCAGGTTTTATTTTATTTCTCTCTTCTCATTTGGGGCCATATATAATTACATTAAAAGCAAAGGTCAAATCAATAAAATCATATTTGGAAAAAGGCATATCATGTAAAAAACGCTGGCTTTTGGAGCAATTGTGAATGTTCTGACCAATGCTACACTATTTGTTAACGTGTATGATCATGACAAGGGTGTGAAAAATTGCAAGTGTCAAAATAAGGGCCAGATAAGAAAATTCACTGTAAAACCCTAATGAGATTGTTCCCTATCACACAAAAACAAAGTAACTGCGAGGGAAAATGGTTTAAAATCTACCCAGACAAAAAAAAAAAAAAAAAAAAAATGATAAGATACCCTGGTAGCTTGACTTTCTTCTGAGAAATAAAAAAAATTTTTCTATAATGCCTAGTCTCCACGGCTTTGAAATCCCCACATGCAGCATGCACCAAGCAGGGGGATTTTGGCACAATGAAGATACTGCACATATTTTCCTATGGGCCTACACTGCTATACAGAGCATATCTGTCAACCCTCCGTTTTGGCCGGGAAAGTCATGTTTTTATGTGGCTTTCCCGGCCAAGTCCCAGAGTTTGAAAATCGGGCTAATTTAAGAGGGAGGGGGGAGTTACTAGGGCGATAACTAGGAAGAGTAACGCCCTCTCCCTCCTAAGTTAAGCCCCCCATATACCCCATACAATTTCCTTTAGATCTACCAACAACTATGTAGTGTCAGGTCCACCCTGATAGAATACATAGGGATTGTAAAGCTGGGTTTAGACGTAGGGATATGGGTCAAATCAATGGCCGTTTCGAGCACCGTGCTGGCTCACGGCCATCTATCTGACCCATATAATCTGCGCCCACCGCTGTTTGAGCTGGACAAATCAATCCCTCTTGAAAACCGCTTTATCGGACATGACCGTAATTACGGCGATGTCCGATGCTTTGCTTAGAGACTGCTGGTCTCCAAGCAAAGCTTCAGCTGCCGGGGAGAGAGCAGAGCCGTCTCTACCCAGCCAACCGATATCTGACAGCAGCGTGATGCTGCAGGGTACCTCGGACGGCTCGAATATCGAGCCATCTGTACCCTGCTTAAGGGCCTCTTATTACATGGTTTTGGTAGATGAAAAGTTGATTGTACAGAAATTGTATAGTAAGATTGTAAGGTGTATGGGGGCCTTTAGGCAGGAGCTTCTGACATCTGGAACGTGGAAGAGTCTTTGCGAAAACCGGAAGGGAGGTCACGCTCCATATTCCCTGACAGCTTTGATACAGAGGCACATGACTTGTATGGCACAGGCTGCAACCATTGAAAATCATTGAAATATCCAGCGATATGTAGAATATGTATTGTAACCGTCATAGCCATAGATGGCACATGGCATTGGCCAAGGCTTGTTTTCCCACAGTATCTAATTAGCTAAAAGTTTGAAACCTATCCTTAGTTACAGGATAAAGCTACATACTATGGAAGACTAATTCTTTGTGTGGGATTGGTGCCCATGGGGAGTTTGTAAACGCCTCTGTTATCCATATTGGGCAGGCTCCCGAAAATGCCAGGATGCAGCCTCATGGCTTCAGCACTTTTCAGGCATCCAAGCACTAGAATGAACGCCCCCAAACAGATCACGCTTTATAATTTTTATTCATTGGTTTAATCTCATTCCTTTTGGTTTACTGTTCCAATTTTTTTTAATATATCAGAAGCAAATAAGCTATGGTGAGCTATGAAATTATTTGTAAATCTTTTTTTTGAAATAAACCGTTTATTGCGAAAAAATAGCACATACAGAAAGAAAAAGACACATACAAATGTATACTAGCACACAGCATAGGTAAATAACCGGCTCGCAAGCTCGGGAACGTCAGCACGATCCCCCTCCACAGGTTAGTATCCAGGAGGAGCACCCCCCGGCAACACCCACTCTGGGCTGTCCCCAGGGCTGCAATGACAGGAAAACAGGTAGGGAT
>CM070034.1:98093554-98122751 GCA_036250615.1 Ptychadena robeensis
AGCTCCCCCCAGGAAACAAGCTCTGCACTGAGTGCAAAGGCCACCCTATGCTATCCTAGGACACTTCATTTTCACCAGTAAATCACACCGATCCTGGGAGGAGATATATTGTGAAAGAAATGGATTAGTAATGTATCATGCTCAGATCATCTAAAAAATACATGCAAAACAATGTGGGCATGCTAGTAAATGTATTTTTCTAGCTTACAACCTTTTACATGGGAGTAGAAGTACTGACCTTTCTAAGGAGCTGGGCCCACATGGTTAGTTTTTTCCTGCACTGGGTTACATTGCAAATTTATGTATGACTAAAGCCCCCCATACACGCCTAGATTTCCTGTTCAATCAACTAAAAAAGATCAAATTTTTGGAGTCAGGGAAATCTGTGATTGAATGCATGTTTGCCAACTGTAGTAACAGATGTTTGATAAAAAATTTTGTAGATAGACTGAAAGTGTCATCAATTTCAATACAACCAATTCAAATTTACCAGCATGTCCAATCCTTTTTTAATAAAAATTTTCCCCAATTTAAATTGTTTACGATTGATCTTACCATGTGAGCTGCCATAGATTTTCAATCAATCAACCCAAAAAATTGATTGAATTAAGTTGATAGGATGAAAAATCTAGACGTGTATGGGGGCCTTAAAGGAATACATTAGCATCCACCCACTTTCATGAAATTAGGATTTTTCTCTTAACCTTTGGGATTTGTTTAAGGCTTTTCGAATTCCTATAGGCTTTATGTTCACCATAGAGAAAAACAACAACATAGGGTGCAGCTCCTGGCGATACGGTAGAAAAAATGCCCTAAGCCGCGGGAAAAAACACCCACAAAAAAGTTGCCGCATGTCTTTTTCCTGTGCTGGGTAAAAAGCAATGGACACATGCATCCCTTCACACCATAACCTTCAAGGTTGTTCCTTTATTATGGATTTGTATCCAATCATACTCTGGAGCATGCACACAGGGTTTAGGAAAGGAACGAATCACATTACGTGGTGGTAAAAACTATAGGAATTTCAATTGATCAACTTAATTTTAGGTTGATCAAATGGAAAAAACAAACTATGTATGTAGGGACGTCGATGTGCTTTATTTATTACTATTATTTTGTTAGAACTCTATCATTTAAATACAGGCCACTGCTACCAAAAGCCACAAACATTATCAATGATGAAATAAATGTCCACAATATGAAACAAAAAATTAAATTATAATAGTCAACCACTGTCCACTTGGTGTCCTTTGTTCCAGTTATAAGTCAGCTGCATTGTGTCCTTCTTCCTGGTAAGGCACACATACCTCACACCCATACCCAATAATTAAATGAATGAATTAGAATAAAAAAGGTAAACTTGTTCTTCACTTGTTCCAGTTGTCATAAATAGGCTCTGATAATGTAGAAGTGTCAGTGGAGAAAGATTTTGGTGGCATAAACACATGTAATTATTGTCCCCTTGTGCCACAAGAAGTCTAAATATAAAAAGGAAGCTTGATCCACAAGTGTAAACATTTTGGTGCAGAGGCACAGCCATCACAAGGATATGACACACAAGGACATACCTCTTTTTTAGGCAGAGAGTAAGGCAATCAAATTTTATTTTTCTAAATTTGCGACACTAAGAATGGAGAAACAAAATACGGGAGTATATACAGAATTCTTCTACAACCATCATGTGCACACATCTAAGAATTCCACAACTTTTCCTTTAAGATATGTGTAATAAGTAGTACATCAGCTCAGTTCCAATTGCAGTAGTCTATTGTTGGCATATTAATCCCAACCTTTCTGAAGGGGAAGTGCTGCTTAGGAATATTTAAATAATAGTCCTAACCTGACCAAAACTTAGAGTTTACATGTCTTCCAAATCTGCCAATCCCAACTGTTGATTTTTTCCCTTCATCAGTGTACCCATGACCAAACTTTTTGGCTTTCGGATAATAAAGCCCTAGATCATCCATACCCAAGTGACATATCTTAAAGTCTACATGGCCAAACTACAAGCTCAAAAGTAATTATTGCCTTATTTATTTGAAAGAGGGGCTTTGAAACATTGCCAACTCTGTGACCAATACCAATTTAGTGTGTTGATGGTGATTGTCATCTGTTAACCTCAAGCACTGTCAAGAATGGAGCATAAATGATCAGTTGGTTATATCAAGGGTGGCTAAAAATCAATGATTTAAAAAAAATTTTTTAAAAATCAGATTTTTTTGATTTAAATTGAATTTAAAAAAAATAAATAGCTTTTAATTGTGTAGAATAAGGCTGTATATGTTTAGTTTTTTTGGTAAATAAATTTCATTAATCCATTTACAATGTCATGCTCTTCTAGGTGTTTGTAAGATTTTATAATCAATATACAACTACACTCTCAGATGTATAGTGGCCAACATCCTAAAAAACGACAGAAGTTGATGATGGCATAAGCACATCACCCCAAATTCCCCTTGATAGACATGGGTGAGGGGACTTTAAGGGCCACTCAATATGTAAAAGCAATATATTTATTATACACAGTGCAAAGGAAGTAATGACATCATATCAATCACAATCAATGCGCAATGTTGCGGATGTACACATCTGTACAGGTGCTTAGACAATAAAAATAGTCTAAATAGCGCAAATTTCACCCCAACGCGTGTTTCGTTGAAGATTTCTTCAGGGGGCACGATATGTCATTTCATTGGTCTTATTTACATAAAACAAAACAGCCAACACAAGGGGATCAGTCATACTGAATAACCAAATCGATATAAAAGTGGACACAGACCCTCAGAGGGTAACATCCATAGATCAATATAGGGGGAAAGACATAATTTCTCAAGATGGTGTCTCCACTGCACCGATACCAGTGGGAAACGGAGAGACAGACAGACTTCAACCACATAAATGCCGTGGTGATCTGCGTACAGAAAGACCGATTCTTAATACATTTACTTTGGTAAACATGATCAGTTGATGGTTTGGGTCGGTCTTGTTACACAGATCACCAGTGGGGATGCCATCTTCAGAAATCATGTCTATATCAATCTATGGATGTGAGTAACCCCTGAGGGTCTGTGTTCACTTTTATGTCGATTTGGTTATTCAATATGATCCCCTTGTGTCGCGGTTTGTGTTATGTAATTTCATATTACATATCGTACCCCCTGAAGAAGTCTTCAAAGAAACGCTTTTTGGGGTGAAATTTGCACCATTTGGACTATTTTAATTGTCTAAGCACATGTACAGATGTGTACATCTGCAACATTGCGCATTGATTTTGATTGATATGATGTCATTACTTCATTTTTTGCACTATGTATAATTAATGTATTGCTTTTATGTCCCCTCAACCATGTCTATTCAAGGGGAAATATGGGTGATGAGCCATCATCAACTTCTGTCTGTTTTTGTAAGATCATTGAGCAGTTTCTCTGCCTACAAGATATTACCACAGACACTTGGTTTACTTTTGCAGTTTTGAAAACTAAGAAAAGTTGTCCAAATATGAATGATTAACCTAAACTGGGGATAAAAAACTAATATGAAAAGTTGTTATTCTAAAAATCTTCATCTACTTACATTTTAAAGTTAAACCAGCAAGAATGATTGATTTAAATCAAGTTAAATCAAATTGACCCTGGTTATATCAGAACATACAATACCTGCTATAAGCCTGCTTTTACAGGTTTATTGTGGGTGGCATATTATGCCGATGGCAATATCGTTAGTTGAGTACTCTCCATCTTTTCGTGATGAGTTGGATCAGAAGGCATTCGGGTTGAGCCCTTGACTCTGTGCCAGAGCTGGCTTTGCTGCACGTCTTTATTTGCTTAGGTTGGAATCAAAATGGGGAAAAAAAACGTACTGGGCACTTTGCCCAGCTGTAACTCAAGACAAGGTAGAATTGAAAGTAAAAGTGCGTTTAATTCTAAAAAGGACATCACAAACATTTGTAGGAAATACAGCTTGCACCGATTTCTTTTTCACTCCATATACCCAAGAAACACTTCTAAGGTCTGTCTGGATGTACGCACCAATGTGACCATCAGAGTCAGGTATAGCACGGGTTAATTTCTTTTTCGTATTTGAGAATTAAAAGATGGGGGGGGGAACCTACTTATTTTGCACTGGTGAGCCTACAGTATGCAATTATCAGGTTCCAGGCTGTTACTGGAACATTATCTGCTTGCACAAGACATGATAGGATGAAGATTACAGTGAATTCTCTCATAATTAAAAAGGTGTGCCAGACTTTCACATGCAGAGGATAATGAACAGCTGCTTTTTTTTCTCCTTGATTTCACTTTAGGGTTTTCTTTTTATGAAAATCTCTCTAATCTAATTAGGATTTGACTAAGGTTTGGGTTAAATGCATTTTATCTGTAATTTAGAGACCGCCGCTGGTGGGGAAAATATCCTTTTCAAGAGATGTTGGGTTGATGAAAGGTCAACATCTTTCTTTCTGGAGAATCAGATTCTTGTAATGGAACCTACAGCACAGTGAAGGGTAAATTAATTACATTCTAAAATTACTTTTTGTCACTTGAGTATAAATTTAATACCCATTCTATCACAGAACCAACTGGTACATATATTTGTTTTAGTAATGTTTCATCTCCCCAAGTGCAGTTCACAACAGTTGTAAAAAAGTACAAAAAGTGTTGTGTTGGAAATATAGGTTACATTTTATTATTTTTATTTATAAAAACTTTTAATACAGAAAAAGGTGACAAATGTAAACCTCCTGAATAACTATTCCAGTGTTCCGGACACCTTGCTCACTTCCTTATATTCATATATCAAGTTGGTATAGCAGTCCAGATTTGTGAAAGCGGACCAACCACCTCAATATCTGCTTCCTATTATAGGCATTGGTGGTGCAGATCCGGGGTGGCGCCCCGCCCCTCCTGCAACGTGCGGCCGGCAAGCATGTGGATTTTGGTAAAGTTGGCGTCACTTTGGACATTCGTCTACCATAATCTCCTTGTGCACGACAGCCAGCCAGATCTGAATCCAATGATGCTGAAGATCTGGATTGGTGGAGAGAGTGTGAACAGAAGATTCTGGACAGGACACTCCAGGCATGTCGGCACTGGAGCATGGGAGAGGGAAAGGCAAGTATAGGATTTTTCTTTACAGGTATTGCTTTGACTGGATCAAGGCCCATGTAGGTAAGCAAGTTTATTGTTTTGGTTTTTTTTTAGGTTTAAGAGATTCACCAAAAAGCTGGTCAGAGGAGTAGCGATGTGTGATCCCAGTTCTGGATCAGGAAATGATTTAAACTTAAAACAGGTAGTGTGACAGCAGAAGAGCTTAAGTACTTTTTGTTAATGTTTTTAAAAGGTTAATATGTTTTTATATTTAACTAATTTGATGCAACACTGCATGACTGTTTGGTTGATTCCATAGATGATGCATTAGTCACCCAATGTGTATATATTTCTCTTGACTTCACTGCAGATTCACACAACCCTTCTATTTAGTAGCAGACTGAAGACAATTTTCCTTTGTCTTTTCTAGAAAGGAATGCATTTTCTTTCTTATGACTTTATAGTAGACTATAAATCTGCTTTACTACAGTGCTGCTTAGTGGCATAAACGTCTAAGGATCATTTAATGCTATATGTGTGAGACGTGGAAATTTATTGAGGAAGGAGGCTTCTTTGAATGCAAGAACAATTTTATCAGTTTCCACTCCCTATAGTTTTGTGAGCTCTTAGTAATATTTTTCCACTTTTATCCTGTAATTCCTCATATTTAAATAAGGGAGTGGAACCACCATGCACTTGCAAATACACAGATCAAACTATGACAATTGGTCTAAAGTAATCATTGTTCTGGGTATGTTGGCTAAGCTTATGACTGAAATCATAGCATGAAATGGGTGGGCCAGGGCCAGTAAGCCTGAGGAAGAAAGGACTAGAGGATGGCCAATGTCCTGTATCAAGGGAATGAGCAGGAATGGAGCAGCTATGAGAAGAGTGTAAAGTAGAGAATATGAGCCTGAACAAAGTGAAAATGAATACAGGTGCTGTATAGTTTGTCTTAAAGCAAATATATATTTGCCTATGAAATATAAGTTGTTATTGCTAAAAATATTGAAATGCTACTTGTCTGCCACATAGTAATGACCAATTATTTGAGGCACTGGCCATAAACAAAATTAAATGAGCTACATAGTTGTTCCATGTTACTCTAAAAAACATAAAAGACAAAATAAAGACCAGCAACAGTTGCATAATATTTTTCACCTTGGGTTTCTTTTAAACAGAAAAAAGGTTTATAGTAAACATCATATTAAAAGTTCCTGCTATTAGCCTTGTCAGTCAAAAATCCTGAGGTTAAATTTACACTGCGCTCCGACAGCTACCTGGTAGACTAGCTTGCAAGCGACTGCTAAAATGTGCAGGTGCTTGCAGGTCGTCTTGAAAAAGGACCCCATGGAGGTCCTATCGGGCAAAAGCCAGAAAACTGACCGGCGGATGCCTAATGTTGCACCTGCTGGTTGGTTGTGGTTTAGGCCCAGTTTAAAAACCGCCAGTGTAAATGAGCCCTAGGGGCTTGTCCCCACAGGCGAAGCTGGCCGGTCACGGCTGCCGCTAGCGGCTAACTACATGTTAATGGAGCGGCTGGCTCCGGCTAGTGGACAAAATGCAGGTGCCCACGTTCCATATCGTGGCCAACACCGCTACTGCGGGCAGCCCCACAAGTGGGGAGAGCCCCATTGAAGACAGCTGCCTGCGGCTAAGAACTGCGCAGCAAAATTCGCCTGTGGAGACAAGCCCTAACTCTTGAAGATTAACTTCAAACAGATGGCAAAAAGAAAAGGCAAAACTAACAGCTATGTATTCATTATGTGTGCTTTTTCTCCTTTCACAAGGTAGGGGAAGGTAGGTTCACTTGCAAGTAAAGTTGTAGTAAAGAAAATGGGGAACTCCTCCCTCTCCATAACTAACCAGGCAGGACCTGAGGAAGAGATGTCATAGCTCTTATATAGTCATTTCATGTGTATTCAGCTGTTTGACTTGTGTACATTTTCTTATTTTTTATTTTTTTACTAGGGCCTGTGGGCCTCTCAACTGCCACCCCTTCCCGTAAGCACATTTAAAAGGAGTACTGCTAATCTTGCACCTACCCATGAGATTTGAATGCATGAAAGATTTATTTATAGCATATCTTACAATTTTCTAATAAAGACTATTTGCATGTGCTCCAACATGTATATACAGGCAAGAATAGACCCCCCCCCCCCCCTATCGCCCCAACCCTGCTAATTCTGCAAGAGGCATAGTTTGGCTAGCATAAAACAAAGTTTCCTGCACCCTTAGCAGTATTACAGCTTGCTGCAAACACTTTCACATTGCATAAACCTTGGATTAACAGAAGCACCTCTGCTCCTTTACTAATCTACTTTTCCAATGATTTATTACTGGTTTACCCTGCTAAACAGGAGCCTTTCATTGTACTTTTTGGGGAAAATGAAAACGTAGGAATGCTTGCTGCAGTTTAAGTTGCAGACTATACACCAATCCCCCCCCCCCTACTTTTTTTTTTTGCATAGTCAAAGCATGCCATTACTATAACTATAGAAGTGGCTGGAACATCTCAATTCACATTACAGTGAAAAAGAAGAAATGCTTAAACTTTGGGCTTGAAAAAGGAAATCACATGTCCTATTGCAGTAAACATTCAATTAGAAATGAGCACAAATTATTTTTGGACTTGAACACCCTAGACTTGGGATGTGTTGTCACTGGAAGCTTCCCATTCACAGACACATGCGTAACATACAGCTGAAAGAGGAAGTGAGGGTAGATTCAGGGACAAGTTATTCCAGTTCCTATACTAGTACTACATTAACCACTTTAGGTTAAATATTATTTTACGATAAAGCACTGCAGCACAAGCAAACACATCTTTTTCTGAAATTATAGTGATGTAGCAACACTTCCCTATTAGAAGCTTCTGTATTTTTCCCAGAGCAGTAACAAATCTCAGTTAAGGGTGTGTACATCATATAGACAAAAATAAGGCAACATGTCATCACACTTTTTTTGTCCCAAGAGCCAAATGCTCCCAATGCAAAATCAAACACAATACCACTTCTGCGGGATGGTTGTTGATCCAATAATGTGAGTATATTATAGTCTCAAAAGCCTTCATACCCTGGCAGAAACTGTAAAATACTGGTCATTCGCTGGAAAATGTGTGCAGATGAAGTAATTTACTATGCCATAATTGTGTGTGATTATTTTAAAATCATAATGACCAACATTTTTTAATCATGAACTTTTCAGCTGCCAATATGCACAAAGTGGACATACACAAGTTCATATGAAAGATGACGACCTGATTGTAAGACTTTAAACTGACTTCCAATATGCACACGCAACTCTGCACATGCCTCAAGCCACTTCGAGAATAGAGTAATTTGGTATGATCATGTAAAAATTGACTTTATGGTCATTACAATATACCCTGTTTGGAGAAGATGGAGAGAGTGTGCAACACAGAAAGCTGGATGGTCAGACGATAATCTTGTAAAATGACAATCCAAAACAAAAATCTATTGCAGGCCTCTCAACTGAATATTAAGGTTTTGGGGGGGATCTCAAAATGTTGTCATTCAAGACAACCCAAGATATCCCAACAATGGGCAACAGGGAAAAACAAAACCCTCTTCCACAAAAGACAGCAGGGCATTATTGACTGTAAAGTGGGTGATATTAGATATTTGGTACTAAGGGGTTCCTTTGATCTCATTGTTATGTTTACTTTAAAGGCTGTGCTATTCTGTGATGCCTTCTAAATTTAATTTAAAGATTTATATGAAGTAAAAAAAAAAATATTTCAGTGGCCTACATGTGTAAATGTATGATCACCATCACCATTTTTATGCCATCCAAAATAGGTCTAACCAACATATAGCCTTGTTGCTAAAGTAGGAGATTATATATATATATATATATATATATATATATATATATATACACACAACCACAGGCCCACACACCACACACAGTGGGAGGAAAAATTAATTTGGACGCCCTCACTGATTTTGTACGTTTGTCCCCATAACAAAGAAATGAAAAAGTCTCAGACAGTATCATTTTCAATGGTAGGTTTATTGTAACATGCAGGATAGCACTCAAAAGGAAAATCGAAGGAAGAAATAACTTTAAATAAAAGAAGCAACTGATTTGCCATTCATGAGTGAAATAAGTTTTTTGAACCCTCTAACAAAAAATACTTAATACTTGGTGAAAAACCCTTGTTTGCAAGCACAGAGGCAAACGTTTCTTGTAATTGATGACCAAGTTTGCACACGTTTTATGAGGAATGTTGGTCCACTGCTCTTTGCAGATCATCCAAATCCCTAAGGTTTCGAGGTTGTCTCTGTGCAACTCTGAGCTTGAGCTCCCTCCATCGGTTTTCTAATATTGGTTAAATTGTCTCGCTTTGGGTGGGGAGGTTTGTCCTCCTCTTGTCCCTCAATGACCTGTATGTGCTTCTTCTTGAGAGGCCACTCCTTTGTTGCCTTGCTGTATATTTTTGGGTCCATTGGTCCGTGCTGGACCACCCATCACCACCCATTTTCAGTTTCCCGGCTGAGGGAAGGAGGTTGTAGCTCAGGATTTCCCGATACATGGCTCCGTCCATTTTCCTGTTAAATGCAATTAAGTTGTCCTGTGCCCTTAGCAGAAAAACACCCCCCACACAAAATGTTTCCAACCCCCATGCCCCTTGACGTGGGACGGTGTTTTGGGGGTCATAGGCAGCTTTTTTCTTTTCTTTTCTCCTCCAAACACAGCGAGTTGAGTTAATGCCAAAGATCTCTTTTTGGTCTCATCAGACACAGCACCTTCCTCCCAGTCATCTCTGAATCATTCGGTGTTCGTTGGCAAACTTCATTCAACGGGCCTGCAAACATGTGCCTCCTTGAGGCAGGGGACTTGCGAGCCCTTGCAGGATTTTTACTCCATTGGCGGTGTAATTGTTTCCAATGGTTTTTCTTGGTGACTGCTTGGTCCCTGCAATTTGGAGGTCATTAACTAAGAAGTCCTCCGTGTAGTTCTAGGATGCTTTTTTCATCCACCTTTCCTCAAACATTGACTAAAACCCAACCCCACGAGGTGAGATCTTTTTGCGTGGAGCCCCCCCGAGCGAGGTCGATTGATGGTCAATTTTTGTGCTCCTCCATTATTCGAAGGAATCGCAACCAACAGTTGGCGACCTTCCTCTCCCCACTTCTTGCTAATGGTTTTTGTAGGCCAGCCCATTCCATCCTGTTCAGGTCTACAATTTGTTTGTCTCTGACCATCCTTGGAGCAGCTCTTTGTCTTTCCCATGTTGGTAGTTTTGGAGTCTGCCTTGATTGATTGATTCTTTGGACAGGTGTCCTGTTTATAACAGATGCCTAGTTAAGAACAGGTTCCTTAATTAAGGGTGACTAATTGAGTAGAAGTGTCTAACCCACATCTGTGGGAGCCGACTCTTAAGTGTGGTAGGGTTCAATACTTATTTTCACACTCCAATGAAAATGCAAATCATTTGCTATCTTTTATTTTAAGTTATTTTTTTCGATTTCCTTTTGATGTGCTATCACTGCCACTGTTACACTAAACCTACCATAAATGTACTGTTCTGAGACTTTTCAATTTCTTTGGTCTTGGACAAACTTAATTACAAAATCAGTGAGGGGTCAAATAATTATTTCCTCCACTGTATATATATAATATTAGACATTATAAAACTGTAGCAGACTGAATGAAAAAAAATTCAGACAGAATGTGTAATGTGCATGAAGTCAGACAATGCGAGAGAGATGTCGTGATTTCACGGCTTTCTGTCAAGAAGAAGAATTAAAAAAAACTTGTGTAAAGCACAATGCAATGTTCTTTTTTTTTCCCCCTCTAGTTCCGCTTCTAAGGAAATGAAAAGAACAGAGGAACTTGACATAGTACACAATATCTATTTAAAACACAGATACAAACCCAACGATTAGGACTAGAACATGGCTGAAATTCATAAATTGCACTGATGAAGGACAAATTGACACGCATGCTTAGAGTAAAGACAGTCAAAATTTTCTCCCCTTCAGAATAAAAAGCATGACTGAGAATGTTTTCGATACATAGCGTTAGGAAGATCTAACTTTATGCAATATGCTGACTGTTCATGTGCTACAGAACAACACACAAGGAACCTTATGGCCCAACTGCAGGCTGACAATGAGAATACAAAGATGTGAACAGCTTTAGGGCTTGTGCCCACAGTCAAAGTTGGCCACAGGGCGGTACCGCGAGCCGTTAGCGGCTGTCAAAGATCGCTAGTGGCCAACTACATGCAAATGTAGTCGTGGGCAGCCACGCAAGTGGGAACAGCCCCATTGAAAACAATGGAGGCAGCCGTCCGTGGCCAGATTTGACTGTGGGGGTAAGCCCTTAAAGTGTATACCCCAAGGAGATAAATCTTCCATTAGAATGCTGCCACTAAAAAAACTTAAATAAGTCTTCAGATAAACTTTTATGTTCACTATATAATGTATGTTTAACATATCATGCATACTGCAATTGTTCAGACAAACATGTGATTCACATTCCTCACATCCCAAATTTACCATGAAAGCCAAACAAGAATGAAGACCCAGTTAAACTTGTGTTAATTGTAGCATTTCTTACTTCTTGTCAAGACCACAGGACTCAACCTGACAATGTCACCTTCTTCCTACACTAAATTGGCACCATATCTGTGAACAGTCCAAAATTGTCCACTATGGAGTATAGAGACACAACATTCTCTTTCACAGTCTATATGAAAGTAGGTTTGAAGCCCTTCCATCTGATATTGTGCACTGTAGATTAGCAGAGGTCTGAAAATAGATTTACACTTGATGCATAATGAACACATAATCAGAGGCCGGCTTTATTCGGCACAGTACTACTTCTAGAGTGCCTGTCTCAATTGGCTTCCTTCTCCTTTTACCATTACTTATTCCTAAACCAAAGATATGTTTGTTCACTTCCATTAGAAAACTAGCATTTTAGTAAACTTATTAAATGGCAGCACTAAACATTAATACACAATCTGAAAATACAATAGAGTTTTGTTGTAAACATGGAAAAATTGTGCAATAGAACAGTTTGGGCAAAACATTTAGCAAGTTGTCCATTTGATCAAATTTTAAGATCACAAAATAATGTACTATCACAAAATTACAAAGCATCATATAAAAAAAACTGCAAGCACACTTGGGGAACAGATGGGGTACAGATGGAGGGATTTCATCTGAAACAAATGGCGTTAGTGTATGATAGTGTAGAGAAATTGCACAGCATTGTGGCATCATCACAGCTCTGCTCATTCACATATAGCACACAATGAAATATGAAATCAAACCTTACGCACATTAAATTCTATATAGATATATATATATTAAGATATAATCAATCAAAATATAATTATATGAGCAGCATATTCAGTCTTCAATTCCATATAATAACTTTTAAGGCCAACTGATTAATTCCATGATATTTCCACAATTAAAATTATGTAGATAGTAGCATGAGGGGGCCAAAGACATTGTAGAGACAGCTCAAGGGTCATACTTCTAACTACAGACTTGGGAAGAAAGATACTTCAAATTAAAAGATTATTTTATATCCTTTTGCTGATGCAGGTACAAGTACTGTGACAGAGTCTTTGAAGTACAGAACCAGATTTAAATCCCACTGTCTAATGTCTTTGTAACTTTAGGCAAATCTGCCTTTATCCCCCTCTTCAAGCACTGCAGAGTTCAAGGCATCTGGAATTCTGATATGATGGAAAAAGGGCTTGAACACGTTTGCTTTTAATAGAGACACAATAAGGAAAACATGGCTGTCAGCTTAACCTTGCCTCAGTCAGGGTGTGTTAAACACTACTAGACAGTATTAGACGGAACTGCTGGGGAAAATGCTGCTATGCTATCCATCAAATAACTGCTTTCATCAAATGATACCTTAATGGAAATACCGATATTCCTAAACACATTTTATGTTCTCTGTCATTCCCAAATATGCTACAAGGCAACTGTCTGTGGGTTATTACGAAGAAAGGCACCCTTTTCTGTCTACTGCAATTCATGTTATAAACTACTCAGCTGCTTTCTACATAATCAGCAAAAGCACATTTTCAGGCAAATTGTTAGGCTGCAAGCAGAAAAACATGCACCAGTGATGTCTTCTATAACTGGACCCATAAGACAAAATCATCACATTTATCAAGTTCGAGTGCCCAAAGGACATAGAAGGAAATCAAATGTTCAGGTGCAATACATCAATGCATAATGTTCCTGAGGAAGACCTCATCAGCTTGTACATAAGAGGCAATTATTGGGAATTTGTAAGGTTATTAGGGTTAGAATACTCTGACATTCTCCCAATAATCTAGGAAGACATTTTCTGTGGGGCTATATCAAGTTATTATATAAAGGTAACAATGGCAATACCTGTCCAGTGAAGCGAGATCCAAGTAAAGGTGGCCATACACCCAATTTTGCCCGGTCGACCAAGAGATCGGTCGGGGTGCTCGATCGGGAGAATTATCGGATGCGGAATTATGTACCCAACCGATTAAGATTTCTAAAAATCGGTCACGACCGCTCCAGGCCTGTCTGTAAATTTTGGTTGATCTGCTGTGAATAAAATAGTGTCGGGTCTATCGATCGGTAAAAATTTGAATTCCGATTTTTCGTGCCAGCTGACCGATCATAACATTTTAAGTAAAAATCAGGTGACCCGATCGGACAATAAATCGGTCGGGAGAAAAATCGGATTGTGTATAGGGGGCTTAAGGGGGGGTTTTCACATCCATCTGGACCCAATCCGCTAAGCGTATTGCTTGGTGGGAGATTCCAACGGAGCACATTCACTTACCTGCTCGGCGAATACTGTGTTCTCACAGCGCCAAACCCTTCCGCCGATGCAGGACTGAGTGTAGTGGAGTATGTTGAGCTTCTGCATCAGCAGATGTCTGAGCACAGCCTCCGCCTAACAGGTAAAGTCTATGTGCTCCGTAGGGATCCCCACCAAGCAAAGCAGGGGTCCTGACGGATGTACAAACATAGCCTAAAGCTGCCCATGGTCACTCATTTTAGAATTAAACGCTGCCCACCTTGAGCATTCGATCCGGCTCCAACTAAACATTGATCAAACAGGGATCCGACATGTTAGCAAATCCCTGTTCGATTGGCATTACTTTAGATGGGGACCCTCGATCCCCATCCAAGTATCGGCCAGGGATTGAGCACCCAATGTACTGCGTAAAAATTTGCCGAACTTTAGCACACTGATCGATAGTTTAATGATGGTTCGAGTGTGATCAATGCAAAACAAATTGATTTCTTTCCTATTCAGCCTGTGCACATGCTCCATAGGATGATCGGACACAAATTAATTAAAACACCTAGAAAACTCATCAGGTACTTGTAATATGGACTATTGCTAAAGAGTCAACAAATTATTTTGAGATGACAGATAAATCCTACTGTGTTTGCCACAGCTTAAGGGCCCTTTCACACTAGCTGTGTTTGAAGAACACACTGAAGAGCAGCATGCATTAATGCAAGGTGCACAGGTTCCCATAGAAAACCTGTTGTACCTGTCTCTCTTGACCCATGTTGCAGTAACGCCCAATGTTACATGTTAATGGAAATGCCCTGCAGCACAATTTCTGGGGCACTTGGCATCTCACTTACTTAGGATTGCTCATAATTTCTCTCTCGGCAACAAAAGCATCTCCCGGTAAAAACCACACCGCAGTACGTCTATTGTGCAAGTGCCCTAACACTGCAAAACCAATCAATTTATGTGTGTTCTGACCCACAAACATGAATGCAAGCTCCAGCACCCACAAAATATCCAATAGGAAAGTTCGCATATGCATTATGTTTGGTTTTCCTCCATTGGCATACAAATCCCACTGATGTCAATGTCAGTAAATGAAAAACAAATAACGCTCATTAAAATATGACCTGTGCAGAGTAAATAAAAAAGGAACGGCATAAAAATCGTATAGCATTAACATTATGCAAAAATCTCAGAATTTCAAAATGTTTAGCAAGTCCGTAAACAGATAAGCATTGGCTTGTGAAATACAACACAAAGAATATTGAGAAATGCATATTTGATAACGACTTTCCACTAGAACTCCTTCAAATCTAATCTGTAAAGGGAACCAGAATTCCTGAGGGAATTATCATGACTAATGACAACCAGCTATTTTCAGCTCCAGGTTAAAAAAAAAAAAAAAAACTCATTTACAAATGCAGATCAGAAAAGTCAAAATAGGTGATGTGCATACTTGTGGTTCTGGCAAACAAGTAATGTATTTCACACTACAAAACACACACATAATAAAGTGCATGCGGCCCTTTGGGCATTCTTTGGAGGCACCCCTCACTCCTCCACTTGTGGCCCCCGAAACCTGTTAATGCATAGGAACTCACCTGTCCGTTGGCAGGTCCTAGTCTGGGATCTTCTTAGAGTGGGAAGAGGAGGATAGGCGATAAACTTACATGAAAGTGCCTATGCTCCCACTATTCCACCAATGAACCAGGGGTGATTGTAATATATATATATTGGCGCACATAACCTTTGACAATGTATAGGACACAAAATGTGCATTACCACACTACAATGTTCCCTAAAGTATTATTTAAAACAAGTTTTGATATTTAAAAATTAAAAATAATGTCTTCTTACTATGCCTTCTGTAATTGCTTCAATAAAAAATGTCAGTATACATTGAAATTGTTATGTGCAACCCTTTAGTGATGCTGAGGGCCACACTTGTGGCCCTCGATATCAACTTAGTTGGCCACCACTGGAATATACAGCAGTCATTTCACTATAAATCTATGGGAAAAGGTTCATCTTATAGTCCAACAAATACAGTATATGTAAAGAGAGAGAACAAAACCGACTGCCAAAACCACAGAAAAACACAAAAAATATGTCATAACTCAACACAGCAATTCAACACATTATTGGAGCACGTTAATAAATTATAAATATAGATGTGATTTTTACCACACACGATTGCGTTATCTCTCACCTAACAAAATAATTGGCAAGAGTGACCTGCAGTGTTTGTTTGGTAAATATGAGCTTCACTACATAATAAATAGTTCACATTATCTTGGGTTATAGTGCCTGTTTTAAAACACAGCAATCAGTCCATTTATATGTGGACAAGATGCAGTGTCCATCATGGATTTAAAAGGCCTTCCTTTGCATTGCCTGCTTTACCATAACAATTTGTAGTTCTAAGATGCAGTGAAATAAAACATTTGCATACAAAAGCATTTGTAATGATAATACACCAATAAATTAAAATTCATAATGACAATAAAATGAAAGCACAGGTCTTAAATACCGTACATATTCTGGTACAGCGATGGTGAACCTATGGCATCATAGGTTGGCATAGTTTGCCATCACTGCTCTAGTATAAGCCGAATTTTTCAGCACCCAAAATGTGGCATTAATGCCTGGCATACACATGCCGATAAGCGGCCGATTTTTCACCTGACCGCTCGTGCCGTCGGTCAGTGGAAAAATCGGCCGCTTAACGGCATGTGCCCATATGGGGCGACAGTTCCCTGTCGCCCCACAGCTCGGCCGGCCAGAGAACGGACATGTTCGATAATCTCTGGCCGATGGAACCCGATGGCATTAGCTTCAATGAAGACCGGCGTCTTCATTGAAGCACACAAAGGGTGAGGACGTCATCACGTTTGCATTCCGGTGCATATTGGAGCTGGTGCAATACTCACACCTAGATGGAAATCTTGAAATTTCCCCTAGCTGACAGTTGCAAAGCCTTAAACATGGTATCATTAACCAAAAGATGTGGATACTGATTTTGGGAGCATTTAAAAAAAAAAAAAAAGTTGAAGTTCTGCTAAAACTAATACATGTTGAACCTATAATTTGTTTTGGGGGATACTGTGTTCAAAGGCTAAACTCATGAATCAGAGAGTCAAAATATGACCATCTCGAAGGCGAAAGCACATTGCTGCATGTTACTGTGCATATGCTGCAGGTTTTCCTACCCTAGGCTTATACTCGAGTTATTTTTTTTTAATTATTTTCGTGTTTCTTTTATTGGGTACCTTGGCATATAAATTAGTATATTAAGGTAAGTTCCCAAGCTTAGATAACCTGGTTGCTGATATGTTTGCTTTAAATCTTGATAGGACATCACCCCAAAACAAACCCAGCAGATTAAAGCAGATATTATATATTACTGTACGGAAATGAACATATCTCATGTAATCAAGGCCAGATGAATCACAGAAATAAGAACATTTACTACTGAACAAGGGGCTATTAATGTGGCTGTAGTAAAAAAAAGCCAGTGTATTCCTAAAGTCCTATCACATACAAACATATTTATTTTATTTATTACCTTAAGATAATATTCTTTCAAAAGATGAACCAAGGTAAAATGTCTGCAGGTCCCACATACTGGCATATAACATACACATAAGGAAATCATTCAAATCAGTAAAACACCAAAAGGAAAATGTAAGAGATGCGAGGTTTCCATAGTAACCATTCATTATCAATATTGCAAGCAGGAGCTTCTGATGAGTAGTAGGAGCGCTGACATTTTACGATAATGATTGGCTACCAGATGTTACGTAATAAAGAATGCCTGCAGTGTAACTAGAAGCATATATTCTTACGTCACCCAGCATCATATATACTGGGTACCATCCTACATTACACTCTGACACTGTATGCCATGAATTACACTCTAACGGGCACTACATGCCACCAACTGATGGAGCCACCTCTGCATATGGTACTACACAGATAAAACCCAAGACCATCATATTACCAGAACAACCAACATTTCTATCTCCATTCTATTCAAGCTAGAGAAGATGAACTATAAAATCATGAGAAAAAACAAACGTGTGTGCTCCATGTATATTAAAAAACCAACGCAAAACCGGTCAGCCAGTTCTAAATACATACATATCACATCTGTATAATTTTCAAAAACCATGAACAAAGAAGCTTCTCAATCTACATTTTGCAGATCTACAACATAATGGCAGGGGTCATGTCTGATCTAAATATGTTCCCCGAAATGGAGGGCATCCATGCTTTATCACAACTAGACGAGATCTTCAGATAGGTCTCTGTGTTCATGTGGTGCTCTGTGCAATATAGCAACCCCCCCCCCCCCCCATCCTTCTTGATGAAAATTACTAGGTCGATCCTTCAGACTGGGCAGGGGGGGGTGTCTTAAAAGTGTTTTATGGTTCCATTTTACTCTAAAATACCAGATTGAGTGGGAAAAGATGTATAATACTCAGTATGTTTGCAATACAAAGTGTAATTCTTTGTACACCGGTCAAACCTTTGTTACCAAAGAGAATGTGTAACGAATGCTGCATTTGTATACATCCCAAATCAGCATTCTGAGCAGCGGCTACTCAGCAAATATGAGGAATTACTGCACAATTATGAAAATGAAGCATGAATAATTTAACATGTACTCCAGTAAAATATTTTCACATCACTGCATTTACAAAAACGGGTAATTATATATGAACAAATCCCCAAGTCGCATGCCAGAGATGAGACTATGTAGCAATATACTGCACGTTTCAAAGATGTCTTTTGTACTTCTACGCACAACCATATGGAAGACTGGAATGATGTGTCCCATCACCAGCTACAGTCATTCAAGATTTCAGGTCAGCTGGATTCCGAAGTTTAATAACAATAAACTATGGATATAGCCAGGTAAACAAAACATGTCTTTCTAAAATAACATAAGAAAACAATAAACAGGACACATCTATGATCTGCTCACATCTACACTGAAGCTTTTGCTGGAATTTAGGAAGGATAATTGTGTGCATATGTATGTTTTATGCTGTGCCACAATACACAACATATGCAGAAATCTGGAGGTCTGGACTAGCATGACTAACAGGGAAGAAGATACAAAATATCACATTTTACTCACAGACACACAATACATACAAGTAGCAAGTATCACTGTCAACAAGTCGGGAATGATTCATACACACACCAGAGAACTACAAAGAAATGTCATAGCTGGGCCACATACTAGATCACTACTACACAACAAACCCCATAAAATCAGAGTGGGTCGGGGTTACAGCTCCCATTAGCCATTCACTGGCAGATTCCAATCACAGGAAGCCCCTTCCTTACAATCAGTGCAATACAAACCAATGGCAGGGTCCTTTGTGCTCCCCACAGCACAGCGGTGACATTAGCGGTCAGGTCACATTGGTGGCTCGTACACTCCGGACTGTATTGTGCCCCGTCCAGTACCGAGCACTGCCAATCACTGCCCCCCCACCGTCTCCCCTCCTCCCTCTGCGGCTGGCCCGGGCCCTCTGCCTCCTTACCTGCAGTCTTTACAGCCCCAGCCGGCTCCTGCCCGAAGATGAGAAGGATGGAGACCGCGAGCAGCCCCCGGGTCATTAGGACAGGCGACCGCGGGGGGCCCCAAGCCGCCATCCCGCACCTCCTCACCGAGTCCTGCTCCTCAGCATCCCTAGAAGAGGAAGCACACGACAACCTCGGCTCTCACTTTCTCACCGACTGCAGCACAGACTGACCGCGGCGCAAAGCAAAGACCCGAGCACACTGCGCACTCCCGGAGCCCGGCGCGACCCCGAAGCCGCATCACACAGGGCGGCGCGCTGCTAGTCACGCCTACCGCTACCTTGAGCGCGCGCACCCCCCGTACGAGCAATACTACAGATACGCCCTTTGGAGTCGCGTGCACCAAGGAACTTCAAAGAGACGGTCCCACCCCCATAACTTGCAGGTGACGTCACCGGTACAGTGGTCTCCCACAGTGCACGGAGAGAGGAGGTTCGCCGGTAATAGCCGGAGAGAGTGGAGAGGACATGGTACTGTGTGAGTGGGCGGGAGACACGAGCAAATACACCTAACGCCACCGAATTGAAGTTCACTATGGCTACTAGCCCAAAGTGCTATGGCTGCTATAAACCAAGAACGTTTTATTTCTGGATGAGGGCTTATGGGAAAGAAAAGAACAGTTACCCACAAATGAGAGAGCTTACATCATACATGGAGGCTGAATACTTTACTCTTTATGAATGTTTTAAAGATTTCTTTCTTTTCCGATGATGATGCTGGAAACCATGACAACATTCTTTGTTATATCCGTGTACAGAAAGTTCCAAAAGCAATGGGAGATTAACAGGAAAGACCATACTCTGTTTATGTAAAAAAAAAAAAAAGGGAATTTGTGCCTGGAAAATAAGGTTCGAAGTGTTGGCTTCCTAAACGAGTCTGTTTTTGGGGACGTACTCTCAGTGCTCCGTAAACACAGAAATAAAGAGTGTCCGTCCTATGGAGGACCCCCCCCCCCTGGATTACAGCAGGGGAGGCACCATCATCTGTAAAGCTGGGCTATACTTTGTCTTCTCGGTCTTCAGAGACAAAAAGCCCAAAGCTGGCTTGCAGTGTGATTATTTGTTGCCCACAAGACTTTTTTTTTTACTTAAGAAATATTTGCAAACTGTAGAGATTTAAAAAAAAACATTAAAGTTGACCTGTGACTGAGTCTAAGTTTTTAATTTTGTCCCACTCTGTATTTAAGCTTGACACCATTGGCCTTAACTTTACCATAAGCATTATTTTATATTTCACACCACTGTCAGATGGAAGATCTCCCCACGGGCCATCAGACACTGCTATGTATAGTCTGCGCAGGGCCTAGTGCTCTGCTGCTCGGTCAACAGTAGCAGAGGAATTACTATAGCGGTGCTATGGGGGCCTGGTTTACTGATCATTCTTTTTATTTTCTCTCTGTTCCCATAGTTAACCTCCTGGACAGTACTCTGGATCACAGTTCAGCTGCGTAAAAAAAAGAGCTCTCATTTTTAAAGCCATGTCCGAAATGCCTGGCCAGGTTACGGAGTGGTTTTTAGTCCAGTGGAATTCCAATAAAATGTTGTCATGTTTGGGGCTGTAATGTGACAAAATGTGGAAAAGTTCAATACTTTTGCAAGCCACTGTATCTGTTCTGTGACTGGCTAGACACATGCACCCACTAAACAACATTGTCTCCTTTAAGGTTTCCTTAGACAAGAAGACATGAACTTCAGAAAGAATTATATGCATTCAGGTTCAGGCTGCAAACCAGCTTCAGGCTTGTCTGAAATGACAAGAGCCCTTGAGGCATGGTCTGGTGAACTTCAATTAGCAATGAGTGCAGAAATGTAACTAAATGTAAGTCTCAGGTCCCCCATACACCTTTCAGATTTCCCTGTCAGATTTCCCTGTCAGATTTCCTTTTGTTTTACCAAAACCATGTAATATGAGGGACTTTCTAAACCATCAAGTCTACCTGTGTTCAATTGCAGAGGACCCGATACTACATATTTGTTGGAAGATCTAAAGGATATCTGACAGAGCGATCTAAAGATGTATGGCCAGCTTTACATTCTTAAAATGTTCGGAAACGATACATGTGTTTTACTATTTGTGAGCAATGCCTGCCATACACACCGATGGTGTGCAGGCAGACTAGTCCCGATGTGCACCGAGATTCAAACGTGATGACGTCATCACGTTTGCACCCCGGTGCATTATGGGGCCCCTTCAGTCGGCGGCACCCTTTGTGTGCCGGCCATAAGCTGCAATGAAGACGCCGTCTTCATTGAAGCTTATGGCATTGGCTTTTATCGGCTGGCGCCGGCCAGAGATTATCTGACATGTCCATTCTCTGGCCGGCCGAGCAGTGGGGCGACAGGGATCTGTCGCCCCATGTGGGCACATGCCGATTAGCGGCCGATTTTTAACCTGACTGACGGCGCGAGCTCGCACGCCTGTCGGTCAGATTAAAAATTGGCCGCTTATCGGCATGTGTATGGCTAGCATAAAGCAGGGTACAGACGGCTCATATCTGCAGGTCTGTACCCTGCTTTAAGCTAGCCATACACCTTTAGGTCTCTCTGTCAGATATCCTTTAGATCTACCAACACCTATGTAGTATAAAATTGAACACAGGTAGATTTTATTGTTTGGAAAGTCCCTCATATTACATAGTTTTGGTAAAACAAAAGGAGATCTAAAGGAAATCTGACAGAGAAATCTAAAGCCGAGAATAGACAGTATGATCAGATTTAAGGTTCTGGTCAGGTAAATGTGGGAAAAACAAGTTTGGTTACAATTTTCTCTTTGAAAATAAATTGTAATGTAGGAAGCAATTTCCTTCCCCAAAAACAATAAACCAAACCTGTAATTTTTCAAACAGCATAGTTACTGCAGCCGGATGCTCAAAGCTACAGATTAGTCCCTAGGTGCCCAACCTGCGGCCCGTGGAGGACCAAGGGGGCCGCCGAACAACACTCAAAGGGCATGCAGCCCTTTGAGTGTTGTTCGGCGGCCCCCCTTGGTCCTCCACATGCGGCCCCCAAAACCAAACTGTTAATGCAAAGGGCATAGCAACTCACCTGCAAAGTTGTTACATGCTGGCCCAGCTTTCCTAATCAACTTTGGTGGTCCTACATCAGTAAAATTGTCATTGTTGATCAGGGAAACCAGGTAACATTTGATCGCTGCACCCAGGGGCAGGAGGTGGGTGCTGTCGGGTTTTGACTGCCTGTTGTGATCTGGTCCACTGCCTGCTGAGATGTGTTGACAGGGGGAGGATCTGGATCGATGTTATGTGCGCCCCTTTAGTGATGTCGAGGGCCGCACTTGTGGCCCTCCATATTAACTCAGTTGCCCACCATTAGTCCATTAATACTACAGATTTAATAAAAAGCCCCCAAACCTTTGATAACTCTTTGGAGGCCAGGATATAACAAGGCTGGCCACTCAGGCATATCACATAGGGGCAATTCTACTTGTCCTGAAGCAGGCAGACAATGTCATGGACAAGGACAATGTTTGAAGGCCATTTTTGGAACTGTAATATATTTTCTGGGCTAAAATTCATGCCAAGGAAGATTCCAACCACAGAATGTTCTTTCAAAATATTATTGTATGAGTTCCTAGGACAGAAAGGTAGGTGGGTGTGTGATCACCACTGCTTGTGTTCAAAAGAAGATTGGAGACTGGCATACTTTGCCAAGTCACTATAGATTTAAAGTATAGGTTTAAAGATGGAATCCCTCTGCAATCTTGGCAAAGTATTGAGATTTGTTGAGATCAGGAAACATGTAATAAACATATTTCAATTTAGCCAAGAGAAAGTTAGAGCCAACCAATGTTCGACACTGGTTCGACAAACCAAATCACTACCTTAAGCTGGCCATAGACATTTTGTTTTTTTATAAGATTCTCCTGCAGATCAACTGAGCGTGATTACATTATCATGCACGGCCGGTCGTGCCGAGAATCGGCCGCTCACCATTTGTGTGTCCACAGTTACTGTGGATGGGGACACTGTTCCCCATCTAAAGTAATGAAATCGATCTAAATTTGACAGACGTCCATAATTCTTTAGATCCATCTTTGCTCCCGATTCAAGGTGGACCCATTTAATTTGTGGCCATCTTTGCGACCTAAGGTAGCCATATATGGGTCAACTTTTGCCTTGCCTTTTGTCTTGTGCAATTTTAATATTCACTGTCAATGTAACATCGATTTTACCACCAAAGAGTGTGATTGATTTGAAACCTATCGATTCCTTTGCATTCACAGCGCGGTCTGTTTAGCATCGTCGTTCATACTCTCCAGGTGCCTCCCTGTGGCT
This sequence comes from Ptychadena robeensis, assembly GCA_036250615.1. Taxonomy (NCBI): domain Eukaryota; kingdom Metazoa; phylum Chordata; class Amphibia; order Anura; family Ptychadenidae; genus Ptychadena; species Ptychadena robeensis. The sequence goes on from CM070034.1 coordinate 98,117,321, forward strand.
GGAAACATTTATTGCAGCGCATGCTCCATAGCACGATCAACTAAAATTTACCGACATGTCCAATCATTGCTTCTATGATTTACATTCATAGTAAATTGTACCAGGTGGGCAGTAATCAATTCCTGTTCGATCGACTTAAAAAAGATCAATTTTTGGTTTGATCCAACAGAAATATTGAACTGTGTATGGATACCTTTAGTCTTCTGTCAATAACTTCTGTCCACTATGCTATAGAAATGGCCTGTCTCTGCAGTAGACCTTAATTTTAAAGTTATGTTTATCATTTCATGTAATTATATGTAACTGTGAAATATTGTTTTCCCCTTTTGCTCGTTATTTCCCATAGGACTGTTAGAAATAGAGTCAGAAAACAAAGAGTTTCCTACCTGCCATGATTTTCCATTTCCAGGCCATTGCTAGACCAGTAGGTCCCAAGAGCCATAATTAGATGCTCTGGGGATGGGTTCATTTATATTAATCTTGCTATTGAGTCAGGTTAGGAAAATAATTTACAGTAAGAATGATATGGAAATTCTACATTTTCTTTTCATGAAGAATCTGATTCTATTGCATACTTCATCTCCGCTTCAAATACCACATAGAAGGGTATCCAGATGAAAGTATAATAAGGTATGCTGTGCATTGCTATGTGAATTGGAGGCAATTACAATGCTTTAGTTGCTTAGCAGCATTCGCAACAACAACAGCTAATTTTTAAAGATCTGTTTACAGCACGCTACAGCAAAGAATCATGATGTTCCTGTTTTAGAGGTTTACTGCCAATATTATAGTTTGAGCAAAGATTGTAACTATAAAAGGTATATGTTTATTTTAAAAAATCTTTTCACAGGACATGATGGAAATGCATTTTCAAATGTATCCTTGTGCAACTGACGAAGCTGGAAATAACAGAGATAAACACTAACAGTTTGGGAATTTTTTATGACAATTTTAAACAGTTCTTTTAAACATTTTGATTCTTAACTGATACAATTGGTCTGGTGAGTCTTGTAAATGGTCCCCTTTCCATCCAAAGGTTTATCTGAAATGTTAACGTGACAAAAAAAATGTTTTCCTAATTCTAAGGATTACAGAGGTATAAGCATACTATACATTTCCTGCAAGAGGTATTTCATCAGATCTGGAAAATGGAAAGAATGAGATAAAAAGAACATACTTCCAAGACTATGTCATCCAAATGCTGCTGCTTCACCAGGAATTTATCTGCTTCAGTCTAGAGTTTTCCATAGGATTCCGCCATCTAGTGGTCAAACTTTATAATTACCCTGCCAGAGGAAAATCATCATATTCAATACTCTATATTTTCCTCGCTGTAGAAAAAATCTAAACATAAATAAATTGTAAATCTGTATTTATTCGTTTCAAATACACTGTTCAAAAAATAAAGGGAACACAAAGTAAGACATCCTAGATCTGAATTGAATAAATATTCTTATGAAATACTTTGTTTTTTACATAGAAGAATGTGCTGACAACTCATAAAACACACAAAAATTCAACCCATGGAGGTCTGGATTTAGAATCACACTAAAATTTTTAGTGGAAAAAACACTACAGATTGATCCAACTTTGATGTAATATCCTTAAAACAAGTCAAAATGCCTGTATGACCACCCTACAACACCTGGGCATGCTCCTGATGAGGTGGTGGATGGTCTTCAGAGGGATCTCCTCCCACACCTGGACTAAAGCATCCCCCAACTCCTAGAGTCTGTGGTGCAATGTGGCATTGGTTGATGGAGCGAGACATAATGTCCAAGATGTGCTCAGTTGGATTCAGGTCTGGGGAATGTGCGGGCCAGGCCATAGCATCAATGCCTATGTCTTGGAAAACATTCTGCACAGCGTTTCCAGACACATCTGTCTGGAAACGCACCGGGCTCTAGTGGCGAATTTGCCAATCTTGGTGCTCTCTGCCAAATGTCCTGCACAGTGTTGGGTTGAAAGCACAACATCCACCTGTGGACTTCTGGCCCTCATACCACCTTCATGGAGTTTGTTTCTGACCATTTGAGCAGACGCATGCACATCTGTGGCCCACTGGAGGTCATTTTGCAGGGCTCTGGCAGTGCTCCTCCTGTTCCTCCTTGCACAAATGCGGAGGTAGTGGTCCTAATGCTGGATTGTTGCTCTCCAACTGCCTCCTCCTTGTTTCCTCTTGTACTGGCCTGTCTCCTGGTAGCACCTGCATGCTCTGGACACTACGCTGACAGACACAGGAAACCTTCCGCAACCTCCTTAGGTGCATACCCGGCGTTGTAGGGAGGTCGCATGCGGCCCTTTGGGCGTTCTATGGAGGCCCCCCTCAGTCCTCCACTTGTGGTCCCCAAAACTGTTAATGGGGCATAGTAACTCACCTGTCCGCTGATCCCATGCTGACAGGTCCTCCTCTGGGATCTTCTTAGAGTAAGAAGCGGAGGAGAGGCGACAAACTTACCTGATGATGATGGTGTAGGTAAAAGCCAATCAGCAACCAAGATGGCATCTGACCAAGTCCCTCACCTCTCCTCCTTTAGTATCGGCTGGGGATCAGCAGACAGGTCAGTGCCTATGCTCCCACTATTGCACCAATGAATGGTGGGTTATTGTAAAATATATATTGCGGCACATAACCCCTTTGATGATGTAAATGATTCAAAATGTGCATCACCACACTACAGTGTTCAATAATGTTTGAAGTATCTTTTAAAACAAAAAAAATGTCTTCTAGCTTTGACTTCTGTCATATCTTCATTAAAAAATGTCAGTATAGATTGAAAATTTTACGTGCGGCCCTTTAGTGATGCTGAGGGCCGCACCTGTGGCCCTCAATATCAACTAAGTTGGCCACCACTGCATTACATCAATGTTGGCTCAGCCTGCAGTGTTTTTTTCCACTTTCATTTTGAGTGTGACTCCAAATTCAGACCTCCATGGGTTGATAAATTTGATTTCCATTGATAATTTTTGTGTGATTTTGTTGTCAGTACATTCAACTTTGTAAAGAACAAAGTATTTAAAAGGGATATTGAAGTGTCGCTCCCAGAATGAAAAAAAAACATGTTTTTTTAACCTTCTGGGTGTTTAGCCCGAGTTAATTCGGGCTAAATAAAGTTGCTTAAATGGTTTAGCCCGAATTAACTTGGGCTGCTGTTACCTGCATTGAGATGGCTTGCAGGCAGCCCAGGAGACTTGCTGATCTCTCCCCCGATGTCTGAACATCAGATCCCGGTGTCCGTAATCCCGCCTGTGGGAGCGCAATGACGTCATCGGGAGGGGGAGGGGCGGGAAGTTCAAAATGTCCTGTATGGTTCTCCTTTCATTCTGACATTGATTGGAGCGATTCTTTTCGCTCCAATTCAATTCAAAATGAAAAAAACACATAAAAAATAAAAAAGCATAATTTGCTTATTATGAGTTTCCTTTCATGTTGGATTTGATTGGATTGATTTTTCTGTATCCAATCAAGTTCAAAATAAAGGAAAAGGCATACAAAGTAAATACTTTGTACGGGCGCGCGCCCACAGCGTTTTTTTTCCCTGCGGTGGACGTATGTCTGCAGCGGGGAAAAAGACGCAGAGAGTACACTTCCCATTCAAATGATAGCGCAGATTAGACACCGTGCCAATTTGAGTGGCGCGTCCACTGTGATAATATGAAGCTGCGCAATGCTGCCAATGTGCGGTCTTCATTACAGCGCTGCACATTGCCGCCAGAGACACCAAGACGCGAAAAAACAGCGCTCGTGCTGCGTGTATGAATGCAGTACAGACGCAGTTTTTCTGCATTTTGGCTAAACAGGGTGTACTCCTCCCAATGCAGCAGGAGAGAGACCTAAGCCATGGGCAAGCTTTAGGTAATCCGCCGGCAAATGTGCCAGCGTGCGACATTGTTCCTGGCGCGGTATATCAGACCGCCTGTCAGTCTTGGTTTATTAAAAAAATGAATTCGAGTTTGAGCAGATTTTTGTGTTTTCTATTAAATTTGATCATTGAATGTGATTTTAAAAAAATACTTAAGCGTTTGAAACTTTATATATTCAGGATGTCTACTAGACCTGTTTTTGGGCAGATTTTGGTCAGTTACAGGCCTACAACACGTCTTTTTCAATGATAAACAGCGTAACGCTTTTGGTACAGAAATCTGGACCTCGGCGAAACGCTCAGGAGGTTAAACGTGCCCACACAAGATAAAAAATCGCTTCCATTCATGTCTATGGGCGCGATCAGAGAAAAGAAATTGCGATCGCGCCCATTATTTCAAGTAGGGACAAGCCCATTCAACTGAATGGACGCAATCTACAGCAATCGCCGTGTGGCAATTAATAGCTTACGTGGAAACATAGCCTGAAAGTTAGAACCCCTACGTCTACATTTAAAGTTGTTCCTAGATGTGTTAAAAAACAAGGAATATCAAACACTTCTGCTAGCCCTCTTAATTAATACTGATGATCGGGATAGCCAATATTTGATGAATATATTCGCAATTCGAATATTTGAGCTCAACACTATTTAATAACCCCCTGCCATTCCAGACAGTCCCAGCTAGTCCAGCTCTGACCTGTTAGAACTGAAGTGGACGAGCTGGGTTCGTCAGGCGGAGATCGGAGCCACAGGAGCGCAAACTCACTGATCTGTGTGGCTCCAATCTAATGGGCAAAGAGGCAGCTGCAGGGGAATGGATCACTCCCCCCCCCCCCCCCCCCCCCCCCCATGTGATGATGTCACATCGGGACTCAGGCGGGAGTTTTAAATAAAATACTCACCTGAATAAATGATCCACTGCCCCCATGTCCTCCACAGCTGTCTTCATTCTGCTTCCCTCCTGGTGTGACAGACTGGGGACGGGAACACCAAGTGTACAGAACTGAATGTAATACATTGACTTCAATGTATTACAATGCTGTCCTATGGAACCTGTCACATCTGCGCTGCTAGTCTAGACTATCTAGTGGATGCAGTGCTAATTTACCGGATACAGTTTCTTTTGAAATATTCATTATCTGATTTTTTGAGTTATTCACAAAGCATATGAACATGTTATTATATTCAGGATGTCTACCAGACTCCTGTATGGGCATATTTTGGCAAGTAACAGGCCTACAATATAAAAAAAAACTTTTTCCCATTAAAGGGTCAGTCACTGCAGACATACTACAGGGGATGGTCAGTTACTGCAGACATACTACAGGGGATGGTCAGATACTGCAGACATACTACAGGGGATGGTCAGTCATTGCAGATATTCTACAGGGGATGGTCAATTACTGCAGACATACTACAGGGGATGGTCTGTTACTGCAGACATACTGTAGGGGATGGTCAATTACTGCAGACATACTACAGGTGATGGTCAGTCACTGCAGACATAATACAGGGGATGGTCAGTTACTGCAGACATTCTACAGGGGAGGGTCAGTTACTGCAGACAT
>CM070034.1:98143008-98160459 GCA_036250615.1 Ptychadena robeensis
TATTGGCACTTCTAGTGCCATTCATCAAAACATAGATTCCTGGTGGTAGGTCCGCTTTAAGCCTCCCACAAATGGTTTGATTTTTCGTTCGATTGGCGTGCACGTTCGCGGCAATCATTTGGGAATTGAACGATCGCCGCAAATGCACACGCCGACTGTTCGGAAATGGAATGAAAAATAAGACCATTTGTGGGGGGCAAGGGATCGATTGAAACCCTTTTTTGATCGATCCCGCTCGAGGAAATGTCGATCAAACACAGAATAATAAATATCTGTTTGAGAGTGTTTGTGCGCGTTTGAGGCGATCGTTTGGGAATTAAATGCAAAAAACCCTTGTTCGAATGATCCCGCTCAAGGAAATGTCAATCGAACAGAGAATGGTAAATGTCTGTTAGGCTATGTTCCCCCATAGGCAATTAATCGCCTTGCGCTTGTGTGGTTTTTTTTTTAGCATATACATTTTTATTTTTCAAAACATATCAAACAAACAAAATACAGTAATAGGAGTGGTACTCGCTTGTGGTTTTAATCACACACGGTAATTGGCGTTGATCGCATCCATTCATTTGAACGGGCTTGTCCCCACTCAACTGATGCGCATGATCGCGCGCGGCCGCAATTTTTTTTATCTGTTAACGCCCATAGACATGAATGGACACACTTTTTGATCACATGTGGACGCGATAGAAAAAAAGCGTCTATTCATTCTCTATGGACACAATTTTTTTTTTACAATAGGGGCGAGTTTTTTTTTAATCGTGGGTGAAGATCATGATTTAACATGATTAAAATCGCAAGCACGAGGCGATTAATCACCTATGTGAAAACATAGCCTAAAGCCCCCCATACACCTTCAGATTCCTCCATACAACTTTCATGAGACCTACCAACAACTATGTAGTGTAGTGACCTCCCTGATAGAATACATAGTGATTGGAAGGTGTAGAAAGGTCCTCCTATTACATGGTTTTGGTAGAAGAAAAGTTGGTTGTACAGAAGTTGCATGGTAATTGTATGTGGTGTATGGGGGGCTTTAGAGAGTGGTGTTCATAAATTGCATGGGAATCTACCTTTAGGCTGTTTATAGTTTCCCCAGTGATAACCATTATATGGCGCCCCCAGTGGTCATTCCGATATTAAACTTATTTTACCCCTGGAAGCCTGGCGGAAAAAGATGGAATCTCTCATATAATTACAGGGAACAACAGTAAGTATATTTTTTTGGGATTGTGGAATGCAGGGAATCAGAGGTAATTAAATATACATATTGTGTATATATATATTTATATATTTCAAGTCAAAGTTGAATATATACAGTATAACTAATTTTCATAAATATATTTCGTTTTTTTATTTATTTTGGTTTTGAGTACTCATCTCCTTTATGCTGAAGGAGATCAGAGACATGGCTTTTAAAAAATAGAAAATGGATGAAAGGTTTTAAAGTCTAGAAATGTTTCAGGTTGCCATATAGAATACATGTGCATGTGATTATACAATGGGAATGTATAGAAAGGTTGAGGTTAGATTACGGAATATTACCGAAAACCTGAAAGAACATATTCAGAACACTAAGCTGCCGCTGCTGTCAGCCTGGTACTTTGTAAAGTTTTCAGAGAGAAATGGTTTCTTTCAAGTCATCAGTCTGACAGACGAGAGACCTGTTGCCTCTACGTTTTTTCACTGGGAAAGAAAATCACACACACAAGTCTTAAGTCCTATAAATTATACATTTGTAAAAGGTTAGTCTTGTATTCGGCAGGAATAATATTGAAAATAAATCCAACTCAAATGGTATTTGAGATTCTTGTTTGTGCATTTTATTTGAACTTACAGTTTACAGAACAGGGAAAAAAATGGAATGACCCTTTTAAAGTGGTAGGTTGTGCTCAGGACTAGGCTATATAAATAGGAGATTGTCTTAAGGATGGTCCTAGACCTACCTGACCTATCTCACTGGTGTACCTGACTTATATGAATCACTGAATAAAGGTAAATCAGTTCATCTGTATATGTAACTATTTGGGCTTTAACAAACATTAATCATGAGGTATTAACCTGCATAGCGCACTGCTTAACCTTCTGAGCGTTCTCCCCGAATTAACCCGGGCTGAGTTTCATGCATCATGAAACTCAGCCCCAGTTAGCCGGAGGAACACCCGAGGTCTCGCCGTCTTCTGACGGCGGTCCGCCCCCGATCGCGTCACCGGTGACGCGAAGGGGGCGGGGGTAGGCGGTGCCATAGACCTCCATGTAAATGGAGGGGTGTCGCCTTTCTCCAGCATAAGTCCGGCGTCTCCAGTGACGCCGGGCTTATGTTTAGAACCCTAAGCTGGCAATCATTGTGCTCCGCCGCGATTGCCCGTGGCACGGTTATAAAAAAAAACGTGCCACGTGGCAAACGCTCAGAGGGTTAAGGTCCAAAAGCACACCATAGAGTTTAATGGATTTTTTTATGTTATAGGCCTGTAACTTCCCAAGATACAGTATGTCAGTTCAAGGGTCTAGAAGACATTCTGAATATAATAATGTTTGAAACAAACAATTATGTAAAAAAAAAAATGAAATGAAGCAATCGCTTCACCAATCATTACTTCATTCGGGTAACTTCTGGGCATCTAACCGCAATGAATACAGTTTTCTGCTTAGACAACTGTAATCATTGCAGTTTGCCACCTTCCGGTGTAAAGTCCTTAGGTACGTTCCACCGGGGGGAGGAGGGATCCACTTCCTTACCCGGAAGCATCAGTGAAGCATTCGCTTCACTGAGGCTTCATTCGGGTAAGATTTGCACATTTGACTGCAATACATACAGTTTTCTAAGCAGAAAACTGTATTCATTGCAGTTTGAATGAAAAAAATCCCGCCGCCGGGACGTTATTAGGTATGTGACACCGGAAGGGATCTGCTTCTGTCCAGGAAGCATTATTCAGGCATTCAGAGCCGGGCTCCGATCTCAGAACGGACAGCTTGCCCAGTGCACTTTAACCTCCTGGGTGTTCTGCACGTGGCGCTTGCTTTTTGAAAACCACGCCACGGGCGATCTTGGCGAGGCATGTAAAATGCCGCCATGATTTATAGCCCATTTGGAGGTGCCCAGCGGCGGCCCTCCATTAACATGGAGGTCTATGGCACCCCCTGCCCCCTTTGCGTCACCGGTGACATGATCGGGGTGGACGTGCAAGCATCGGCATACACGCCTATACACAGAATCCCACTGAATTGCGTATAGTGAGACACACTGCAGGAGTTGCGTTTAAACATTTTTTAAGCTTTTTTCATGCTTTATTCAAAAACACAAACCCAAACACAGATGTATAATGTGTCAAACGCATATGTTTTAGAACATATGCAATATCACATACATTTAAATGCATGCCTTAAAAAAAACGTATATTGTGAAAGGGCCTTATATATTCGATATGTAGCATCACTGTAATAATATATTTGATTTACCATTACTACATAAGATAGGCAGAGGGGAGTGTGTATCTAATGGACAAGTTCTGTCTTACTGAGTAGTGATGAGCAGCACAGGCAATATTTGTATTCGCAAACATCGCAAATTGTTAGCCTAAAATTCGCAATAAATTTGATCATTTGTGATCTCCAGTCATTATTACCATCATTGCGCAAATCGGCTCTTGTACATGTGCATATTGCAAACGCAATGCACGGTAGTTCCAGATGCTGATATAAAAAGTCTCGATTATTTGCGATTATGAAGATATAGTGATATATTCAGGATCATTGTGAATACCGTTATTCCCAATAAAAATTTGCCGTTAGAATATTCGCGATCAACACTACAACTGATGCCTATTGCTGCATGTTTTTATATGACAATATGTTAGAGGTTATAACAGAAGGCAGGAATGTAGGCACAAGGATGATGAAGAGGGATGAGTGGTACTGAGGAGGGGACATGAGAAGGGACAGATAGGGGAGAGTCTTGTTAGCCAGCTGTCAGGAGATAAATTGCATCTATCATTGCTGCGCCGCTGACATCCATTACTACTGGGACAGATCTTCCCATAGCATCACCTCCCCTGAGACCGTCACTCTATGATTCTATTCCCAAATTACGCCTTTTTTTTCCATTCTTTTTTTTACATAACCATGCTGTATGTAAATACATTACTCATGAAGATGATTACTTTAACTGATGCATATCAACAGATTAATTAAAGCAGGCCTTTGAATTTCACATTTCATTGCTGTTTGATTTCATTTAATTTGACCTGTCACCATGAATTAGCTGCTTCAACTAATATTGCATATTATTTCTAGACTAAAACCACATTTTCTGTTTTCATTTATCATTTTGTTTTGTATTTTATCAGTGTGAATTGTTATAACATGTAGGTACTTTGTGTGACTTTATCCAGACTGCCTTGTAACCTACTGCTGAGATTTGTACTGGTTTTTGTTGATCTTTTCTTTCTCTTCTCTTATTCAACCTTAATATATTTTTCAGAGTGGTCACATCCTCAATTTTATCTGTAATGTTTTTTTTTAATCTGTGTCAGGATCCAGAGAAGTAATTTGAGCACTACCCACATCTAAAATTCAAACATAGAAACAAAATGATGTGGCACCTATAGATGGTCGAATTTTTTTTTAAAAATTCGACCATTTCGCCGATTTCGAGTTAATTGCAAAGCCCCTGAACATGGTATCATCACCAAACTTGCTGGAGATGTAGAGAAGGGTTGGGGGTATACTCCAAAAAAGAAAGTATGTCTCTAACACAAACAGTTTTTGCACAAATTAAGTTCAAAGTCAAGTAAAAATTTCGAAAATCGGAATTTCGACTTTAACTTTGAACTTAATTTATGCAAAAAGTACATGTGCTAAAGCAACACTTCTTTTTTTCAAATGTTCCCACAACCCTTCTCTACATCTCCAGCAAGTTGATGGTGATGATATCATGTTCAGGGGCTTTGCAATCAGCTCACAAAGTTAGCAAGTCGAAAAATTCGACCATCTCTAGTGGCACCCTGCTAAATCAAAGAACATAGTCTTTAATCTTAGCCACATTGGACTTTCACTGTAGCTATACATTCAACGTGTTTACATAACTGAAAATAGTTCATACAAATAAATGATCAAGTCATAAGGTTGATTGGTCATAAGACTCCAAAGTAGTTCATACAAATAAATCATTAAGTCATCAAGTTAATTGGTCATAAGATTCTCAACGCGTTTCACGATAGCAGCCTCTTCTTCAGGAGATAACCAGTAAATATATTCAGCTATAGAAAGATAGAAGATATCAATCAATATTTCATCCAGTATTAGACACTATTTAGTCAAATAAATAAATAAACGGTAGGTAAATGTATTTACCCCTTAAATATCCTGTATGTGGACCGTGCGGCCCCTACTGAGGGGGTCACAACCTTGTTTGGGGAACGGGGGGCTTTTTCAGATCCGCCTCATCACCCAAGGACCATTTGCATCTGACAGTATAGGTACATATTAAGACCAAGTACAAATCACAAAAGTATATTGATGAGGAGACAGATGTGCCCAAAAGAAGAGAGAAAAAAAAATAATAATAATAATAATAATCATAAAAAATACATAATAATAAAAAAATATATTATATAAAAAAATATATAAATTAGAAAAAATAAAAATAAAATGGGGGACAGTTAATACCTCTATTCAAATGTGAGCTGTGTGTCTTTTATTTGAGTTATAAGAAAGATGGAATAAAATGCAATGAGTAAAGTGACTATACATAACCCATAACCAGGACAGGAGTTAGTCCAGCATAGATGACTAAGAAGGAATAGGCCCAAGTGTGGCCCCTATAGATTTCCACAGATCACCCGTGCAGGGCTTTTTTTCTCAGAGAAGAGGTGGTGGATCTCACCCCCTCCCCTGGCCATGCCCCTACCCACCTCTAGGACCGCCCCCTAAAACCGGGTGTCCTCTCTATAAATAGCTACCTATTGGGGGAACGGGGGCACGTCGCCAACCAGTGCAGGCAGGCGCGGGCGCCCCCGCACCCCTGTTCGGGCACCCCGCCTCAACTCCCTCAGGACTGCTAGAACTCCACTTCCCAGTCCACTCTGAAGAGTAAGTTCTCTCCAGCAAGGAGACACCCTGTCATAGGGCCACCGCCCATAAACAATGGGAAGGTGCCGCGCATTGCGAGGGAGGGGAAGGGGGGGGCACAAAATCGCCCGCCCGTGGTGTGCCCGTAACCCGTGCTGAATGGCCAACACTCCCCCCACTAAACAAAACACACGGGGGGCCACCCACGACGCACTGCAGCTAGTGCACTTATTTTGGGGGCAGACTTAAAATAGGTGGCGGAACTCCGTTCGGGTGCGTTCCCCCAGAAAAAAAGCCCTGCACCCGTGTTAGATCAGTAATTCTGTTGGGGCCCCTAGCAAAGTAGCGTAAATATGTGATTGTAGTGTGCATATGCTATGTATGTGAATAACGTGCAAACAATCAAAAATGAATCACAATAAAATAGAAAAAAAGAACAGAGAAAGACACGTGTGACTGTGTGAAAGTGTATGAATGGACATGAGTGAAGCTATAGACAATTATTGCGTGTTTTTTAACTGAATACATACCACATTATCATTATTTTCCCCCAATATTTTATCCTTGAGGATTCAATGGGGTATGAAGAGGGTTTTTGGGGTTGAATAAAAAGAACAACACATACATTTGTATTTTTTGCTGCAATAATGAAAACAGTCCACTTCAGTGTGACAAGTTGTGGAAAACCTGATTCATTACCCCATGAAAAATCATGACTTTATGTCCAAGTGATTTTTTTTTGTCAGGATCTTTTCAGGACTTTACAGTGATAAGGATCACAGAACTGCTCTAGCAATAATTATATTCATAGGATTCTGCCGAGCTGCATTTCACATGTAGTCTTCTACACTTGACCTTATTAGTATATAGACATAGCCTAAGGTTACTGCACATTCCCAGTACTGAACATGCTGAATGTATGTATTTTAGTGTTAAAGCAAAATTATACTTTATAAGCGCTTAGTGGGATTGTACCAACTGTGAATAAAATTATGTTACTTTGGCCTAAAGCTGGCCACGCTTTCACCAACTTTAGTCATATCATTTTTCAATTAGACTGACTTGTACAAATTAAATTAAATAAGAACTGTCTACTGACAATGTATTGGTTATACTACCAAACAACCAATAAAATCGTTTTCTGAGTGACCGAATTGACCATGAATCAGAAAACCCATACACTGGCAGATATTCTGGCAGATTCGATGTATACATATACTCTTCCAGTCAAAAGTTTTAGAACACTTCAATTAAAATTTTTATTGAACCTCCAGCAATTCAAGACCAGTGAATTGCTTGAAATGGTCCAATGATACACGGTGCCAGATGTTTAAAAAAATAAGTTAAGGTTACACAAAAAGAACCATATGAGACATTGGGCTTTTAAAGCACTATTCAAATTTACGCTACTTCAATGTGCATTAAAAGGTCTTTATTATAAGCATGATCGGAGCACATCACATCGATTCACATGTGTTATACAGTCTCAAGGACTCCAACGCGTTTCGCCTGTTCAGGCTTCATCAGGGATTTGTTGGAACAACACAGTCAAACATCAAAAAATACATATAATGTTTATACCATATTAATGTCTAAATGATCACCCATTGGCACTGGCAAGAGGTAATACATACCCAGATCTCCCCCCCTACGTGGAGCCTAAGTATCCAAACGCCACAAGTGTGGATATAAAACTGCCAGTAGCCACGCAGGACACCCGAGGGAGAGCAGGACTATCCACAGAAAATATTAAGAATATTTCAGAATTATACAAAAAAGAATTTTAGGAAATATAAATTGGTTAATAACTGTTGTGAGATACTGTATAACTGTCAGGAAACAAACCCAAGGATGCTCCGACACCTGGTTGTAGCTCTACCTGCTGAGCCACCTCACATTGTGACTTTACACCTTGCTAGATCTCTTGGACCTGGATACCAAGTCACCTAGTTCTCATGAACCCTGAACTATTGGCCCCTCCCATGGACTTCCTATAAAAGCCAGGTCCCAACTGTGATTCAATGCCAGATTATTGTGCTTCCAGCCAGTGTCTTGCTTCTTGTTTATCCCTGCTCCTGCTTTCATCATCTTCGTGTACCGACCCTTGCTTTGACAACCCGGCTACTCTTTATCTTGCTCCTTTGTGACTCGACACCACCGGCTTTAGACCTACGCTTGTTTTGACCACGCTCCTGCTTGCTGCCTTTCGCTACCTGTTGATCCTGCCATTACTGTCTCAGCTACTGGACTCCGAACCTGACTGCAGATCGTTACAATAACAGAGGTTCTATAATGATTTACTCAAGGATATGGAAATGTTTCTACATAAAATGTACAAAAATTTACCAATTCTGTAGAAAGCATATTCTTGTTACCTTGCGCCATTTACACATGATTAGGAAATTAAAATATTTACACATTTTCATCCTTGCTGTACATGTAAAGCACAATATAGGAAAATACAGGCAATCTAGAGACGCTGCAATCCTGAGATTCAATATCTGAATTTGTTCTAATGATGTATGAATAATAATCAGCTCCAACACATTGAAATGAGCAGGCTGGAAACTAATCCAATGAAAATGATTCCTCTTCTAAGTTGAGGCTTTTAAATGTTTTTTCTGCTCTGTTTTATTTCACACTACATACATAATATTATTTACAGAAGCAGAGTACTTCCTTAGGGACCGGTTGAGTAAAAGCAGATTGATAACGGGAGTTAACAGAAACCTGAAATCTGAGAAGCCTTTGTAATTTCTTAGCCAAGTCAGCTTGATCGTTATTATTAGTCTCTTGTATTTATATAGCGCCGACATATTACGCTTTGCTTTACAGAGCATGTATAGTCATATCACTAACTGTCTGTCTCTTAAGCTAGCCACACATGGTTCAATTTTGGTTCAATCGATGCTCGATTAGATCGAGGAATTAAATCGTCTAATCGAAAATCGATCTTAATCGCATCAACATACACCCCACATTGAGTTTGCGATTGTGGTGAGATTTCGATTCCAAAATATTACTAAAATCGTCGATTTTGGTATTGAAACTTTTGAATTCCAGATTGAAGTGTCTATGTTATGTATATCTAATTTAATAGATCCAGGAGAAACACCACAAACATCGACGATTATAAAACGATTTTGGCGCAATCAACGATGATTTTCCTACATGTCCAATCAAAATTCGATTCGATTTTCTGCCTTCATCGAATAATTATCGCCGATCGTACCATGTGGGCATTTCTCGATTTTCGTGCAATCGATGAAAAAATTCATCTAATCGAGCATCGATTGAACCAAAATCGAACCGTGTGTGGCTAGCATGGAGGACCTCACAGCCTAATGTCCCTATTGTAGTCATGCATATTAACTAACACATGTTATATGTCAGGTGTAACTAACATAGGAGAATATTTTTTAGCCATACACAGTACAATCCGCGGCAGATATTTCTGATGATCCAGCATCCCCATTCATAGTAATGTCTGGCACACAAAGGGTGCCCACCGATCCTCTGAGTGACCGGCTGCAGCACAATGATGTCAATCCGCCGCTATAAAATTGGGCGAGGTTTGGACCATGTATGGCTAACCTTAAGGGTGTTGGAGATCTCGAGGTTGAAAGTCAGAGTAGACATATGTAAGGGTAAAATCTGGCAAAAGAAAAGAACTGTGTGACAGCTAGAATATGACTATGGAAGGTTGACATTTGGACTGCAGGTAGTCTCAAGGGTTAGTTACTAACCCAGAAAATGTCAGGGTTGCACTACTAAGGTATGAGATCTGGGGGTTTAAATGGTAGTGTATTGTGAGACATTTGACCTGCAGATGGAGACAGCTAATCAGAGGATCATTTCAGAAAAGGAAGGTCCATCTACAGCAGAGTCTACCATGTAGGACAGTGAGGGAGACAGTGAGGAAGACTGCACTTAAACCATGCTATGTATGGGGTGAGTACCAAACACTCATCTGAGTAGTTCACTAAAAAAGTTATGCACACCCCTGCTAATATCCCTTTCCTGTTTTATAGAGTTCAACTATCTTTGTCCACAGCTCCTCTGACAATTATTCTGCTTTGCCCATGATTTCGTATCTAAAAAAACATCAGTGCAGCACTACATGAAAGATGTAAGGGTCTGTCATTAGTCCAGAAAGTCATTATACACACCGACTTATTACAAGTTAACAGATCAAGTGAAGATGGAGACCTTTAATGGCCACTCTTTTGTGTCGAGTTGTGCACATTTTATCAGACCAAATCACCAGGGGTGTGTAAACAAGTCAAAAAGTTTGCCCACCCCTGTACTAGACCCTTGTATGGACATATTTTGGTAAGTTACAGGCCTACAACATAAAACAAAAAATGTTTCCATTAAAGTCTATGGTGTATTTTTTCCCCCAGAAATCTGCACCTCAGCAGAGCGCTAGGGGGGTTAAGGATAGCACCGCCAGTTTAAATATTCACAGCGGAATCGTCTGGCTATGAGAGGCATCTTCATTTTCATAAATGATCATCAGAGTCTGAATATTGCCCATTTGTGAGCAATATCTCCTCATTTGCTTTCATTTCTGACTTCCTTCCGTCATTTCTTTTACCGCACTTTGCTCAATGTGTATTTTTTTTATATATATATATATAATTTAATCCTCTCTTATGTGAATCGATGCTTCTTTTTTTCCTCCGTTGGAAAGCTCTCAGGTCAGCTTTTAAAGGCTGCGCAATGACAAATTGTTTTCGGAGCCGGGCATTCATTAGCTGTGAGTGCTCAGCGCCCTGGCACACCTTCTTGTTTGTTTTAAGACATTTGAATCTCAATTTTCTCTGGGTAGAGGGCAGCATAGAAACTGAGTATCCTGCACCCCCCCCCCCCCCCCCCCCCCCCCCCCCCCCCCCCCCCCCCCCCCCCCCCCGTAATTCCTCTGCTCTGTTTCCTCAAGGCAGGAAATTAATCTCTAGGGACTATAAATCACCCTGTTTATTAAAAGAATAAAGAGCTTTAACTAACAAGAGGTTTTGTCAGCGCTCCATAAATCTGTTCTCCTTCCTTTCGGATACCCATATGCGCTTAATTCATATGTATAAGTCCGGAGCGTGAATATAATACTTGTCCATTAAATTCTTCTTGACCTGATTAAAGTCATTAACTGTGAATAATTATCTCTCCTGCGTTTCTATGCTGAGCCGATATAATGCAAATGGCCTCATCTTTACCACGGATGAGAAGTGTTTGCTAGGCGATTGGTTTCAAAAGAGCGTTCTCTCCTTAATAAATCAAACCTGAGCTCGCTCTTACGGTAAAAATGAATGTGTTTTAATAGAAAAAGTAGCATATGCTCTTTTCCTTGCGGAACTGCGTGGCGACATAAAAGAAGATGATGAAGATTCTTATTTTTTTTTTTTTTCTGGCGCTAGTGAGAGCACAATCATAAAGACATTTATTCTGACTTCTGCAAATGCAAAATCTTTAATATAAACTTAGGTAGGCCAGTCAGTTTCTGATTTAATTTAAATTTTTAAGTTATAAGTAAGAATATTGGAATTGCAAATGATTGCATTTCAGTGAGTTTAATGTTCCTTTTTTTTTTTTTTTTTTCTATCATATTCCTATTTATTAAGCAGTGGCTAAATGTTGCTATAGTAACTCACAGTGAAGTTCTGTGTATATGGTTTAGTTATAAAGTCTGAGTTTATTGAAAGAAAAAAGATTAGTAATAAGTGTAACTAAATATTTATCGAATAATGAAGAAAAGGATTTCCAAATTGCTCTGCAAGGGATAATTCACTCCACTTGAAGCAATGCTCTTTGCCATCCAGTCCAAACCCCACCAAGAATAAACCATTGTTTTATGTATGGAAACAAAAAACTCATTCTTTGAAGGGGTGTAAAGCCAACATCCCAAAATAAACTACAAAAGAAGACCTCTCAGGGTATAGAGAGAAACTCCCACCCTGGGAGACAATTTCCCCTTAACCTCCCTAGCGGTTGAGGCGAACCCTGTTCGTTCGCTGAACAGGGTCCTCTCAACCGCAGGGGAAGCCGGCATCGGGGAGACCCGGTGCCTCCCCGGAAAGCTGCAGCGATTGTCTTAATCGCTGCAGCATTTCTGGGGTTTCGGCACTGCCCCGATCACGTCACGGTGACGCGGAAGGGGGCGGGGGGGGGGGGGGGGGGGGGGCGGCGCCATAGACCTCCATGTTAATGGAGGAGTGCCGGCTTTCCCTCTCACGCAGCTGGTGTCAATAATAATTTTTGGGTCTATCATATGCCTATTTATTAAGCAGTGGCTAAATGTTACTACAGTAACTCACAGTGAAGTTCTATGTATATGGTTTAGTTATAAAGTCTCGGTTTAATAAAAGAGAAAATATTAGAAATAAGTGTTGAGTAATGAAAAAAAAGGATTTCCAAATTGCTCTGCAAGGGATAATTCACTCAATATTACATACTTTGGTATTCTGTATTCTTAAATTCATTAAGCCAAGTGAGGGCTGCTTTTCTGTATAGTACAGGGCAGGGCAGCTGTCACAGATCGCCGTGTCACCCAACGATATGCAACCACAGAGGTGCCATCCACCAGTTCTACTATGTCTACTCCTAAACCTCAGAGGACCAGGACTTTTCTCAGATCGGCTCCCTCTGCTGGTGGAAGAGAATGTGGCACATGATTTGGCTCCTGCTAACTCTGCTGCATTTGTACTCGCCTGGAGCCCTGTCCAACCAGACCACCTAACCTGTGTATATCAGGAAGTCTGAGACAAAAGGAGCGTTGCTCGAACAAAGAGTGTTTTATGCCTCTGACACACAGGTTCTGTTTCTATCGCCTTATCGTTACCGACTCCTGGACCATCTTCGACCACCCCGTTTGCCTCCTGCCCCGACTACTGCATGTCTGATTACGTCTCTGCCTGCTGATTTGATACTGCGCCTTCGAAATTCCTCTGTCAGCAGCTGCCAAGTAAGTGTAGCTAAGGGACCGCAACCCGGGAGCTCACCCCAGCAAAGTTCCACCATTCCTTACGGAATGCTCAGGTGAATACCGGGGGCTCCTTAGACTCTGCGCCCTGGTTTATGCTTGTTTGGTGCCACGGTGGGTCCACTACTCTCGTGCTTCACCCGTGACAGCAGCTAGGGTCAACGCAAGGTACACAGGTTTCCGTGTACCTTTCATACTTTCATCTTGCATTTCTTGTAACTCCCAATGCCGCATGTTACCGAAAACACCCTGCAGCCCGCATTTCAATCGACATGTTGGTTAATCCCTGTTTGATTGCCATTACTTTAGATTGGGGCCAAGGGTCATGTGGTATGTAGAATGTGTTGTGTGAAAATGTACTCATGGCATACATGATGCCAGTGGTTCTCAAACTTTCCTTGCAGCCCCCCCCCCCCTTTTCTATAAAACACAACAGAATAAAATAAATGAAAAAATGGGTATATGGAAAAAGGTACATGTGCCACACCCTCAAAGGTAATTCTAGTATCGCCAAATTATCACAAAATTCTAGTATCACAAACATTTTGACTCGTTTACACACCCCTGGTGATTTGGTCTGATAAAATGTGCACAACTGGACACAAAAGTGTTAGAGTGGCCATTAAAGATCTCCATCTTCACTTGATCTGTTTACTTGTAATAAGTCGTGTGTATAAAAGGCCAATGACTTTCTGGACTAATGACAGACCCTTACATCTTTCATGCAGTGCTGCACTGATGTTTTTTTAGATACAAAATCATGGGCAAAGCAAAAGAATTTTCAAAGGAGCTGTGGACAAAGAAAGTTGAACTCTATTGTGCAATGCGTAAACACAGGGTTTTATTACAGGTAACAGACGTAGCATTACCGCTAGCACATTCGTTACCCAAAAAAATCCCAAGCGGCAGCACAGCTAGTGTGAAATGTCCCTCAAACTTTATTGGAAATACAACTCCCTTCTTCATACACACCAATCATACAGAAATCATTCACATAGAGACACACACACATTACATGCACTCTACCTACTGTCTGAGGCTAGTTCCCCCCATGGTTGTCTTCCTGTTTGTCCATCTCTCAGGGTTGTTTGATTGGTTGGCAGTTGTGGGGGAGAGTGGGTGGACTGTGTGCAATCCCCTGAGGAAGAAAAGAACTGCACATCAGGGAGAGTCAATGGACAGCTGAGATCTTTCTCTCCCGTCTCTCAGGTTGACAGTGTGATTCTGACATAGAGGGCTCCAAGTGCCACCTCGGCTGCGCCCCCCTGGAATAGCTCTGCGCCCGCTCCCCAGTTTGGGAACCACTGCACTATGCATTGGAACTGCTTTCTGTGTTCAAAATCCAGGACACCAGATCTTCACTTTAACCTCCCTAGCGGTCATGACGAGCCCAGCTTGTCCAGAGTTTGTGAACAAAAGCTGCATATATCTTTCCAGCATTTCCGGGGTTGCGCGTCGTCACCGATCGTGTTGCGGTGATGGGGAAGGGGGCGGGGTTGGGCGGCGCCATAGACCTCCATGTTAATGGAGGAGCGTGGGCTTTCCAGCCCACGTCATTAATGATGCCGGCTGTGTGGAGAGAGGCGGGGGGGAATTGCAGGCAGTGTACTGTGTACACTGCCGCGATTGCCCATACCATGCTGTTAAAAACAGCGTGGTATGGGCAGAACGCTAGGGAGGTTAAGCATGGGCTAAAACCCAAGAGTATAACATTCATATATAAACTAAATGAAACATTAACTATATTTTTTACTTTTAATTTCTTTTTGTTAGAAATATATTAAACCGGCTATTTAAGCAGATGCTAGTTGTAAAGGATTGTTTCTCTGAAGGAGAATTTAATTTCCAGACATTCAGAGGTATGAAAACATTGTCTTATATTTAATCAGAAGTGGGCGCTTCCTGCCTAAATTGTACACTCTCCTTCTTATTGGTTGTGATCTGATAATGCAGCGTGTAATGCATCAAACTGATTTGATTGTGTGTTGTGTTTTTCATCATTTCATTATATTTCGCTGACAAGATTCATCACATCACAAAAAAAAGAAATAACCCTCATATTTTCAGCAGATACATCTCTTCTGTTAAACAGTTCATCGGTTCTGGGAGAAAACAAGAACACAGAGTACCATCAGGAGACAGACAGTAATCAAAATTTGTCAAATTAATTAAAGGATGACTAAACGTAAACAAGAGCTTTTAATAGCATTTATGGATAAATATGTAAAAGTTTCAGAAGGATATAAAAAATGTCTTCAATTTAGTCTGATGCGTGTTGATGTTCAGAAATATTTTCTTGTATATCTGACTTACTATCCATTTATTTTGATGTTTACACCTTATTCAGCTTAAACTGATGTCTTTAAATTAATTAGAGCAGAACATAAGCTTTAAATCAGACATAATATGAGCTGAAAAACATTGAAGTTGAATTAACTTAGTATAGGCCAGTGGTTCCCAAACTTTCCTTGCAGGGCCCTCTTTTCTATTTAGGAACATTATATATTGTGGGAAATGGGGAAACACTATAAGGGGGGCATAATAGATGCAGTAACCCCTAGTAGGACAGAATGGGTGAGGTTTTTAGGGTACCGTGGTATCTCATACCTGATAAGTAATTATAGTGTATTCACTATTAAGAGTTAAAAAGACATGATTTTATTAGTTCAGACATAATAATAGCAATAAATATAACAGACATTTAGAATTCATCAAAACATTAGCAAAACATAAGCATAAAACCAGTTCTGATTTAACCTTCTGAGCGTTCTCCCCGAATTAACTCGGGCTGAGTTTCATGCATCATGAAACTCAGCCCCAGTTAGCCGGAGGAGCGCCCGAGGTCTCGCCGTCTTCTGACGGACTTCCTCGGACTTCCTCAGGGATAGTTGATGTCTTATTCATAGATTTGTGATGACCATATGTTTACTGATGGTCCATGTAGTACCAATGGCTATTTAGCAGAAGGGAAACCGGTCATATAGACCCGCTGTCTCGGATTAATTAGGTCCCGTTTGTGCCCACAGGTTAGTGAGGGGGATTTGGGGGCAGGGGTCCCAAGGCCGATAGTCACAAAGAATGTGACATGCAGTCTTATAGGCTTCCTATATAGTTCCTGGGGCTAAAGTAGCCTTCCAGCTCCCTCTAGTCCATGAAGGGGGCAGTGCAGAGTACCATGCATCAAGCCATCTTTAAGGATGTGCCCCTCCATCTGCCTGGTTGTAGCTCGGCTCCACGTGTCCAGTGGCGTGTTCCTGTGGCTTAGGAACATTATCGAGCCCCCCTCCCTATTCAAACACATGTTAAAAATGAGGGCTTGCGCCCCTCTGTAATACCTTCGCGCCCCCCCCCCCTAGTTTGAGAACCACTGGTATAGGCAGTTATCATCCAGGAGTTAAGTTAAAACGTTTCAGTGTAGACATTCCCATGGAACAATGCACCTTGAATAAGCATATCATCAATGGAGAAACCACAGCACAAACGTGGGTTTGGTGGCACAAAAAGTATTCACAGCCTTTGCTGTGAAGCTCAAAATTGATCTCAGGTTCATTCTGTTTCCCCTGATCATCATTGCAGTTAAATTGGAGGCCACCTGTGGTAAATTCAGTTGACTGGACATTATTTGGAAAGGCACACACCTGTCTATGTATAAGTCAATATTTGACAGCCATTCATGTCAGATTACAAACCAAGCATGCAGTCAAAGGAATTGTCTGTAGACCTCTGAGACAGAATTGTCTTGAGGCACAGAAACATTTCTGCTGCTTTGAAGGTCCCAATGAGAACAGTGGCCTCCATCATCTGCAAGTGGAAAAAGTTCAAAACCACCAGGACTCTTCCTAGAGCCGCCATCTAAACTGAGCAATCGAATGAGAAGGGTCTTAGTCAGGGAGGTGACCAAGAACCCCATGGTCACTCAGTTAGCCAATGCAGGGGATCAGTTGAACTCCAAACTCTCTGTACTCATCGATGGCTAAAGCGGGCCATATATGCTTAGATTTTCAGTGTCAATCAGCGGCCTCTACTGACTTTGAGTCTCCTCTAATCCTACAACTGTTTTTTTCTATAATATACATCTTGTTGAACTCCCGATTCCCAATTGATTTCCCTTTAGGTAATGTTAAAAAGACGATAAGATTTCCAAAAAGACCTTTTCCCAAATAATAATTCTCAGACCTTTGAAAATGTCACCATATATATAGCGCTGTGATTAGTTTGGAAAATGGATGGTGGTTTCCATTTCATGCAGTGATGCAGCTGTGCTGCCTTTGATTTCCCTGCTGCTTTGCATGGTGTTAGAGCTCTGAGAACGATCCCCCCTGTGAGATACACTTGAAGTCACTTCCCTTTCATGACCGAGGGAGTGCTGAGCAACTCCTTCCCCATACCCGTTCAATAAGACACACGTT
>CM070034.1:98160559-98176955 GCA_036250615.1 Ptychadena robeensis
GGGGCCAGCCCCGTCGGTCAGGCTGCGCTCCCCTAGCCACGCCCGGTCCGCTCCGTACAATCTCTGAATCTCTTAATTGCAAGTGCCTCCCTCTCGAGGCATAACCTCTCTACAAGTCAGAAAGGGATCATCTTTCTTCACAGCGCTGATTGTTTCGTTGTCTCTTGATGATGTTGTCCTATATCTTTTTTATATATATACTGCCTGGCCAAAGTTGCCACCAGGATTTAACTAAGCAAATAGTTCAGAGGCTCCTATTGAATAAATCTGGGGTTGCTGCAGTTGGTTGGGTCTAGGTTCAGCAACAGTATGTGCTCCAAGAATGAGTCAGCTGACTATCTCAATATACTGAATGACCAGGTACTTTCATCAATGGATTTTTTCTTTACGGACATATTCCAAGATGGATTCACACAGGATTCATCGGGCTCACATTGTGACAGAGTGGTTCAGGGAGCATGAGACATCATTGTCACACATGGATTGACCACAGAGTCCAGACCTTAACCCCATTGAGAATCTGTGGCATGTGCTGGAGAAGGCTTTGCGCATCGGTCAGACTCTGCCACATATCTGTCAACCCTCCAGTTTTGGCTGGGAAAGTCATGGTTTTTATGTGGCTTTCCCGGCCAAATCCCGATTTCACAAAATCACTGGCTTTTCCTGGGATATTTAACTTGGGCTAATTTAAAAAATAAAAACAAATTGCTTGGTAAATATTTGGTTCCTGATACGGAAGGACCAATTTGAGGTCACATCCCCCCGTGTCCATTTCCAGGCCCTCTGGCAACACCCCCGGCCTATTGACAATCTCCTCTTACAGAATAGACATATGGTATTTTGTGATTTTTGTAATATCTCCTGAGGAAGCCATTATATCGCGAAACGCGTAGAGGAAATGACAAAAGTGTATTCTTTTTCAGTTTTATATTGTTGATACATGTACTGAACAATGTACTCATTTCATCTACTCTGTGTATGTATGTGAATAATACATGCTGATGCTATGAATAAAATTTCATTTTTGTGAAACTGCCTTTAACCTCCCTAGCGTTCTGAAACAGCATGGTATGGGCAATGGCAGCAGTGTACAAATTACACTGCATAAAATTGCCGCCCCTGTCCACATCTCCGGTGTCATTAATGATGCCGACGGTGTGGGCTGGAAAGCTGGCGCCCCTTCATTAACATGGAGGTCTATGGCACAGCCCCTTCCGCATCCCCTTACGGGGATATGCAGTGTTCATGGGTGACAGCTCATCCAGAGTTTGTTTTTCAAACAATCTCTGGACGAGCTGGGCTCGTCATGAATGCTAGGGAGGTTAAAGTCCCCTCTAATTGGCCTTCTTGTCTTACAGGAGGAACTGTAGTTTTTGATCTTGGTTCTCTGCGCCATTGATGACGTTTGGCAGGGACATTTTGATCTTTTTTTTTTTCAATTATCTGTAGTGCTTTCCAAAAAAACACACAGTCACGGGGGATAATGAATATTAGAAAATAAATAAACATACCTGCCATAGTTCAGTCAAAATGCGTAGACCTGGGTGACAAGGCACTCTGGCTCCCCTCTGCTCACCCACTGCAATGAGCGGAGATAAAGTGGATGTACGGACTCCTGTTGGTGTTATGTATGCGAATTGCTGACAACAAGTTGAGGAGAACCAGAGAGACATTTCACCAAGGTGAAAAGGTGCCGGACTTAGCCTTGGGGCAGGGTGGGAAGTGACGCCGCATACGTGCCAGTGTGGAGTGCCACTTCCACGTTGTGACACTCTACACTGGCACATCCACGTTTCAAACACAGGAAGTGACACTTTGCGACGTCACTTCTGAGGTTGCAGATCTAAAAATGTTGAGAACCACTGGTCTAGTGTTTGTATTCGTTTCATGACTTTGCGTGTGCATTTGTTAGGACCCCGGCTGTTCCGGTCACCGCCTGCTGGTGGCACTGTGATTGCCCATCCATGGGTTGGTCACACAGTCACTAGCAGGTGGCTCCCTGCAAGCGTGGGCTGAGTGGAGCTCACACCTGCCTCGTTAGCTTAGGGCTATTTAGGTGTGCTTCATCCAGACCACGCTTGCTGTTCATTGTTGCTGTTGTTGATTTCATGCTTTCCCTGGCTGCATGCTTCTTGTCCCTGAACCTGAACCCTGGACTTTTGCACCAGTTTTTTTCCCCCTGCCTGTAAGTCTAATTAAATCCGTTTTTTGTCACCACCACCTCTGTCTGGATCTCAGTGTGTGTTGCCTGCCTGGTCGCCCCCTCTCCGGTGATCCTGACAGCATTATACATTGACTAATGTCAATGGGTTTGGTTCTATTTATTCAGCACAGCAACAGAAATTAGAAAAAGAACTAACTACGCTGCTAGTGAACTAATAAAAACATTTGTATATTGTATGATTGTTCCAGCAATCTTTTAAAGTTATTGTTCCAAAGAAATTATAAATCAATGAGAGAGCCTGTACTTCGAATAATAAATAAAAAATATAATTTTCAAGTAGTATTCCAAAAAAAAATCAAAAAATCCAAGCATGAGTGAAAAGGAAGAGGGAGGTATCGCCTTGATTTTGAAATGTTTACACGTCTTTGTGGCAATTTGTGAGTTAAAATATTTGTAGTGCACGGAGCTGGCGACGGACACGGCCACGTATATAGCATGCAAAATAATATTGCAAAAAGCAAATATGTTTTTCCAGGCCTGTTTTTTTTTTTTGCAGGCAGCCTTAATTTCCCTTGGTATCCATAATTATTTATGAGTGTGGTAGATTCAGCGTGGTGTTTGTGTTTGCTTTTTGGTGTTATAGGACAGTCTTTTTCTAGGGAGGAAAAGCAAACTGTTTGTTATTTCATTGGCTTTACAAACATTGGTTATGTCTTAGCCCCTAATTAAATATGCTAGAATGTGCAGTAATGAGGGGTACCCCTGTGTACTTCTGATGTGTATGTGTTATGTATCGCATATTCTGTAGAGGTTCTGTACAATTAAAGCGGATGTAAACTGTGAAAATAAAATAAAGAAAAAAACACAAATACACATAACTTAAGGCCCCATACACCTTACAATCTTTCCATACAATTTCTGTACAATAAAATTTTGTTTTTCCAAAGCCATGTAGTATGAGGAGCTTTCTAAGTCTAACCCTTCCAATCACTATGTATTCTATCAGGGAGGACCCGGCACTACATAGCAGCGATATATATACACCTTCCAATCACTATGTATTCTATCAGGTAAGCCCCAGCACTACATAGCAGTGATATATACCTTCCAATCACTATGTATTCTATCAGGCAGGACCCGGCACTACATAGCAGTGATATATACCTTCCAATCACTATGTATCTATCAGGAAGGACCCAGCACTACATAGCAGTGATATATACCTTCCAATCACTATGTATTCTATCAGGGAGGACCCAGAACTACATAGCAGTGATATATACCTTCCAATCACTATGTATTCTATCAGGGAGGCAACTATACTACACAATTTTATGGATCGACGTTTAGTAGTATGGAGGGCTTTACATATATCTTTAAAGAATAAAAAATTTTGAGATGGGAAACATTCTTAATCTCAATAGTGGTGCCTTAGGTCAAGGTGTTTTATATTACCTGACCCTACCAATGAGGGACTTTAGCAGCATGTAGATGTGATCAAGCAAATTTATTTACATGTAATCAAACATCAACATCAAGACAAAAATTATATATCAGCTATCAAGGGTGTCACATTACAGTTATCTGGGGCTATGCCCTTCATAAACGTCTTATCCTAGTCTCGACGCATTTTGTGGTAACATACCGCTTCATCAGGAGAGACTCCTGTGTGTAACTCCACCACAGGTAACAATAATCATGTTTTTACCTACATGATGCTAATTATATACAATGTAATTAAGTCACTATTTACAAGATGTATCGGTGTGGTCTCTACTTATGACAATTTCTTCCTCTCTCCATACCCACAGACAAGAAACGTCTTTTCTCTCCTGATGAAGCGGTATGTTACTGCAAACGCATAGAGACTAGGATAAGACGTTTATGAAGGGCATGTAACTTTAATGTTACACCCTTGATGGGTGATATATAATTTTTGGCTTTCTGTTTGATTATATTTAAATAAATTGAATTATTTATATAATTACTAGATATTAAGCCCGTTAAATTAACGGGATCTAGAACATATGTCAAGCTGACCGATCGGCTCTAACTTTACATCGCCCGCCGCCACTTGTAACGCCCGCTGCCGCTTAGAAGTAAAGCTTGCCACACATGGCTCGATGAAGTAACAGATTAGAGGAACATCGGGCGGCATGCGCACTCACGGCTCCCAATTCTCCTCTAATCTGTTTCTTTATCTGAGCCATCCACTGTCCCTTCGAGCAGGATCAATGAATCCTGCTCGAAAGAACGCGACCAAACAGGTTTCTAACATGTTGGAAAACCTTGGTCGATATCCATTACATTGAATAGGGGACAGCGCTATCCCCATCCAATGTAATGGATAGGCTGAGAGCTGAGCCGGACACACAGAGCAGCTTAGCCACACAGCTAGGTTCTCTGTGTGTGTAAAGGGGGCGTGGCCATCACGGACTCAGCCAGAAGAAGAGGAGGGGGGAGGGTGCGGCTGGCTGGGTGCTACACAGCCGGAGAAGCTGTTCGCTTCTCAAGCTGTGTAGAGACCCGGTGGACCGGTAAACCGGGTCCCCATCGTACAGTAATAGATGTGCCCATGTGGGGCACATTGCTTACTGTCCGATTGACTGGCGGTCAATTACAGCGTGGTGATGTCACCACACTGTGACATCACCAGCCCTAAGTCTCTGCGCTCCAAGTCCCAACGGCTGTCCATGGGGCACATGCGCAGTGGCGCAATCCCACGGACACAGGGACTGGACACAGAGACACTTCTACTTTATTATAGAGGATAATTATCACATCTACATGCCGCTGAGGTCCCTCATTGGTAGGATCCGGTGATATAAAGACCTAGACTATTTAAATTAGGAATCTTTCCCATCTCAAAAATAGTTTATTCTTTATATATTTTGGGATGTTGGCATGAGCTTGAAGCAATAAGGGTGTCATTTTGTTCTTTACATATATATTTGTCCAGGGTCTGCGACCCCTAAATATAAAGAAAAATACTTCCACTTCTTGCCTGCTAGCTCCCGCGCCGCCATGCCTGAAGTGTCTGATGAAGGAGCGAGACTCTTCCGGTCTTTGGTGCAAACAATAGAAGGCTACCACAGTAGGTGGTAGGTCTGCTTTAAATCTTCATATTGAGGTACATTCAATAGCACAGGATGTTTAAAACAGACCATCCAACTATGATCAACGCATAAGCATACCAACGAGAACAAAGCAACAAGAATAAAAACACAAGTGGCTGCAATACTGATTTATAATTCATTTACAATGATTATGGGATATGTATAATAATAATAAAACATCATTTTATAGTGATCCTCTGTCTTCCTCATCAACTCACTTATAACCGGCTGTCACAATCCTAACATTACCATGTATACTTATGTGGTTTGAGTATTACTAACCGTCTCAAGTCCTGGAGATCAGGGCAGAGGGTTGATTAGGGCTCATTGTGTTAGGAAACAATGATCACAGGGAAAATCACAGTTACATAAATGCAGATCTACGTTAGTGTCTCTTGATGAAGATTTCCCAAATAATTGCTATTCATGTCAGTGCTGTGTCCTGAGCGGCTTTCTCCTAGTTCATAAGACATGCCATGCGAAGTTACAGAGTTGAACCAAAATAAAGAGAATTATAATAATTAGGGAGAGAAAATGCTGCAAATCAGTGAAATGTGTCAAGACAAGAATTTCTTTTCAACAAAAATCTGCATTTTTTTTACAGTTAAGAAATGGGTAACAAAGATCTTGGCAAAATAAGGTGAACTGGCATAGTTTGTTTTAAGACGTACTGGGTTCGGGCATAACGCCAAGGAGGTTTAAAGCCCCCATACACGTCTAGATTTTTTGTTCAATCAACTGAAAAAGATCCATGTTTTTGGGTCAGGGAAATTGGTGATTGATTGTATGTTTGCCAACTGTAGTAACAGATATTTGATCAACTTTTTTGGGAGCAATTTCAATACAACCAATTAAAATTTACCAGCATGTCCAAGCATTTTTCAATAATTTTTTTCCCCAATTTTAATTGTTTTAGGTTGATCTTACCATGTGGGCTGCCATAGATTATCAACAAAATGTATTGAATTAAGTTGATTGGATGAAAAATCTAGACGTGTATCGGGGCCTTATGCCGGCCATACACATGCCGAGCTGGAGCGATATCGCCCTCCCATATCGATCCGGGAGGCTAACGTGATGACGTCATCACGTTAGCCTCCCATTGCATTCTGGGGCCCCACAATCGGCCAGGCACCCTTTGTGTGCCGGCCATAAGCAGCGATGGAGACGCCATCTTCATTGCTGCTTATGGCATCGGCTCCCATCGGCCAGAGATTTTCCGACATGTCGGATCTCTGGCCGGCCGAGAAGTGGGGCGACAGGGATCTGTCGCCCCATGTGGGCACATGCCGATAAACGGCCGGATTTTAACCTGACCGACGGCGAGAGCGCGCACGCCAGTCGGTCAGATTAAAATCCGGCAGTTTATCGGCATGTGTATGGCCAGCATAAGGGCTGTAACGATCTCAGTTCAGGCTCAGAGTCCAGTAGCTGAAACAGCAATAAGAACACAGATGATCACAGTCCAAGAACCGAGCACAAACACAGGTAGCGGTCAGGGAACAAGCAAAAGAGTAGTCAAATCCAAGCCGTGGTCAGTAGCCAATGGTGTCACGTTAGGGATGGAGCGATGAGAGAAGAGTAGTCGATGTTCAGTAGCCAAGGTTCGGTACACAAGTTATCAGAAATAAGAGCACGATGAGGAGACAGAGCGAGTTATTGGCAAGGCACAATAATCTGGCATTGAATGCAAGTTGGGCCCTGGCTTTTATAGGAAGTCCAGGGGAGGGGCCAAGGGTTCAGGGTTCATGAGAACTAGGTGACTTGGTATCCAGGTCCAAGAGATCCAGAAAGGTGTAAAGTCACAATGTGAGGTGGCTCAGCAGGTAGAGCTACAACCAGGCGTCGTAGCATCCTTGGGTTCGAATCCTGACAGTAGCCATGTTGCAGGTGGGGTGAGGAACAGAAAACAGCGCAGCTAGTGTTAATACAACCTTTTAAAAATGCCCTTCAGCGCATATTTGCGGACGCAAAGCAAGCGTCTGACATATAAGTGTATGGGAGTTCAAAGCGCAACGCAATGCAGTGACGCGGGTTTTGGCTAGTAACAAGCGCTGTTACCAGTCAAACGCAATGCAGCCTATGAAATCATTCTGTATTTATCATACTGATTTTGCCTGCTTTTCCCCTGAAATATTAAGAGGCGGCCTGGAGAAGCAGCAGAACTATTACAATCGGTAATTGTAAGAGAAATATGCCGAAATCTCAGAGTCAGACTCCTGTGTATAGGCCCCATGTGTCTTTCTCTCGCATTTTGCAGAGAGAAAAAAGGCCAGTGTTATTTTTTTCTTTTCTATATACAGTAGTTGTGTTAAAAAAACTAAATCCAGCTTGGAAATATATATTCCCAAGGTAGCTATAGCAATTTCAAAGTGCATCCCAGAGGTGAAAAATGGATTCACAATTTTATTAAATCGTTTTATGTTAGGTGACACTAAACGAAATGTTTAAACAGTAATGGAATTCCAAATTGAAATCATTCCAATTCCAATTGAAATCATTAACAGATTGTTCCCTTTTTATTAATGTTTCCTAGCCTTCCCCCAAGACATCCCTAAGCTAGAGATGGGGACCTGTTTGGACTGAAAGCTTAACAAATAATGACAGTCAAGTCTTTACAACCATTCATGCCTTGTACTTTACCTCAGGCAAGGACATCTGTTTGTGTTCAGAATTAACCCTGCTGATATTTAATAATTTTACCATATTTTTTCAGTTTTAATATTCAGTTAATCAGTCAGTATTAAATCTAAAATCAAGAAAAGAACAGACAGCAGTCAAAATCTAAGTAATATATCTGTATGACAAAAATACATTTAATTCCTCAGGAAATAATGAAACCATGATGTGGTTGCCAAGTTGCCATGATGTGGTGTAGTGAGAGCACAGATCAGATTGATATTATCAGATCATCAGATAATAACCTTAGAGCAAATAGAGAATTGGCTACTTAAATTCATTAATAAATTGTATTTATTCATACGGGGCGCCATGCACGAGTCTTCCTTCTTCCTTTTGACTAGGAACAATCCATGCACTCAGAATTAACCTTCCTAGCGCACTGCCCGTATCGCGCGGGCAATCAAATTTCCTCTTTAACGCCGCTGCTCTCCACACAGCCGGTGTCATTATTAATGCCGGCTGTGTGGGCGGGAAAGCCGGCGCTCCTCCATTAACATGGAGGTCTGTGGCGCCGGCCCCCACCCCCTTCCGCATCACCGTGACGCGATTGGGGCGTTGCCGAAACCCCGGAAATGCTGCCGCAATGAAGACAATCGCTGCAGCTTTCCAAGGAGGTTGTGCCCGGGTGTGCCCGATGCCGGCTTCCCCTGCGGTTGGGGTGACCCTGAGCGGCGGACGGACGGATGGATGGATGGATGGACGGACGGTTTGGAGTTCAAGTCATACCGTTTATTGGGTAACTGAAGTCATTAGAGAAGCAGCTTTCGGGATATCGCAGATCCCTTCTTCAGGGTAATACAATTATGGTTTTAGAAGCTCACATTTCTACAAAAAAGGTTACAGGGACATAAATATTATTAAAAAAAACAAATGTTTTCTCAAGACACACTTTACTGATTGAGTGAAGGATTAGTTAGTGTAGATAGTGATCAGAGTAATGCCTGTCATGCACCCACAGACTGGGTGCAGACAGACAGCTCCGATGAGCTCTGGAATGCAGCGTGATGAAGTCATCACGTTGCATTCTGGGGCTGATTTAATCGGCCGGGCACCCTTTGTGTGCCGGCCATTACCTTCAATGAAGACGCCGGTCTTCATTGAAGTTAACGGCATCGGCCAGAGAACATCCGACATGTCCGTTCTCTGGCCGGCCGAGCTGTGGGACGACAGGGATCTGTCGCCCCGTGTGGTCACACGCCGATTGGCGGCCGATTTTGCCGTGCGAGCGCGCACGCCCGTCAGTCAGCGGCAAAATCAGCCGCTAATCGGCGTGTGTATACCAGGCATTAGGAGTTATTGGTGGTCATAAGGGGCAGACAATCAACAATATGCTGATATGCAATTTGCAGTGAATGAACAAAAGAGAAATCTAAATCAAATCAATATTTAGTGTGACCACCCTTTGCCTTCATCTAGGTACACTTGTGAAGTTTGCAAATTCTTAAATAGCCAATATTCGGCGAATATATTGGCAATTCCAATATTCGAGCTCAACACTACTGCCTAAAACTTTTGCACAGTATTACAGTATATGTATATATAAAGTACTGTGCAAACGTTTCTGTCTATTGTAAATGTTTAAAATGTTATTTAACATAACCACCTGTCTACTTAACAAATGCTCAAGCGGTTTTTTTTCAATAAGACAAAATCAGAAAAGAAAAGTCTTCTCCATGCTTTTATCATCCATTGTTGATCTATGTATCGGCATTGTACAGAGCGGTATGTTTAGATAAATATTTATATAACACTAATGGTTTTATAACATTCCAGTGTATGTGTCTCAGGAATTGATACCCTGGTGTTGCTGAGTATAGCTATCTACTTATTCTGGGACACGGCTTCCCCACTGGAAGGACTAGATGTACTATATATGCCACGATGAATACACATTACAGCTCTGCAAAGTAATTCAAACGGGTGAAGGTTAATTAATTCAGACTGAGCGTATGTTTGTGCAAAATAAAACACCACTTCAGTCTCCCGCAATTAGCAGCCCTTCCCTTCTGTTCTTCGTCACCATCTTCTGCTGGAGCTTTCCTTGCTCTGACATGTTTTCCGCTCGCCCAGAGGACTGTCCACTGGTTTCTATGTCACACATTCGTAGCATTCTCTCGCAGCTATCCGGATATAAATATTTTGCTTTCCTGATTGTTAAGTGCTAAAGCCCCCCATACACGTTCCGATTTTTCATATGAATTTTGCCCGACCGACCAATGTGGTTGGGAGATAAATCGATCGGGAGATTAATCGGATTCGGAATTATGTACCCGACCGATCCCGATTTCTCAAAATCGTCTGAAAAATCAGTCGGGACCGCGTCGGACCTGTCCGTAAATTTTTGGTCGATCTGCTGTTAATAAATAGGGTCGGGCTGATCGATCGGTGATAATTCAAATTCCGATTTTTCGTGCCAGCCGACCGACCAACCATAAGATTTTAGGTGAAAATCGGGTGACAGGATCGGACGAAAAATCGGTCGGGAGAATAATCGGAACGTGTATGGGGGGCTTAAGTCTTGGTTCTTTAAAACGATATTCCACAAAGTTTGACAAGATAAAGTGACCGGAACTCTTCATGGTGCTGAAACATTTTGTAATTAATGTTTTTTTAAAGCAGATTTGCTTATATGTACATATATAGAATAATCCCTCCTTCATATAATGTTATATTTGCCAACATCCCAAAATTAATAATAGAAAGAGAAAGGGAGAACACTTTTCCAAGAGATTTCCCGGTGATCAGGGGCACTTTAACGGCAAAAGGTATAGAGTTTCAATTGATTTTATTAAAACAGCAATATCAACAACATGATTGTATACCTTTTGCCGTTAAAGTCCCCCTGCCCACCGGGAAATCTCTTGGAAAAGTGTTCTCCCTTTCTCTTTCGTTTGCTTATATGTAGGTTGGAACGGGGATGCAATAGGCTGGAACTCTTTCCTTGTAGTGTAAAGGTTTGTGATTATTGTAATTAGCAAAACTTATATGTAGACCCCCCCAGCCTAAAACTGCTGCAGCAGTGGAAAGGGAACCCCTGCTGCTTCTGCTGCTAAAGGTGGGTTTACATGTGTAGGTTTTTTTGTTCGATCAACGAAGAACAAGCATTTTTTGGTTGATTGAACAAAATTTTTTGATGGATACATTTTGTTTGACCTCCAACAAAAAAACATTCAAAAGATCATCGAACATGTTGGTGAATTTGTATCTGTCGTTGTAATTTGGAATGTATTTTTATTTGATATCGGCGATGAATGAATGCAAAATCGAATGTTACATACCATAAATGAACGAATGACGTAAGACAACGACATTATTACGGCAATATTCTAATTCGTGTAATTTCGCGAATATCCGCCATAATATTCAATTCCATATTTGAGATCTCGAATATCCGCACTTGTGGACATGAATTGCTAAATTCTAAAAACCACAATTGCGATCAAATATGCGCAATGCATGCAAGTCAATGGAGCTCGGATATTCGACTGGGAGAATATCCATCATTTCTGTTAAAAAAATTGCATTGCGATTATATTATCGTGATCCCATTCATTGCAATGGATCGCGATTATATAATTGTGATCATACGATCGAAATATTAGAATATTATAATATATTATAATATATTCGCGAAATGGCGATATTCGAGCTAAATATTCGAAAATCGAATATTCGAGCTCAAAACTAATGAGGGTATCCTTCATTTTATTTGTATTTTTTTTAGAATATTGTAATGGTTTTTATTCATCTGTTTATAGACTGAGCTTTACAAGGAGGCTGGAACCCCCTATGTCATGGGCACTTAAAGGGGTCATTAGGGTTCTATTACATCTCTTATGACTCCTTACCCTCAGCTCATGATAGCTGGAGTCCCCAGAGCCTCAAAAGTAATTGGACATATTAAAAATGTGTTTTGTGACACACTGTTGCATCCTCAGGAGACATGCAAGACTACAAATAACCTAGAGAAAAGAAACATATCATAAGCATGTATCTAGTAAACACATTCCCAGTGGAGTATAAATCAAGAGTATTATAATGGTTCACACAAAGTGCATGTCAGCGGTGCGCACGCATGTGCCAGCAACATCCGCCCATCATGCCTGTCCTCTGTCCATATGTCAGCTTCACCTCGGGAGAAGTGATCGACCCATGCCCTACCCCCTGCCCACTCCACCACCGGTTGCAGCAGATAGCTGGCCCCTACATAAGTGCCCCACCAGCGCAGTGGGACGGGAGGGGAAGAAGCACACAAGGGGGAGAAAGAATGGAGTCTAAATGAGGGGTGATGCAACACGGGCACCCGCCCTATGATGGAATGAGCCCCTCAGCCATGCCCAGAATTTTTTTTATGTTTTTGTTAATAGCTTGGCTTCACAAAGTTTTCCTCTAGTTGTAACTTTTTATCTTCCTGGAGCTGTCATTTTAGGTATTCTTCTATCCATTGAAATTGTAGTTTTCCTTCTATTTTATCCCAGGTTATGATTGCCATTTTAAAACATTTAATACGATTTTATAACTATCTTATTTTGCACTTCTTTATATGTTTTCCCATCTCCAGTCAACTTTTAAATCAAGGTACCCTAGTACAATTGCTTGTAAATAATAGGGCAGTACGTCAACCTCTGCTGTCCGCTTGGCCGGTGGACCAGATGTATGCCATAGAAACAGGCGGGCGGGAAGTCATGCATATGTATGGGATGCGTCGACATCCCTGTCAAGGCATGCGATTAACGCAGGGATATCGGCGCCTCCCATAACGCCGTGGAAACATAGCCTTTGAGTCTATGTTTTTTATGGAAACTGTGAACCACACATCTATGTTTTTATTCCATTATTTATTGTCACATGCAAATAACCTGTGTGTTTATTTTAAAGTTCCCTTCTGTTTAGTCAACAAATTCTTCATCTTAAAACTAAATATATGTGTTTTCTTTAGTTAAATTCGAGCAGGACAAGTTTTAGTTACCATGACAACTTTAACATTTCGCCACAACAAGTCAGAGGAAAAATATAAGATTACTGGTGTGACAAACAGTGGGGTAGTTGACCATATATTTACAACATGTCAAATAATAAATGTATCCTGTAACTAAAATGTAAATATCATTACAGTATATGTGGATATTAGACTAGGTTATTACCACAGCTCTGGATGATGAGAAAATGTCACAGGATGTCTGTACGTTTGATGAAAAAGAGGATTCTGAAAAGTAAGTATGAACATCAGTAGGAGAATGAATCAAAGGATAATATTGCTAACATTTTGCCCAGCCTTGAACTGAAACATATAATGAGAAATGTAACATAACCCCTGAAGGCAAATAATCAGAACAGTACTATGCGTAGTGTACTGTTGATGTAAAAAATTAGGACTTTCTAAGTAAAAAAAAAAAGCTTAACATGTATCATTAGAAAAGTTACACATGACAGCAATGTCAGGGAAATACGTTTTACATAAATGGATATTTAAAAAGTAAATAACCATAGACTTAAATACGCACTATCAATGGGAAAATGACCCTGCGTCAGAATGTGTAACATTTATTTTCTAGTCCTAATCATCCTGTGAGTAATAGCTCTTCTTCCCAGGAGACTGGAATTTGTTCCTTTCCCTTTAACCAAGCCACTGCCAAGAAGAGATCTTATCTTCATTAGCACTAGCAGTACCCATTCCCTGAACACACTGGCCAACCTATGGAGAGAGACATGTTACAATTAGATAGCATGAGTTGTGTATTAACATTAACATTTTGTGACACTTTGTGATTCTTATCTCCTCCCATATGTAAATATTTGTTAATGGGTAAGTTGTTAGTGCCAGATTGTAAAATGTGTCTCTCCATAAGTTGTTCAGGGTGTTAAGAGAATGGGTACTGCTAATGTATACATGCTAAAGTTGCATCCCTGACACTAGAGATGGTCCAATTTGTTTTAAAAAATTCGACTATTTTGAGTTAATTGCAAAGCCCCTGAACATGGCATCATCACCAAACTTGCTGGAAATGTAGGGAAGGGTTGGGGGTTGTACAGGATGCCAGGGATGGGTTCTGAACTATATATATGTTTCACCCATTTTCGTGCTGGGTCATCTTTAAGATAACCCTTGGGAGGCTGGAGGAGGGTTGGTTTGGGCTGCACAGCCATATAATGAGGTCAGGTGATCTCATCAGGGGGAACTCATGGTCTTTCTGAGAGACATGTCTAGGAAGGACAAGCTAGGATCGCTTCCCCCTTTGGACTACACAGACTATTGATCGGGGACACGTTGTCAAGAAACCATAAGACGCCTTGTTTGGGGTATCTGTTTTGGGGTTACATGGTGGACTATTATTTTGGAACGGCTGCCATTAAGCTTGCTGTTTTGTTTGCTCAATAAAGCATGGTTTAGGACATTTGCTGGCGTGGTGAAGGTGAACCCCTAGAACCCCCCAAATTCACAGGGTATACTACAAAAAAGTATGTCTCTATCACAAATAGTTTTTGCACAAATCTAGTTCAAAGTCAAAAATGTTTCTTTAATTTTGAACTTAATTTATGCAAAAAGTACATGTGGTAGAGCAAAATTTTTATCCCAAATGTTCCCACAACCCTTCTCTACATCTCCAGACATTTTGCACATGTTTGATTTGCAATCAGCTCACAAAGTTAGCAAGTCGAAAAATTCTACCATCTCTACCTGACACTCTGCTGGAACTATAGGGTGAATGCTGCATGGTCCAGTCCTGCACACTTTGCTGGAACATTCTGTATATTCACTTGATATGTGAATGGCTGTGTCTCTGTTTCTAATTTCTAATTCTAAAGCTAGCCATACACGTGTCGGATTCCATGTCCGCTCGATCACCCATCCGATCGATTCCGGCGATCTCAGCGGGACTCGGAGCTCCGATCGAGCGGCCAATTAAGTGATCCGATCGCTGCATACCACCTTGTCCAGCTGATTCCGGGACGGATCCGTGTCCGATTGTCCACCTCACAAATGGCAACTCCCCCTGATTTGTGCAGAATCCATCTGATGGAACCAACATGTTGGTTCTCTGTCGGATCCGATTCTGAGCCCCGGAACGGACGGACCTGATCGATCGGACAAGGTGGGCTGCACGCGATTCCGGCACGATCGTTTGGCGTGCACGCGCCCGGAATCGATCGGACCGGAATCAGACAGGAATCTGACCCGTGTATGGGGGCCTTAACTCTCCAAAACTATGGAGTGCTTCTTATGGCGTCTTATAGTGCGAAAAAAGGTAAAAATACTGTATTTTTAGAGCAGCTGCTGGAGAGAAGTTATTAGATTGATGATTTTACCACAGAAATATGAAATACAAATATCTTTGTTCCAGATGCAGTAAAGATTGAGGTTGATCAATTAAACAGATGGAGGGGAAAGGCTTTCTGTTGGGTTTATGGAGAGATTTAAAAAAAATTGGAATTAACATTAAGCAGCACTAGATCATAAGGAAACGAATGGCCTTGGCCTTATAATAACAATAAGCAAAGGAATCATACAGATTTTTTTTAGGGACAAATTATAGAAGAGAGGGATTAGTTGTGGAATTGACCTCAGAGAAATTGGAGTCAAATAGAGATGAAAGGTTGAAGATAAAATGGAATGAGCTAAACGTGAACTCTGAACTGAGCCCTTCCAGTATGTATGTTGTATGTAGGTCAGTGTGTTGGGTGAAAATGAAGTTTAGAGGTAATAATAAAGTGACATTAAAAGCTGCTTTAAATGCTTTTCTTTGTACTAATCACTGATTATGACAACAGAGATGTGAGCATGTTATTTGTAAGATAGGTATTATTATGATTCTGATATGGGAGATGGTTTACTTTGCAAGACAATTATTATTAATCTTAGCGAATGTGGTAAAAATAAACATCACAAGGAGTATCCAATCACATTTAAATCCCCCCATACACCTTTAGATCACGCCATACCATTTCCATTAGACCTACCAACAACTATGTAGTGCTGGGTCCTCCCTGATAGAATACATAGTGATTGGAAGGTATATATCACTGCTATGTAGTGCCGGGTCCTCCCTGATAGAATACATAGTGTTTGGAAGGTATATATCACTGCTATGTAGTGTCGGGTCCTCCCTGATAGAATACATAGTGTTTGGGAGGTATATATCACTGCTATGTAGTGCTGGGTCCTCCCCGATAGAATACATAGTGATTGGAAGGTATATATCACTGCTATGTAGTGCCAGCTCTTCTCTTATAGAATACATAGTGATTGGAATGTATATATCACTGCTATGTAGTGCCGGGTCCTCCCTGATAGAATACATAGTGATTGGAAGGTATATATCACTGCTATGTAGTGCCGGGACCTCCCTGAGAGAAAACATAGTGGTTGTAAGGTATATATCACTGCTATGTAGTGCTAGGTCCTCCCTGAAAGAATACATAGTGATTGAAAGGT
>CM070034.1:98193490-98205814 GCA_036250615.1 Ptychadena robeensis
TGTGCTGTATAGTCAGAAAAATATGGTAAATATTACTAGTAAAGATTTATATTAAGACTTTATTAGGTCCAAATGACCATGTAATCACCAACCTAATATACGGTTACTGATATATAAAATACATGTGATAGCTGTGTAAGTCAATATCCAATACAATTTGTTATAATGTTCATTAATGTAGAACACCCATGGTCCTTCCGTTTGGCCAGATCCTTCACTTCATGGTTGGTCCAACTATAGGAGAGCACCCAAATGATCATCTGCTGTGGTAGATAAGCCAATAACAGGCTATCCATTAGTGAGTTTATTTAAACCCTATATTTTTTCATATATCATGGTGTTTATGGTGTCAATTTAACCCTACAGATCCAACAGTATTCTGAACAGCCTGAGGAAGCCACTTCAGCGAAACATGTCACATTATATACCTATTGATAGACATTATAACTAGTTGTATTGGATATTGACTTACACAGCTATCGCATGTATTTTATATGCCAGTTATGTTTGGTTGGTGACCACTTACCAATGGCTACATCAGGACATCCTGCCAAGCAATACGCTAAGCAGAGGGATTCTGACATATAATAAAAACATAGCCTAAGAATCAAATAACTGGTGCCCTTAAAGTCCTGTGGAGTCCCTAGTCTCCAATTTTGGAAGGGATTAGGTGGAGGCAACATGGCGTCTTCCTTTGCACTTTCCAAGTTTCTAGCTTTTGGTGTATATACATATATTTGATGGGATGTTGGCATGTGGAAGGGAACGGTATGTATTAGGAAAGTGTTTATACCATATTCAGGGGCTTTGTAATGAACTTGCAAAACCAGAAAGTAATATCTTTAAAAATAAATTCCACCATCTCAAGTAAAAATTAGTAAGACGTGCCCAAGATGATGCTGCCACTTAGTAGTAGTGCAGACTTGTTTGTTTAGAAAGGACCAATGGCACCAGTAGACCAAGGTTATGCTAGTTAACGGATGGCACATCACAGGTAGAGGGTGGCATTTAGTTTTCCTATGTGCAACTGGGCCAAAGACCCTTGAACTGTTTTGATTGATCACATAGTTTATCATCATCAGTTTTCACCCACCGAGAAAGAGAGTGACATGTTCTTTAAAAAAAATGAATTCAGCATAAAAAGCATCGGCGTAAGATGCTGGAAAAGCGTCAACCAACACATTGTTTCCTTGTGCTTATTCGGTGGGATGGAGGTTACATCTGCTGCAGGCAGCCATGTGGCAGCTTTTTATTTTCCTGATGACAGATTTGATAAATTGCCAGACAGAAGGGTACATCTGTCTGTGGCGTTTGCTAACCTTTTGCACAGTGTTACAGATAGCCCAGGACGGCACTCGGGGAAGACAGTTATGACAAATTTGGATGGTGGGGTGAAGAAGTAGTGGAAGAGTACACCTTGTCTGGGGTGATGAGATGGATTTACATCGCTGCTATTTTTAATAGGTTGTTGGATAATTACACAGATACAGCATACTTACTATTAAAACCTTAAACTATTTACCCCTAGCCTGTTATGTGATTTGTACTGTATTTTTTTCTTTTACAAACCCTCTAACCATTGCAGCCTTCCCAGACTGGTCGGATGTTTATTCATCGTCAAGCTTTGTGCGTTTAACAGTCACCTATTGCCTGTGCTGCTTCAGAGATGAGGAATAGAGAAAGAAGTGCAAATCACTCAGAGCTCAGAGAGACTATGATAATTGAGATCGACCGTATAAATCATAGGATGTGTATCACTCATTTTTTTTTTAAGGCTTGCATTTCAGAACACACTGTTCTGTCGTGTCTGGGCAGCAAAATGTTTCAGCATGAAAAAATAAAGAATAAACCATTTTACTAAACCTTGCACTTCATTCCCCAACAGGTAAATCTATTGATCTGAGCTTTGCACACAATCATAGAGATAAATGGATGGAGCATTCCCAGCCATGCGTGCAAAAGCATAATATCGGGATCTCATGCCTACAGCTCTGTGTTACAGAATCATCTGGATATGGCTGATTTATGTAGGTTTCTTTGTACAGTCGCAGTACCCCATCACAAACAAATTGTATGGGGCTTTGCATTGTTAGACACACATTGTGTTGTTATATCTTTACTGATTGTATGTTAAACAAAGGTTTTCATGATGTCACAACTAGGGTTTGAGAACATGTTTCTCTTAATACAAGGACAATGAGGCACTCTTCAAACAGGGCATAGCTTGTGCAGAT
This sequence comes from Ptychadena robeensis, assembly GCA_036250615.1. NCBI lineage: Eukaryota > Metazoa > Chordata > Amphibia > Anura > Ptychadenidae > Ptychadena > Ptychadena robeensis. Next base: position 98,195,725 of record CM070034.1, read on the forward strand.
GATGTGCGGGGTGGGAAGTTAGGAGGCAGAGTATCGCCCCATCCGGTGTCAGACATGGGGGGCCAGGCCCTCCCAGTCATGCAGGCGTGCCCCCTCGATTGAAGCCCCCCACCTACACTTGATTGGGGGTAGGACGGAGGAGTGCCCCCCCATTACCTGCCCATGCCCGTCTGTGCCTGCCCACTCCTGACGTTCTGGCGCTCACACTGGCCCCATCCCTCCTAAGTTAGCCAGCCAATAGGGGGAAGGGGAGCTAAACCTCCTAATACCGAAATTGATCCCTGTGACATTACTTCCTGTATTTGGAATGCAGAAGCAGCACTTCACCTAGGTACTTCTGTGTTCCAAATACTGTGATGTCACTTCCTGAAATTTTCTACATGCGTTGGGACCCCCTCCGCTAAGCTGTGTTCAGACATCTGCCGATGCAGAGGTTAAATGTACTCCACTATGTTCAGCCCTGCATCGGCAGAACGGCTCAGTGCTGTGAGAACACAGTATTCATTGAGCAGGTAAGTGAATGTGCTCAGTCGGGACCTCCCACCAAGCAATACGCTTAGCGGACACCATAGCAGCCACTATGGGGTCCGTAGCTACAAGGGGACTTACTGTTCCTGATTTCTGTGTTTGGTATTTTATCTGCAGTATTCCCGGGCTGGACTCTGCTGGTGAAATGTAAACTTGGGTGGCATCGCCATCTTGTGTTGTCTTGTGGTTGTATTGTTAAGTTTTACTGGAAATGGTGGAATTTCATTTTGAAAACTCTCCAAACTGACTTTAAAAGTATCCACTGCATTGCCCTCTTAGGCTTATACTGAAGTCAAAACGTTTTCCCAGTTTTTGAATATAAAATTCGGTACCACAGCATGTACTCCTGTTGGCTTATGCTCCAGAATATACAGTAATTGCAAAGCCCTAAACATCACCAATATCATCGCCAAAATTGTTGGAGATATAGGGAAGAGTTGTGGGAACATTTTTAAAAAGGGTTTCTCTAGCACATGTATGCATTTTATGCAAAAGTGCATGTGCTAGATAGATACTGCATTTCTTTTATTTATATAATAATAATATGTCACCACAATCTATCTCCAACAATTTTGTTGATAATTTTATGTTCAGGGGTTTTGCAATTCACTCACAAATCAGCCAGATGGAATTTCGCACCCATTTCTACTTATCTCTGGTAACATCCCTGGTGGCTGTTATGACATCTATTGATGCTTTTAATGGAAAAATTATACAATTTTGTGAAACGTATCAGGTGATTCAGAATTTACTGTACACTTGACCTGTAGTCGCCCTGTATTTGACTTATTTTTGTGGCCTTTGCCCTAAGCTTAGACTAGTATGGGGACCGAAGCAGCTCCAAAGTGAACAAATGGTTGTCAACACTGGCCTTTCCAATGAGATTAGAAATCGACTGTCACGTAACTGATAACTTTCTCATTTTCTAGGAAAGATGTTGATGCTCCATTAAAATTATGCACCAAATTCTTCTAGCTCAGTGGTTTTCAACCTGTGGGTCGGGACCCCCTTGGGCATCGAATGACCATTTCACAGGGGTTGCTGAGTTCACTGAAAGCAGCAGCAGTGATGCCAACGAGTGGGATGGGATGTTAGGAGGTAGAGTAAATAACTAACTTAGGAGGGATGGGGCGCACATAATTTCCATAAATGGGGGGTTGGTATAAGGTACCAGACATTACACTTACGTTCCCCCATTTGCAGCCAACATATTTCTACTAGTGTCTCCATATTTGAGAACTGTATTTTTCGGACTATAAGATACACTTTTTCACCCCCAAAATTGGTTTTGGTGTGAGGCATGGGTTCAATCTAAATTATTAAAAATTTTATTTTTATAAATATAAATAGAAAAATTACAATAAACCAAATCCACTATAATAAAACAGTGCGAAGATACAAACACATAGAATACAAAGAACAATGGTGGTGTTCTCAATGGATGGAACTTAGGTTATGAGGAAGAAACGAAATAAATAGATAAAAAGACTGAAAGAGAGGAAACACAGGTTGACATATTCAAAAACCCATGTATAGCTGGCCAACAGGTACTAAAAGAGACAACCAGAAGTATGGCATATAACAGCCCTTACTAGAGTCGAGTAAGTACTAATATGTAAATGGCTCGTAGAAGCCACCAAGGAAAAAGAAGACTAAAGCCGGGAACACGCGGCTCCATATAGGAGACGTTCGAGGTTTCCTGCAGCAGCGCGATGATGGCATCACGCTGCTGCCCGATATCCGAGGAGCTGGAGGAGCAGCACAGCTATGTCTCCTGCTCAGACAATGCTTTGCATGGAGACCCGCAATGGACATCGACCATGGTTTACAGTCATGTCTGATATCCCTGTTTTTGATTGATTGGTCCTGCTTGAAACAAGTAGTGGCAGCATTAGATATTGTCCAGATGGATGGCCGTGAGCACGCACTGCGCTCAAAGCGGCCATTGATCTGGCCCATATCTACACGTGTATTCCCTGCTTTAGAGATAAGAGTGTAGGCCAGAGAAGTTGGAAAAATGATCAGAAGAAGAAGAGGAAAGTAGGAATTGCCAGTCCAGAGTGGTCCACCATTAGTGTCAATGGCGATTTTCATCCCACCTCAAACAGACGCTCTTGAAGCGAAGTAAAGTATCATGCAAATGAGCTGGCAGTATCTATCTAACCTCATGGATCCTCGTGAGGAGTTCTTCATATGTAGGGTTGGCAGGTCTGCTTCCACTTACAACATCAGTTTATGGCTTGGCCAAATCCTGTACCGGAAGGCCCAGTAGACGGGTGGAGATGTCAAGAGTAATATTCCTTTCCAAAAGGCCTAATAACAAGGTATAAACACACAGTCGCAGACAGGAGGCTACATACTGTGCAGGCGGTCCGGGGTACAGTGCCAGAAGAATAATATCTTATAAAAGTTTTCTTTGTAGAGGGAACAAATTGAAGTCTTCTGGGCTAAGCACATAAATCTGTATTTCCATAAACCTTTTTTCTGTAGTGTCTCTGTTTTTTATAGTTACATGATTATTCCATTTAGACTTTTTTTTCTCTCATTTTCTTCCTGCAATGTGTATGCTCTACTTATTTTCTTCATATCTATTGTAGCCTTGATTCATTCCAGGCCAGGCAATGTCTTCCCTGGAGTTTGCCATATGCTTACCTTTTTTAATATTAATTATGAGGGGAGTTAATTACATCTTAAGGCACTTTTCTCTCCTTTCCACCGTGTTTCACCCACAGACAGAAATACAGCCGTAACCCATAAAGAATATCTGAACTATCATTGTCAGAGACACGTCACCTTACTCCTCTTGCCTGAAGGGGAATAATATATAACATTCATGACAGAGTTCTGCACTTACTATGTTATAATTTATACTGTTACACACACAGTCATATGCCATCCATGCTACACTACACAGTATAGGCATACTCTGGTTCCCATGTATGAATATGTGATAAGTAGTGATAAGTAGTGATGAGCGGCATAGGCAACATTCGTATTCCGCAATTTTTCGCATGCCGCAAATTTTTGGGAAAACATTAGGAAAATATTCGCATTCGGCAATATTCTTCTTATTGCGAATATCGGCAGTTTGATACGAATTTCGCGAATTTTATATATTCGCGAATATATGTTTAACTTGCATTGAGGGGCGTGTTGAAAAATTGCGCATTTTGGACGCCATCTAAGTGATTTTTGCGAATTTTCAAAAGTGCTGATTTTCGCAATATTCCGAATATTCGCATCACCCCAATATTGCATTTAAAAACTGTTGATGGTCGCAGGGAGTGTTGCTAAGCTCTTGTTGCAGCCTTTTCCGAATTGCCAATATTCGCGATTAATATTCGGAATCCGAATATTCGTGATCATTACTAGTGATAAGCTGATTTCTAACAAATAGGGAGCACTAGTCAAAGATTAGGTTATTTTGTTATAGTACTTTTTGGACTGTAAGGCACACTTTTTCCCCCATTAAAATCATTCCGTCTTATGGTCCAAGTATGTTAAATAAAAAATGTAATCTTAAACATCCTGGAAGCAATAGCTCTCCATCCCAAAATACTTCCATTCCATCCCAAAATACTTCCAAGGAGAGATTGTAGCTGTATTGACATAAGCATTACCCATTCTCTGAACACACTGACCTACCAGCTGGGTGATTTGAGGCTATTTATATATAATATTATATATATGTGTTGTATTTACATTAACATTCTGCATTGCTATAAGATAATTATGTGACGCAGACTCACCTCTCCTCCCATATGTAAATAGCTTCTCCTGGGTAAGTTTGCCAGATTGTAAAATGTGTCTCTCCATAAGTTGATCAGTGTGTTCAGAGAATGAGTACTGCTAGTGTATGGACACATGTTAAAGTTTCAGCCCTGCACACTCTGCTGTAAATAAGACCTCCCTCCTGGCCTTGGCCTTTTTCATTTAGCTGGAGAGATATAGAATGAATACTGCATGGCCCAGCTCTCCCTACTTTGCTGAAACATTCTGTATATTCACTTTCTCTGCATTTTTAGGAGAGATGAGTCTGTGTCACATAACATATTTATTGCAATGCAGAATGTTAATGTAAATACACATCACATTCTATCTAATTGGGAAATGTGTGTCTCAATAAGGCTATGTTCTCACTTAGGCGATCAGCCACTGGGCAGACCTGATTTTAACTGGGCCCTGTGATCGCGGCGATTTAGTTGAATGGGCTTGTCCCCACTTCAACTAAAGGCCGCGATCGGGCACAGATGCAGTTGTACCCGCAATCAGAATCCCTCAGGTCATGGCTCAGATCACGGGCGGTGGGTGGGCTTGATTTTTCTACCCTGATCACGGCCATAGACATGAATGGACTTGATTTTTGATTGCGATTAAAAGTCACATCTATTCATTCTCTATGGGCGCAATCAAGGGGCAATTTCTTGGAGGCGATTTTTACACACAAGTTTTAAATCCTCGGCCGCCCGCGATCATCCCATGTGATTAACTATAATCTAAGCTGGTTAGTGCGTTCAGGGTACACAAGATCTCCCTTTTGGCAGTTTTTTTACACACTCAGACCATAAAATGCACAGATGGCAAATGGCGAACCCTTCAGAGACCAAGTGCCCAAACTGAAACCCACTTTTTTTTAACTCAAAGTGCCGGCATGGTGATATAACCTGAATTACACACACAGCATATACACAAGAAGAACATGCAAACTCATATACTCAAGAAACATGCAAACACACAACTCTACTTTTTTATTTTTAACTCTACTTTCTTATAAGACAGAACAGGAGAGGGTATGGAGCACTCTGCGCAATCAGAAGAGAGGGAAAGAGAACTGACAGCATTGAGAGCCAATAGGCTGCAGTTCTCTCCTCTGTGCTGGCTGACAGCTCGCATGCCCACAGACAGGGCGCCGAGTGCCACCTCTGCCATGCACGCCATAGTTTCGCCATCACTGCCCTATGACATGGTTTGTCAGAACATACACATTACAATGATTGTGAATTCTTTGCTGCAGTAGTTTGTTGCCGAGTTTTGTTTTTATAAAGTTCACTTTGTTATAAAATATTAATATATAAAGTTGTGAATCTGAAGGTGGACTTACAGGAACTTAATATCTACATAAAAGAGTTCCCAGTGCCAGACAATTTCTTTTTAAATGATTAGCGCATCGTTAATGAGTAGCCACCTAAATACAGAAGCTTGAGCAGGTTATTACTGCAAACAGCGACAAAGAACAGTAACTTGACATGATTTCCGGCAATGATCATTAATTGCAGAGTTGTATAATTCCTTAGCGGGCTCAGGTAAAGTAACTTGAATTTGCCTTTAATTATCTATTTCTGTCCCTGTAAACGTTTATATTAAAGAGTGACCTCATCATCCTTATACCGGGTGCATCTTTCATTTTCCGTACCCTTAGTCATTATCTTGGTGAGGGAAACAATTTGCCGCATACTATGCCCATTATAGGCATTAAGATAATTTGCATCATTTTATAGTACCGAGCTCCCATTATCATGTATATTCTCCTTACATCATTATTATACGGCTTCACAGCGGCGTGTGGAGATACTGTTATGGCAATTCCTTTTCCTCTGAACATGAAATGCTGCATTAATCATTATGCTCCACAGGTAAAATACTGACACATTTCAGAGCATTTTTCATTTCGGTTCCTTCCCCTAGAAGGGAAAGGATCAGGCGAGTTAAACTGATGAAAGGTTGTGATTTATCTCCCTGTTGAGAATCCCCTTTTGGATAAAGTGATTTTAGAGGTCAGGGTTAGACATCGCTCTGATGGGAGGCTGCTCGTCCGCTGGTGCGTTTTTAGGTCTGGGTTACCGTGCGCGAACCCGCCTCTTCTGCCAGGTGGCAATCACATTAAAAGAATACATTTTCTTCAAATTTATAATAATTGTGACTTTATTTAAGAGCAGACAACCACAACCAACCACCAACCACAGAGCAATGCATTGGGCCATGCAGTATTCATTCTATATCTCTCCAGCCAAATGAAAAGGCCAGTGCCAGGAGGGAGGTTATGGAAGGTTCTGCCCATCCTGACCGATCAACCTCAAAAAATCGTAATCGGACATTGAACCGACATGTTGGTTTTTCTGGGTCGATCATTGCCAATCAAAGTACGTTGGTGGAAGCATAGCTCCCTATGCAGCAGCCTTTCCGATCTATGGATTTTGTGGAATTGGCCATTTTGCAGATCGACCCCAAAGCGCATTCCCAAGGTGGTGTTCCATCGATTCCCGATCCGATCAATCGCCGAATCTACAATCTCCTGGATTGATCAGATTGGGAATCAATCGGTAAAAAATCGACCCGTGTATGGCTACCTTAAGTTACAGTTGAGTGTCAGGGCTGAAACTTTAACGTGTGTCCATATACTAGCAGATTGCAAAGCCTCTGAAAATGGTATCATCACCAAAATTGCTGGAGAAAAGGGTTGGGGGAACATTTGAAAAAAATCTTTTTGCTCTAGCACATGTAGTTCTTGCATAAATTAGGTTCAAATTTTTGACTTGACTTTGAACCTAATTTATGCAAAAACTTTTTGGTTTGTAGTACACCTCTAACCCTTCTCTACATCTCAAGCAAGTTTGGTGATGATACCATGTTCAGGGGCTTTGCAATTAACTCGAAATCATTGAAATGGTCAAATTTAAAAAAAAAAATTGACCATCTCTTAAGCTGCCAAAAACACCTTTAGATCTCTCTGTCAGATATCCTTTAGATCTACCAACCATGTAGTGCCGGGTCCTCTGCGATTGAACACAGGTAGACTTGATGGTTTGAAAGTCCCTCATATTACATGGTTTTGGTAAAACAAAGGCTGAGTCTATGGGATACGTTGGGACCCCTGCTAAGCGTATACGCTTAGCGTAGGGGTCCCGACGTACAATGGAAACAAGCCCTTAATACAAGATACACAACTTCTTGTCCTATAATATTTAGGGCTTGTTTCCATTGTACGCCGGGACCCCTACGCTAAACGTATACGCTTAGCAGGGGTTCCGACGTATCTCACAGACTCAGCCTGCCGGCGGATGGTCTGTTTATACATCCGCCGGTGTAAAGGCTGAACGTACTCGACTATGTTCAGCCTGACACCGGCGGATCGGCTCAGCGCAATGAAGACAGACCCGTCCGCCGAGCAGGTAAGTCTATCTGTTACGTTGGGACCCCCGCTAAGCGCGTACGCTTAGCGGAGGGGTCCCAACGCAATGGAAACAAAGCCTTACTCAGGAATCTGTGTAATTTGATTGTTTGTTTCTATTTGTTTTCAAAAAACAAAATAACAAATACAATAAAACCTATTGAAACAGAAAAAAATAATTTTCTGTTCTTGTTGTAGTGAAAATGTTCACAGTGTGAATTGTAAATGACATTCTGTCCCTGCGGTAGTGGTTACCATCACAAATAACGTAAATGAATCCTTCATGAGCACAAACTTTGATGCTTTCTAATCCTCTGGCCAGGATTTTTGTAGACCGGACTGCCTGGAAAGTTGTATTGCATTTGTGTGTGCTGAAAAATAGGGTCATAAATTGTGTACCCTGCTGGCGTCATTGCGTCATTTTCGACATGTTTGGCCACAAATCAGTGCATATGAGCCCCAGATGACAGCCCACTCTGTTCAGCCGTAGATTGGAATCTTTCGGCTTTCTATTAAATCAGAAGAAAAACTCACAATCAGAATAATAAGGGTGTCTGTGAATGTTTAAGGTCATCACTCTTCAGCAATAATCCAAATGTCCTGGTGGCTGAAATATCAGATTACCTCTACGTTTCGCTGGCATTAAACCACTATGTTAAAGGATAAATGCGCTTAAAAAAGGTCACTTATTCTTTCCCTATTTTTACACCGACATTTTGTAATCGAGCCCTTCTCCTCCTCTATACCTACCCGATTCATTAATGTGTTTTTTATTTTAGCACATCGCTCCTGCTTGCATCACTCAAATAATATTTCAAGACCATAGTGGTTCTCACTTTGTTTCTGCAGAAGCCAATGGTGTCAATGGCAATTTTATGCATTGGCAAACTGGGCGGTTGCCCATGGTGGCATCATGGCAGGGACGGCATCTGGGAATCAGAAATGTTTTCCAATGTCTCCCCCACTATACGCCCGCCTACCTGCACAGCTGCGTGGGGAGAAAGGAGTAGCGGAGGCTCATCAGCAACGGAAGTGCTCTCTCTCCCTAGGAGTGGAGTCTCACCAGCGCCCCCCGGAGTGACCAGAGAGTTGAAGTCAGAGGAGGAGCTTGCCCAGGGCAACGATCTCCCTAGGATCATGAATAGTGAGCTTTAGCAACGTGACTGAAAAGGAACATACACACAGGTCGATTTTCTTCTGATACCCAAACGATCAATCATTTGGGAATCAACTGCAGCCCACTTTGAGTGATCGATCCTGCTTTCCGCATGTGTTTTTCTGTCTTCCCGTATTGGAGACTAAAGCAGGGAACACACGCATAGATTTGGGCCGGATCGATGGCCAATTCGAGTGCCGTGCCATCCGAGATGGACCAATCAATCCCGCTGGAAAACAGGCATATTGGAAATGACCGTAAATCATGGTCGATGTCCATTGCTTTGCCTGGGGACTTCATGCAAAGCATCTTCGAAGCTGGAGACACAGCAGAACTGCGCCTCCAGCTCCTTCGATGTCGGGCAGCAGCGCAATGACAGTCGAACGGCTCCTATATAGAGCCATGTTTTTCCAGCTTTAGCTTTAGTGTAGCTAGAGGTAAGTTTTATTTACCGAGCTACACATGGGGTATTTCTCCTTCTGGAGGCAGGCCTGTGCCGCCCTCTGGCGTTCTCGGCTCACCCTTCTGGATCAACTTCCCTAACGCCACCAATGACGCAGAGGATGAGGTGGAGGATGCCCTAGCCATATGCCTGGATTATAACACAGACGTCCTGGGTGCTCACCAGTGTCACTGATGAAGCCTGAGAGTGGGGAGCAGGCAGGAAATATGAAAAGATTACATTATAATCTCTGTGTTTCCAGGACCACTTTCACAACAGAAATTCTGGATTTTAACCTCCCTAGCGCTCTTGTGAGCTCCAGATTTCTGTACCAAAAGCGCACAATAGAATTAAATGGATTTTTTTTATGTTGTGGGCCTCTAACTTCCCAAAATCTGTCTGTACAAGGGTCTAGTGGACATCCTGACTATAATAAGGTTTGAAACACACAATTATGTAAAAAAAACTTAATAAAAGGTATAATTTGAATGATAAAATCTCTAAAATACTTCTTTTGTATAAAAGATTTCGAAACAGTATGTATTCCTATTTATGTTTTGTTAGTAATAATATTTTGATTCAATTGGAAATGTTTTGTGTTTTTTTTTACTTTGAATTGTACTGAATACAGTTATCACTGTATCCAGTGCAATTCCCTTTGGCACCCTCTCTCCTCTGGTTAACTTTAAAGGCGCATATTTGAGGAATCACACTGAAACAGTTTTCTGCATAGAAAACTGTTTATATGCTTTTTACTTTTGAATCTCCAGACGCTGCGTTGATGTAATGTCATCAC
>CM070034.1:98246876-98263313 GCA_036250615.1 Ptychadena robeensis
TGTACTGTGAGAGTTACATTTGACCCAAAGCCAGCTGGTGACCTGTGGATGGAGGCCGCTGATCGGAGGATCAATCAGAAACAGGGAGGTCCATCTGCAGCAGAATCATGCAAGAGGCTGACGTGAGGGAGACAGTGGGACAGTGAGGGAGACCACCCTACATATAGGGTGGGTACCAAACATCATCTCCTGGTACTCATCTGAGTAGCTCACTTAAAAAGTTATGTCCACCCCTGGGTATATATATATATATATTATATGCTTGGGTTTGGAGAAATTACTTTTATTTGTTTTTAAGTTACATTAATAATAATAATATTTCCCATGGTTTTCATGTGCATTAGTAATGTTTTCTCTTTGAATGGCCAATGTTACATTTGTTTACATGGTGAAGCTTTAGCGAGCTGAACCTAATGTTTCTCATGTACTTTTTTCTGATACCTGCTTAGGATTTGTGTTGTAACACTTTAGGTAATTGGTTAATCACACTGATCTCTTACACGTATTTTTGTTGGAATATTTGTGTATATAACTATGATTAACTGTGATCTTTGACCTATTAGGGAATCAAATGATCATTTTAAATGGCTGCACATAAGTGGTACGCAGCTACGCATGCGGAACAAGAACTAGCTATGTATAGCTGCAGTAGTGTAAGGGTCCCCACACACGTAACAAGCCGTGTATGATGGGTGCCCACATGGGGCGTCAGATCCCTGTTGCCCCAAAGCTTGGTCGGCCAGAGAACGGACATATCCGTAAAATCTCTGGCCGATGCCATTCGTTTGAATGGGGACCCGGTTCAAACTAACGGCCGGCACACAATGGAGAGCAGTGTGATGACCTTGCTCTCCACAGCTTATCTGTCGGTCCCCGCTTGTTACGTGTGTGCCTTTGTGTAATAGCAACTAGAAGGTATTCGGAGGCTGCACAGCTATTAGGGGCAGCCGAGGAGTCACTGAGTGAGAATCCCTGTCAGAGTGAAGAGATCTTCAGCACTCAACATCCCCCTCCTATCTTCCTCGATGTGTGGGGAAAAAAGGCCAGTAATGTGATCTGTACATTGACTGCAAGTGTTCACTGGGGGCCTCTTGTGGCTGATGATGGCATTGCAAGGGTTTCTTTAATTAAAAAATGTCCACAAATTATAATTTTTTATCTTCCAACCTGGCATGCAAGCTGTTTACTCTATCTTCATAATGACCAGGAAGGTCTACTAGCGTGATCTGTTTGGATTTCCTGCCCACTCTCACTCATCAATGATGCAGATGATGTGAGGACCCAGTGTGCCTATGCCTGCATTTACATACAAGTTAATAGTGTGTCCACCACCTCCTCGTGTCATTGTTGATATGGAGGAGGTGGAACCTGGAAGGATCAGCGAAGATGCTGACATAGAGTGATGCTTCATGTTTCACAAGTAAGCATCTCCAGAGTGTAGCTCAGGTGAGTAATGTTGGTAAACAAACTTACCCCAAGCTATACTTGGGGTGACCATCAGGGGGGTTAAAATGTTTAAATTCTCCTCTCAACAATCCCCGTCTCATGGTATCCCCCATATAGCCATAACTACATGGCACAGAGCAGTAGCCTATACACCAGCTCTTTTTGCAAGTAGACACAGCCAGTTAATGGTGAGACTTGTTTTTATCTAGGCCAGACCTCTTGTCCGGTTGTTGAAAGTTTTTACCTGGGTGGAATGGCAAGGCCTGTCTATTTTCCAGTCCAGGAACCTGTAACAAAAAAAATACCTCTAAGCAAACTACAGTTGTTTTGCAATATCTAGTATTTGCGTTCCCTGTCTTTGACATGAGTGGGATCAGTTGGACATGTATTAACACATAGGTGTGGACAGGGCCTTAGACTTGTCACTAGATCGAGAAAGATAATTTAATTGGAACACGCTTTCCTTTGACAGCTCACATGTATGTCAGTTATATTCAATATGGAGAAATGTCCTCTCATTTCCTGCAGCTCCACAGCAAGACATAGCCAACACAACAATTACTGATGTGGCTTCAGCCTTCCTGGTGTTAACGTGCGGCTGAGGTGGGGTAGGGTTGCAAACTGGGCTAAAAATTAAACCAATTCATCATTAATCTGTTTACATTTCGGTACCACTTTTGGCACCAAACCCCAGAAGGAGTGAGACCACCAGGGGGCTAAAGTACACTAACAACATATTTCTTACTTTATATACAATTTTACATTGTCTGTTGTTGAAGCCTAAATAGAATTTCAGGTAAAGGTCATTTTAAAAATTTAAAAAAACGTGTTCATTGAATATCAGAGGGATTTGTAAAATCAGAGGAATTAGTAAATTCAGATTTAGTTAAATAATAGAACATTCTCCCTGCGTTTAATAGTATAGGTTTATTGTTAGATAATTTAAAGTCATTATATTGTACACGCTCCTATCCTGTGCCAGGCACTGTAAATTGTGACATTAATAACATTTTGGAAGCTTAAATTATTGCGAAGGACAAAAATAACTAGGTGCTCAAGTGACCTACTTACTCTGTGCCACACTGTGTCTTGATCCAAATTTCAATCCACTTAATGCTCCACTCATGGAATAAGTAGAGTCTAAAAAGCACCTGACATCTGTAATTGTTATTCAGCTTTTTTCCTCATTAAATTGTAAGCTTCAAATGTTTTCATACAGTGGTTTGACAAAAACCCTGCCATGGTACTTTTGTATATTCTAGATTTATGTGAGCTACTTTGTGTATTTTCTGTTGTATGGTGGGTTGTCTTTTCGCTAGGGATTTTTCTTTTGTGTACTCCAGTGGTTCCCAAACTTTCCTTGCAGGGCCCTTCTTTCCTCTTTACACAGGTTAAGAATGAGGGTAAGCGCCCCGCTGGAATACCTTCGTGTCCCCCCCAGGAGGTCTGCCCCCCAGTTTGTGAATCACTAGTGTAATCCATGAATGGGTGATGTGGCCCTTCCTTGACGAGAGCCCAGTATCTTCCATGAGTACCCTTTCAGCAGACCCCTACAACCCCAGGGCACACAATGGAGAGAGCCCTACTCTTGTTATGATTCAAATTTGATTATTTTTCAAATGTAACAACTTATATTAACAAGCAATGTTATCATTGTGTGACCCAAAAACAGAAGAAAGAAATAACAAAGAAGACCATAATGACCATACCATAGGGGTCAATTGATCAATAAAAAATAGCCATATCTCTGTAAACACAAATAATATATATTTCGGCCAGAATATAACATCAGGACATCTTACCTGTCTGGTGGGAGCCCACATCTGCATCCCCACCAATCCTTCCGGGTTCCGCCTCTTCGGCGTCATCGTTGATGGAGAAGAGGCGAACCCATTGACCTGAATTATTGGTTGATTTATTAAATGAGTTCTTATTTGAGCAGATATTTGTGTTCTTTTAATTTAATTTTATTATGAAATGTGTTGTTTTTTTCAAACTTTATTATAATCAGGATGTCTACTAGACTCGTTTGTACATATTTTGGTAAGTTACTGCCCTACAACATTTTGTTCCATGAAAAACAGGGTAGCGCTTTTGGTACTGAAATCTGCACCACACTGAAACGCCCAGGAGGATCAAGAGTGTGGTAAATGGGCATAATGCCCAGAGGGTCGGTCCACATTGGGCAATGCATATTATAAAGCATAGGTATGAGCATGGTCTTACTTGTATATAGTACCTAGGTGCCCAACCTGCGGCCCGGGGTGTTGTTTGGCGGCCCCCCTCAGTCTTCCACTTGAGGCCCACAAAACCTAACTATTAATGCATAGGGCATGGGAACTCACCTGTCTGCCGACAATAGCTTTGAAGCACATAACCTTTGATGATATATATGACACAAAATGTGCATTACCATACTACAATGTCTCTAATGCTTATCATTTAAAACAAATTTTGTTATTTAAAAAATGAACTATAATGTCTTCTAGCTCAGCCTGTTGTAATTTTTTTCATTATAAAATGTGTATACAAGTCAGTATAGAATGAAAATGTTATGTGCGGCCCTTTAGTAATGCTGATGGCCACACTTGTGGCCCTCCATATCAACTCACTGATGTAGTACATGTGTAATTCTAGACAAGAAAATGAATATTGAAAGTAATGGCACATTTTATATTTTCAGAAATAAGCAGAAATGCAGATAATAACAACCAACGTTATAAAAAAAAACACCACATCCACAATATTACAACAATCCAATTAAAACAAGTCATAGAGGTACCCTGCTTCCCCGTAAATAAGGCACCCTTACATTTTTGCCTCATGCTGAAATATAAGGCATCCCTCCGAAAATAAGGCACCCGAAGATATGCTCCTGTAACTCTGGACAGGAGGGATCAGAGGGGGCAATCAAAATGACACAGGAGGATCAGAAGGGGTTACTACAATGGTAATCCCCCCTCTGAGTCTCCTGTGCCATTTTGATTCTCTCTATTGATCCCCCGTGTCATTTTAAGTGATCCCCCCCAACCTGATACCCCAGTGCCATATTCTTCTACATGGAAAAATAAGACATCCCCCGAAAATAAGACGTGGTGCATCTTTGGGAGCAAAAATTGACACTGTCTTATTTTTAGGGAAACTAGGTAAATGGTGGTAATGCCCCGAGGGTCAGTCTACATTGGGAAATGCATATTATAACACATAGGTATAAGCAGGGTCTTATTTGTATGTAGAACACATGTAATTCTAGACAAGAAAATTTATATTAAAAGTAACGGCATATTTTATTTTGAATTGACATTTAAATACTCTATACTCTGTACATAAATTTTCAGAAATTTGCAGAAATACAGATAATAACAACCAACCTAATTTAAAAAAAAAAGCATCACACCCACAATATTACAACAAGCCGTAGAGGTATGCAAATATCATGAAATGTACTTTCAGAACACAATGCACTAAGGCTTCTCCTGACTCTTAATTTATACCAACTAACCTTCCCTCCGTCAGGCCTTACAAATGCTTATCCAATAAATCCTCCGGAGCCTTATTGACTCAAGATGAAAATTAAGCAATTTTCTCCACAGATAGATGGCCACATGTTTATGCATAGCGGAGTGTAGCTGGGATGCCTGAGCCCGGTTATTAATTACCTTTGGTCAGATTCTTTCTTTTAAGTCCGCTTTATATTTTTGAGCAGAATGACAAAGGTTTAGCAGATTTTCCTGAACGTAGACATGAGACTTGTGCAGGAATTTGCAGCTTTACATTGCATACGTAGCAGAAACAGGATCGCGCCTATCTATCATATCACTACGTTCCACTGTCATCCCGGTTCTGAGGACAGAAGGGGGGGGGGGGGGGGGGGGGGTATCTACAAAGCAATGATTTAAAAAGCTAATTTTAAAATACAGTAATGTGGCATCAGGATGTGAAATACAGCACAGACACCAAAGCGAAATCAAATGCAAACACAATTAAAAATATAAATAAATAGAATTGATTATGTTTATTTCATTTCTCCGCTTTAAAGAACAAATGCGCTCTGTGAATCTTTCCAACTTTGATATAGTGTGACCCATTTTTACTTCATTTTTTTCTCTTTGGATGCTGGAGTATCTAGCAATATTAAAACAATTTAATATACAAGGAGACTCGACTGTTCCATTGGGACTTTGTACTTTTCAGAAAAGCTTATTTAATGCTGCATGTGTCTCCCTGATCTACAATTTGTCACCTAAGTCTCTGACTTAACAACATATTGTTTTGTAGATACTCACATTTTTGTGTCATAATAAGACAATGGGGCTGAGTTACTAAAGTTATTTACGCTGGGTTCTCTAAAATTCAGTCCTTGAGGGCCGTACACAGGTCTAGGTATTAATATATTATTTGTCATTTTCTGACTCTTCTTAACCCTCTGGGCTTCCTGCCTGATCCCAATCATTTTTGAAAGAACGGTGCGGGTAATCGAAACAGATTACAGAGTATCTGTCCTCCCTTCACATCGATGACTTCAGGGATATAAGGACCCAGGGCAGCAATGCGCAAATCGATGACGCATAGGAGTGGTGTTGAGTACAGATGGTGGGATTTTTCGACTTGCTAACTTTGTGAGCTGATTGCAAAGCTTCTGAACATGGTATCATCACCAAAATTGCTGGAGATGTTGTGGTAAAAGTTTTGCTCTAGCACATGGAGTTTTTTGCATAAATTAAACTAAAAAGAATTAAAAGAAGAAACTCAGATTTTCAAAATTTTTACTTGACTTAGAACTTAATTTGTGCAAAAACTATTTGTGTTAGAGACATACTTTTTTTTTAGTAGTATCCCTTCTCTACATCTCCAGCAAGTTTGGTGATGATACCATGTTCAGGGGGCTTTTAAAAAACAATTCGCCCATCTCTAGTGTTAAGCAGCATATGGTATATTCAAATTCACGTAATTTTGTGAATATATAAAGAAACATTCGAAATTCGAATTTTGCCTTCCATTGTGTGCGCCTGTGCACAATTATTCGCACAATGATTCACGATGCAGCTTTACAGCTTTGCTTCTCCATTCTGTGATCTTAGCCAGTATGAGCATTGTGTGTGTTGCAGGTATCCATTCGCAATGCGCACAAATATGCGCAATGTATGCCGGTAAACAATGTTGAAGCATAATATGACGAATAACCATTGTGAATATCCGAGCGCACATTGGTGAAATATTGCGAATTCTCGAATGACGGATATTCGCCGAATATATTCAAATTTCGAATATTCTCGCTCAACACTACAGAGTAGGTGGAACCTTGAAAGATTGTCACAGAAAGACACCATGGGCTACCTCCAGACTGATAAACAACCCCAAATGTAGCTCGAGTTATGTTTGTAAACAAACTCACCCAAAGCTAACTCCGGGCAACCACCCAGGAGGTTTAGCACCTTATTTTATTTACAGCTGTCCATTAGATTAATACTATAAATATACATGGATGGCGGCCCTCAAGGACTGGAGTTGGACAACTTAGGTTTAAGTTAAATAGGCATTGGGTTGATTTAATAATAAAGTAGTTTAGACTCTTCATTTAGCAAAGTGATGGTTTGTTTCCATGCGCCTACCATGGGGAAGAAAACGTAGATACAACTAATTTATCACTAGAATATAAAATTAGCATATGTACAGGACGCCAGGGATGGGTCCTGAATGGGGGTATATGTATCGCCCATTTTTGGTTTGTGTCCCTTTTAGGTAACCCCTAGGGTGCTGAATGGACAGTCCAGGATTTCAATGGCAGTCTGTGCACTGCAACTTGTTAGATTGCTGACAAGGCCTTGGCTGTGAATAGGCAGGATGGTTGGGAGGGCCTCCTATTCACCCCCACCCAGCACCTGGGGGTGTATGTTGGCTGCACACCAGTGATATAACCAGGTCACCTGACCTAATCAGAGGAAGAGTAATGGACAATGTGTGGAGGACAGACAAGGCTGAGCTGCTTCCCTCTGAGAGAGGATGACCGGTGGTTTTGGGAAACCCTCTCCCCACGTGAGCATTATCATTATTTTCTTGCCTTTGCTGTTTTTTGATGAAGGACTAATGTTTTTGAAAGGCTGAAGCTAAGCCAAGCTGTTATTTTGGGCCAAAATAAAGCCTTGTTGAATGAACAGATGAGTTCCGGTGTGGTGACTGTGAACCCCGGACCCCCCAAGTTCACACATAGTAAAGTAAACTCTGAGTCAGGCTTCGAACCCAGGGATGCCTCATTGTGTTCTTGACATGTCTTATTATATTTAGTTCTGTCTCATAGGTTTTTTTTGGCCTGGAGTGTGCACGTATGTAAAAACTCCATACTATTATACATGCTGCACGCTGCAACTATTAGATGGTTCTGCTTTGTTGAGTTGCCTTTATGTCCGAGTTCATCTTTGTGTTCTGGTAGATGAGCAGCTCCCTCTCAAGCTCTCAATGTCCAAAACATATCAGGATGATGATCATAGCCTTTCAGACACGTGAAATTAAAGTGTTAGAAGTTGTCACGCTCATTTCTAGAGAGAAGAATCATTCTGGAGAAAACGGGTTCCCTATAGCAACCAGATTCCAGCTGACAATTATTTTCCAGTTGTTTTATTAATTTTAGATGGAATATATCAATTGGAATAGCAATAGTATGCCAGATTTATATTATTAAATAAAGGTCTCAAGGGGATTATATCTACTTCAAATGATTAGATCCTTGGGCAATTTATGAAGCTACATCTATGATAGTCATATTGATCCGCTAACAAGATGTGTTACATAAAATTGTAACTTCTATTTTTATTGTGTTACTGGGATGTTAAGTTTTGAATGTTTCCTGCTCCAGTATTAGACCCTCCTTATGATTTATGTGACATGTGGTTTCAATGATCAGTAAAAATTTGAAGGGAAGGGTAAAATGTAGAAAGTAAATCTATACTTTCCTATGGTGCTCCATATCCTTCAGGCAAAGCATTTATTACACAGCCTGTAACAATAAGTACATGTGATCAATAAATCTTAAGGCGCAAGGACACAAGGTGCACAACCTAGTGCAACAAAGTTAAGTTCTGTTAATGATAAAATACAAAAAAGGAGGTACAAAGGCGGCTTAGCAGGAGCTGATCTCCAACAAGGCCATGTGTCTTTAGACATGTGGATACCAGGATTATATCACTTCCTGGTTATGGATGATATACCTTCTTGGTTAGAGGTGCTGTAGGGTTCAGTAGGATCAATGGGACGCCTTTGGGACGGCAGCCCTTGGTCAACCACAGGAAGGGTTCGCGGTCCCTTTGATCCTACTGAACCCAGAGTCAGAGCAGAGTGTTTGTAATGGGAAGATATTTAGACAAGGTTTATCAGGATGTGTGTCCAGCATCTCCCTGTTGTCTGGCAGTGCTAGGAAGCATTTTTGAATGTGTTTTTCAGGAATTTGTAATGTATTTTATTTTATTTTTTATGCTCCCCCATTGTTTCTCCCCATTTCACAGACAGACAAAGTAATGTGATCCCTCCCCCCCATAAACAATACCAGACCTCATGGCAGACCTTGTTAAAGAAGAGACCCCTTAAGGCTCTTCCCTTTGGGAAAGTATGGCATTGGTCATGGTTTCACTTGGGAAGGTGGTACAAACTTTTCACCCCCTTCCTTTCAGCCAACTCTGCCGTGAAGTCTGGTATTTCTTGGAGATGGACTGGCACACTAGTTAATAGCCCCCCTCCCTTCCGGGGCTTTACGCTCATTCGCCGCCTCTTTCCACCATACCTGGCTAGCCATGCTTATGCCAAGCTGTATGCTTAGTGGGGGTTCGGTATGACGTGGGGGGCATGCTTATTCGTCACCGCCTTCACCGCCTCCCCTCTTACCTGACTAGCCATGCCTTTATCTGGTTTAACGCTTAGTGGGGGATTGGTATGTCATGGGGGGGCCATGCTCATTCATCGCCTCCCACCACCTTACCTGGCTAGCCATGCCTATGCCAGGCTTTATGCTTAGTGAGGGTTTGGAATGACAGGGAGCATGCTCATTCATTGCTTCCTCCCATCTTACCTGACTATCCATGCCTATTCCGAACTTTAAACTTAGTGGGCCTTTTGTATGACATGGGGGCACGCTCATTCATCGCCTCCCACCACTTTACCTGGCTAGCCATACCTATGCCGGGCTTTATGCTTCGTAGGGGTTTGGTATGACATATGGGGTGAACGCGGTCATTCGTACCTCCCCCACCTTACCTAGCCTGCCATGCACTTTGCCAAAAGAGTATATGCTTATTAAAAATACTTTTTTTGGTTTGGTATTTTTAATCAATATATTACACTCCCCTTTGTACATGCAATGTAAATGCATATGTTGTGAAGTGCTTGACCCAGGGATTACTGAGACCCTGTACCTTTTAACACTTTACCCCTTTAACCCCCACTTAACCTTAAATAACGACAGAGCCAGAAATTCATTTTAAAAGTTTTATGTAAGAAGATTTGGAAAATTTACACGAACTTTTTGGCCACAGCCAATAGAAAACCATTAAATAACAGTTAAATAACATTTAAATAACATTTGCATAACACTCCCCCTTAAATAACTATTTAAATAACTTTGTGGAATGCCCCGACAGTGCCACCGAAACGCCCTTCTTCAAATAACCGTACCGGCCACCAGCCCTCCAATACCGGCTCGATGGGGCTCCATGCAAGTGGCTGCCCTCCAATACCGACACGCCACCATGGTTTCTCCACTCTACTTATGCGGCACTGCCGAGGTTCCGCCTGCTGTGACAAAAACAAAACAAATTAGTACATAGAAATCAAGCAGAAAACAAGGGAGGGTGAGTGGGTGACAGTCCACCGGCCAAAGAGGAGGAACTTCCTGTTTGGCCAGTTTAAATAATGTCTGCTGACCCCGCCCCTTCCCCCTTCATACTCCACCTACTTACCTTCCGAGGTCCCAGGCCAGTCCCCTGGGTCAAGGCGCCCTCCTCCTAGACTGGCGTCCTTGATCCAGGCTATCATTACCACCATTGTTACTTCTCAGAAGAAAGTTAAAAATTCAAGTGAATCTTTTATGTTTTTTTTTTACTTTAAGCCAATACAAGTCCGCCTGGGATCATCAACTCTTCCTATCATGTCATTGTGATAGTTACACAATTCCAAAAAGGCAGCCCACTATTTACAATGCTTCCAATTTTTTTTTAAAAAGCATCAGAGCTCTTTGCATTGGTATTGTTACATTGTGCAGCTGCCGAACATTTTTCCACATACTACCCCAGATACTCCAGATATGTAAAGTACTGTATGCTGCGTACCAAATAATTAGAATGCTGTGTCTGTACCAATAGTGAAAGAGTGAAGAAATTACATTTGTCATATCAGTATTACTTTATTTTCTGTTTTCATCTTCCGAAGTTAACTTTTGTGGGTCAAGCTTTATTCTGTGGACCTCGTCATGCTCTTAATTAAACTGTCTCATTATAAGCCGTGAAGGTAATCATAAGCTTTTAATTAACTGATTGGCACACAAGTAGGCATTTTTTTTTTTGCAGTGGCACACAGGGCATTTCACACCTGTCTGTGTATGGTAAGTGAATATCGGGGGGGGGGGGGGGGGGGGGGGGGGGGGGGGGGGGGGGGGGCTACCAATTACAGGAGGAAAACAGAAGAGTTTAAAATGAACATTTGTAGCTTCTCATCGTTAAAAGGAAACTAAAAAAAGGAAATTAAAAAAACGCCATATTACTTTTGCCACACAACCACCTTTGTAAATTATAGTGTATGCAAATCAGCAGAGGTTATTTAAATAAAATACAAAGTCATGTCAATAAAATATGACAGCCCAGAAGCCTCCTGTATAATGTTAGTGTGCAGAAACAGCCCAGAAATGTTATTTTCTGCTTGTGTGGTTGACTCACTGATATTTTTAGAGGACTGCACTAGCGTACAAGTTATGTAAATGGGTGAAGAGATTTTAGCTCGCTTCAGAACACAAGGTGATTGTAATGATTCTGACCCTCCCATTCAGGACTCAAAAGGGGACACATAATGAGTAGTGATGGAAGAACGTCAGCTGCGGCTGTTTGTGAACAGGCGAATCGAACTTCTGCAAATAACCGCCGTTCACATGTTCGCGGCGAACCTCTATTGACTTTAATGGAGCAAAATTATCAAACCTTTAAGTCATAATTGTAGCCAAAGTAATAATAAAAAGAGTGTCAAAAGGGTGGAACCACCATGCCAGTTGCTTGGTGTGTCATTGTTCTGTATAATGTCAGTGCTGAACTTCTTGTCACAAGATGTTGCTGATAAACTATATGTTAACTTTATTTTATAATGTCAGTGCTGAGTTGAATAAGTGTATCTAAACATAAGAATAAATGTCATAGATTGCAGCTGTATGGTCCTGTGGAGCTTTCATGTATTTTCCAGGGTTTTGCTCACTGTGTGCAGCCCAGGTGTTCTGCCCAGTGTAGTGCACTCATTTATAAAAAGGAACAAAATTAGTTGGCGATGGTGAACTACAGCTACCAGCACACCTTAGCTCAGGATTAGAACACAGGTCCCATAATACAGCTTACCCCACCTCCAGTAAAGGACTTTTGGGGCTCAGTTATGATGAACTGTTTGTTGCAGAACACCTTAGCTATAGCTACAGATTACTGGATGGAGTATTGTAGTGTGATGAAAAAACTGTATATCTGTATATTTATATATAGCTGACCATGACATGGTTAATGTCTGTAACATTGGTGTATATAGCTTTAAGTAAAGTATTATTTCTGTATAGCAGGTACAGGTGATGACTCTCACTTTCCCTCTCTTATGGTTATCCCCAATTGTATCTTTCTTATTTTGCCTGGAGGCTGGGTACTGCCCTTCCCCAAGCAGAGGTCATAAATCTACCTTTTTGGATTCCGCCCTTGTTGTTAGTTCCCAGTTTGGGTAGCCTGCAGCCTTCCTATGGGTTCCCCCACCGGCCATCCACTTTGCAGTGCCTGGGCTGATCCCCCATCCATGGTGAATTATAGTGGCATCTTTTGGACCAGGGTGGCCTCTCATTGATATTGCCTGAGTAGATGGATGCAGCCTCAATAGGGTGATTACATAGAGTATGAGGAGACACCGGATTCCTTTCCAACTCCACCTCCGCTGAGCTGCCCCTGCTGTATAGACTGCCTCTTTGTTCTCCCCTTTTCTTCAACTTTCTCCTCAGTGGATAAGAAAACCGTCAGTACATCCCCTGCAGCTGGTGGATTGTTTACAACGTAGTATCCCTAAGATTGAACCCCATCTCCTGTCCCCCAGGAGGGAATATGTTTAGGATTTCAGACACTGGAGGTGAAGTGACAGGTTTTCCAGAATGGTTGATGATGTCTATTGGTAAAGGACAGGAGCCATGACCTGCAGGATTTTCACTCTTCATAGCTAATAATATTATTTTACATATTGAGCTTTATATTACATATATTATTTACATAAGGCTGGGCTAAGAAGAATAAGGGAAAAATAAAGGAAAGTTATGCTAGGAAACAGATTCAGTAAATTCTGAGTCAGTCAACCAGAGCAGATTTGCTGCAAATAAAGTTAGACTGCCCTATTTATATACCGGTACTTGTTCTAGCTCAACAATTATAATGTGGTTGAGTCAACATGATAGCCAGGCATACAACCTTCTAGATTTTTTAGATGGAGACATGTGCTTGTACCAGCATCTCAGCACAGATTTTAGTTTGAACATTTTTATTTGGGGTATAAGGAAAAAAAAACAGTGCTTGTGTGCTGCTTTTTCATTACACTATCCAAATAAACATGGTGGGTACAATTAATCCATCAGGACCCCCTACGTTATGCACAGTGCTTGGCGGGGGCCCTGATGGATCACATACACTGTACCTGCCCGGTGGATGCTCTGTTCAGACATCCGCCGGGCAGGTAAAGTGTATGTGATCCATCGGGACCCCCACTAAGCACTGTGCTTAACGTAGGGGGTCCTGACAGATCACACAATGCAGTGGAAACATGACCTAAGTTTATAACTGATAAACAATATACAATTAATGTGTAAGCTGATCAGGTTAATATAAAAAACAAACAGTGAAAAGGAATTTAGTATATCTTTAAATTCAATTATTGAATGAAAGCTGCCGCCACCGCCAGCAAAATAAAAAGTAAAAAAATGCCCTAAAACCTGAGCTGAGCGCGGAGAAGCTGAAAAAGAAAATCAGTGCCATCTTGTGGCCATTCTATATAAAACAAACAAATTGCACATGAAATACACTGTACTGATTTGGTACAGAAATACAGTCTAGGGAGGATTACTTAATATAACATCGTAAAAAATAAGACCTACCCAAAGCAACGCCACCACTGCCCCCTGCCTCTCCGCTGCCATTAAGGTGGACCTGGAAAGACACACCTGGGTCCACCCAAATGTAGGTGCACCGCGGGCTCCATCCAGACAGGTGAGTATGCCTGAGGTTATTTCGGGCTAAGTATTGTGAGTAAATAAAGTCATCTCAAAATATCTTGGGCTAAACTCTCAGAAGGGTTAAACTCCCTGACAGCAAACTGTCAGAACTGGAATTGGGCATACTAACCTATGCTCGGCAAGCCTGTGGTGATTCTGAATCGCAGTGCCCCCCCTACCCGATTGATTCCGGCACTGTCTTTTAACCTCAACTGTGACATTGAAGAGACCGTGCGGGGGCCCAAGGCTCCACTACGTTTTGTATGCATCCCATTCATTTTGAATGGACCTATACCAGCAATGTGCGATTTTTACAATGAATGGGATAAATAAAAAAGACCAGGAGAGCGAGATCCAATGGATTCAACACTTTTTACCTCTGACCAGAACAAGTATTTATATTCGAGTTCTGTCATATCTTTTCCTTTGTAATCTGCTGGTTGTGATCTGTGATAAAAAGTAAAATTAAAAGAACCCTGGGACTTAAATAAAACGGACAACTTATTGTACATGCCGTTTACAAAATATGATGTAGTAGCAAGAGCGAATAGCTGCCCAAATATCTGATTTGTCTTTTGGTTCAAGTTAAAGGATTTAAAATGCTTAAAGGTGTTGGTAGTGAAGTGATGAACAAAGGAGTGGAATGTGTGCAGACTGAAATACCGGGAGGTGAGACGAATGATGCTTGTACTCATAACGCAGAAGTGCATGCTACTCTTCTGTACAAATCAATAGCTTCTTATTTAGCTTTCAGTGCGCCTGGAGAACTGAGAGCTGAATTGGCTTAGCCTGTTAGCAAAATGTTAAAAGTATTCCATTATCAGTCACAGCTAATAGATGACTTTTTCGACTACTGATACAGTACGTTCAGTATATATTTATCTGAACATGCAAGAGCTAGATGAGCTAGAAATAAATATCCCTATAATCAATGGTTATGAACTGTTGTAATGATTCACCCGTGTTATCAGCGCCTAGTTAGATCAGGTTTCCATTAGAACCTGTAAAAGCATATTGAGTATTGATTATATTAGAAATGAAGCTGTGAGTGGATGAGGAAATGATTATAAAAGATTATCTCTTTACACCAAATGATGAACAACCTACCCAATCTAAGGGCCTCAGCGCAGCAAGCTGCTTCTCTAAGTTGTTTCATATTACAAAAGTAAAGGGATGAAGAGGTAAACCATTGATGGCATTGTTGTTAGGGGTCCAGTAGATGGTAAAGTCTTTCACCACTTTCACTAAATTGTCTTTATGTTATTTGAGAAGAGTTTATTAAACATTTTGGGGGAGTTGTAGATCCTAACATTCCATCTAACATAACATTTATGGCTTGTAAAATATTAAGCTTTGGTTTCTGGACTTCCAAGACCTCTCGAAAAGGCTTCCATACATGTTTAGATTCCGACCCGATGTTTTGGCCAATTGACCGTGCATTGATGAAGTCATCACGCGCGGTCAATCGGCCGAAACATCGGGTCCCAAATGGCCAGGACTGTCCGTCGGGTCCCCCTAGCTGCTTGGTCCGTCAGGGCCCCCTAGCTGCTTGGTCCGTCAGGGCCCGAGCAACTAGGGGGACTCGGTAGACGGCATCTAGGGACGCCGGCTGTGAGAAGACACTGGCAGATCACTGACATGGCCTGTGAACTGGCAGCCTAGGGAGAGGGAGGAGCTGCTAGCACATACTCACAGCTTCTGAGGGAGAGAAGCAGGCAGCTGCAGACAGGCTTTGTCCTTAGCCCAGTCATCCCCGATGGAGCTGAAAAGACATACCTGTACTTTGGGACAATAAAATATAAGACCGATCTAAGAATTGCAAACATGTCCGCAATGGCTTAGATTAATTTGGCAGCCGATTTTGGCCCTTTAAGTATTAGATCGACCAATGGGCAAACACGCGGCCATGTGCAGGTCAATAATATGCGCCCATTGATTTTCAATGGACACATCCCACATCAGACA
Organism: Ptychadena robeensis; assembly: GCA_036250615.1. Classification (NCBI taxonomy): domain Eukaryota; kingdom Metazoa; phylum Chordata; class Amphibia; order Anura; family Ptychadenidae; genus Ptychadena; species Ptychadena robeensis. The sequence goes on from CM070034.1 coordinate 98,262,757, forward strand.
TATGTCTGTGCCCTGTCGTGCAAATAAAAACACAGTGTTTGGGGGGGGTGCACAAGCTATGCCATATTGTGTGTACAGACATGTCGGTTCCCTATTACTTTTAATGGGCAGTGCTGCTGTGCCATCTTTAGCCTAACAATAGGTGTGTGCGAGTCCTAGCTGTGGGTGGCTATCTTGGGTCAATGGGCTCCTTTACCTGTGCATGATGAATAGTGTTGAGCTCGAATATTCGAATTGCGAATATATTCGGCAAATATCAGCTATTCGAGAATTTGCAAATTTCGCGAATATTCACAATATTTGCCATTGGGATGCTTATGAGCATGGATTGCGAATATATATAACTCAATGCAAAAATAAATCATCATTATGTGACCATTCATTTTGAAGGTAATTGCGAATTCGAATATTGCCTATGCCGCCCATCACTTATGATGAATAGTAAATAGTTTCTCATAAGCTCAGTATGTGAGATGTTATACAAGTCAGCATGCACAATGTTAATAGTCAATGTTGTGTAAGATCATTGCAGTGGCTATTAGCATATTAGCAGCTAA
>CM070034.1:98263323-98283618 GCA_036250615.1 Ptychadena robeensis
CCCCCCACACCACCACCACCACCTTTCTCTTTCTGTTTAAAATATGGATGAGCCCTTACAGTGATTAGCAATGTGCTTGCCAGAGATTCAGATACAAGCCAACCTTGGCCAACACATTTTCATGAATTCTTGTGCGAGTGACAATGCCCTGGCTGGGTTTATTAGCACATATACTGAGCTGTCATTATAAAGCAGCTGCTCATTCCCTCACAATCATCGGTTTCATGATAACAATTAACAAAACAGAATCTCTATTTAGAATATGAATTTACTTACTGCAAGGCGACCTCCTGGTAGGTCAGGAGACCTGCGCATTGAGACCTGTAAAGTTGTTAACCTCCCTAGCGCACTGCTGAGGTGCAGATTTCTGTACCAAAAGCGCACCATAGACTTAAATGTTGTAGGCCTGTAACTTACCAAGATATGTCCATACAAGGGTCTAGTAGACACCCTGAATAAAATATGTTTAAAATGTTTAAAACGCACAGTTATGAAAAAAATGGCATTTCATAATTGATTCAAATTTATATCATCACCAAAATTGCTGGAGATATACAGAAGGGCTGGGGGGTGGGGGGGGGGGGGGGGGGGGGGGGGGGGGGGGGGGGGGGGGGGGGGGGGGGGGGGGGGGGGGGGGGGGGGGGGGGGGGGGGGGGGGGGGGGGGGGGACACTACACAAAAGAAAGTATTGCTGCAGCATGTGCAGTTTTTGCATAAATTTAATTATGTAAATTATGTTAGTGGAAAATTCAACTCAAACATTTCAACTTGACTTTTAAACTTTTTTTTTTATGAAAAACTACAAGTGATAAAGCAATACTTTCTTTTTTGGAATATTCCTCCAACCCTTCTCTTTGTGATTAAGTCAGAGAATGTAATTTTCAAAATAAATTGCCACCAGAACAATTAGCAGAAAATCCACAAGATATGTGTTGTTTTTACTTTGAATTGCATTGAAAACAGTTATCACTGTACTCCATGCAAATTCCCTTTAAATTTGGTGCCCCGGATGAGAGAGCGGATCACAAGCAAAAGAGGACATCTGGGGCACCGAAAGGTTTAATCAGGTGAGTATTTTACATTAAATTTCATTTATTCAATTTCATGTATGGAACTGGGCTAATGGACCTAGGTTCAGCCTCCCAGTGACTTATTTTTGTATTTTGTTTTGGGATGCTGGCTCCACGCCTTTAGAATAGTATTCTCTCTTTTCTTAAATTTCATTGAATACAGTTTCAAATTGTATTCAATGCAATTTACATTCAAATATCTCACCACCGCCCCAGGATGACATCAGGTAAGTGACACCAGGATGACGTGCATCTGCTTCCTTAACCTTCTGAGCGTTCTCCCCGAATTAACTCGGGCTGAGTTTCATGCATCATGAAACTCAGCCCGAGTTAGCCGGAGGAACGCCCGAGGTCTCGCCGTCTTCTGACGCGCGGTCGGGACATCGGCATGCTATGCCGATTGCTTACGCGTCCCGCCCCCCGATCGCGTCACAGGTTGACGGCCAAAGGGGGCGGGGGGGGGGTAGGCGGCGCCATAGACCTCCGAAAACTGGAGGGAGGAGAAGGGAGGATAAGACAGGACAACCTCAACCAAAGCTGTCACGACCAAATAGAAAACAAAACAAGGAAAAACCACAAAGTCCTCCAGCGACGCCGGAATTTCGTTTAAATCCCGGAAGCTGATGCTGGCAATCACGGCGGAGCACACATTGTGCTCCGCCCCGATTGCCCGTGGCACGGTTATAAAAAAAACACCCCGTTGCCACGTGGCAATACGCCTCCAAGAGGGTTAAGCTAGCCATACATTGCGGATTCCAGGCCGATCGATTTCCGGCGATCTCAGCGGGAATCGGAAGGTACGACGAACGGCAAATTAAGTCTGTCCGATCGCACATACCCACCTTTTGTCCCACGGGAGTCCTGACGATCCGTGTCCGATCGCTTACTCCACAAATGGCACTCCCCCTGATGTGTTGCTGAATCGGATCAGAAAGCCCAACATGTTGGGTTTCTCTGTCAGATCCGATTCTGGGGGGCCCACGATCGATCGGACGGACAAGGGGGCTTACGGATTCCGGGACGACCGATTGCGGTGCTGTTGTGCGCGCCCGGAATCGTGAGTTTCCCGGAATCCGATGGGAAAAGGGACCCGTGTATGGGGACCTTTAGAGGAAGCATTGGAGAAGAGAGAAATCTGAAGGCCACGAGAAGAAGCCAGAGAAGGGTAAGTGGCTCGTTCTCAACCGCTAGGGGGGGGTTAATAAGCTGCCATACATCTTTAGATTCTCTCCGTCAGATATCCTTTAGATCTACACCAACTATGTAGTGCCGGGCATATGCGATTGAACACAGAGTAGACTTGATGGTTTAGAAAGTCCCTTCTATTACATGGTTTTGGTAAAACGATCTAAAGGAAATCTGACAGAGAAATCTAAAGGTGTATGGGGACCTTAGAAACAATATCTGGTCATCATTTGCTTTTGTAGGTTTGGGTTATTGTAAATAGAAAGGTAGAACACTGAAAAAAACTTGTCAATATGAGACAAATTCAATAACGGGAATCAAAAATTTAAATTAGTTGGATACTTTTTTGCAGCGTTTGAGACCAAGCCAAGTTCTTAATCAAGTGTGTTTGTGTTCAGCATTAGAATTGATGTTACATTATTAATATGGCTGTAAATCCAAAAGAATGTTAAAACATATTGCTGTAAATAATACTTAGTGCCAAGTGTTAATTGTGGGGCAGATGAGTCAATTTCATCAGATGATAATCCAGATTAGGTAGAAAATGAGCGGCTAATCTGCTGCAATGCTGAACAGCTGGGCTAAACGTGAGGGTCTGTTGTGTACATGTGTGGTTGTGTTACAACTAGTGCCATTGTTCCCTAAATAATCTGAATTCTTGGCACAGGCGGTAAACATCCGGTCTGATTAGATTTCACTGTCCCGGCGTGTATACTTTGCCAGATATGCAAGTATATAGGCAGCTTTACACTAATTGCTCTATTATCTGTCTTTATGATCAAATGCCAGAGCTAATTTGTTGGTGTTACCCTGAACATTTACACATTCAGCTTCTGTGCATTGTATTTACATATACAGCTTTACTCTGTGCATTGTATTTACATATACACCTTTACACTGTGCTTTATATGTACGCATACAGCTTTACTCTGTTCATTGTATTTACATATTCATCTTTACACTGTGCATTGTATTTACGCATACAGCTTTACTCTGTGCATTGTATTTACATATACACCTTTACACTGTGCATTGTATTTACATGTACACCTTTACACTGTGCTTTATATGTACGCATACAGCTTTACTCTGTGCATTGCATTTACATATACACCTTTACACTGTGCATTGTATTTACATATACACTTTTACTCTGTGCATTGTATTTACATATCCATCTTTACACTGCACATTGTATTTACATATATACCTTTACTCTGTGCATTGTATTTACATATCCATCTTTACACTGTGCATTGTATTTACATATACACTTTTACTCTGTGCATTGTATTTACATATACACCTTTACACTGTGCATTGCATTACATATACATCTTTACTCTGTGCATTGTATTTACATATACATCTTTACTCTGTGCATTATATTTACATATACACCTTTTCCCTGTACATAATATTTATGTATACAGCTCTTCTCTGTGCATTATGTTGACAAATTCAGCTCTAACCTGCTCTCTAATTTCTAATCTAAGACATGTGTCTGCTTCCATACAATGCCATTTCTGTGAATTATCATTACTTTTACACCGTTCTGTCTTACCTTCTCTCAGTGTCCTTACAGTAGTAATGTAATCATATTTGTACAGAAGTCATATAACCACTATAGTCTGCCCCTCATACCCCATGACTACATAAAGGTCTTACAAACCTTGCATAGCTATACAGGCTTCTCCTTTGTAATGAGAAATCATTTTGTACAGTGTACTGTGAGCTTTTCACATTGTGTATTAGATATTAGAAGTTGCAGCTATTCCAAACCAACCCGATCTCCTTGTGGAGGTCACAATTTTGTCTCTGGTGTCTTTTCACAGCGGTTTAGGGCTTGTTTCCATTGAAGCGTTCCCGTGCGGTTGCAGCCATAGTTGTCTCGCGTTTTCGCACGATCGCATCAATAGGCCCCCATACACGGGTCCGATTCCCATCGGATTGCGGGACGATCGATTCCGGGCGCGTGCACGCGAAACGATCGTGCCGGAATCGCGTGCAGCCCACCTTGTCCAACATGTTGGTCTTTCTGATCCGATTCTGCACACATCAGGGTTGAGTTGCCATTTGTGGAGTAAGCGATCGGACACGGAATCGTCCAGGAATCCGTGGGACAAGGTGGTATGTAGCGATCGGACACACTTAATTGGCCGTTCGATCGGACCTCCGATTCCCACTGAGATCGCCGGAATTGATCGGATAGGTGATCGATCGGCCATGGAATCCGACTGTGTATGGCTAGCTTAAGGAAACAAGCCCTAAGTCTTGTCCATGGTAGTAGTTGGAGTCTGACTGTGGGGTGGACAGGTGTCAGAGCTCAGACAGGTGCTACAAATTTAGATTAATGAGTATAGTAAAGGTAGTCTTTTTAAAGGCAGAGTAACAGGTCTTTGAGAGACAGAATTCTTTCTGATTGCCAGGTGTTCAAATACTAGTGTGCAGCAGTGCAATACACATATATTCTTTACAAATCATACAAAGTGATTTTTGTTTTAAATGCTGTTTATCACATGCATCTACAATGTGAATTTCAGACCCCTTCATGAAACTTGCAAAATTTTAGGGTGTTCAAATACTTAAATTCCTCACTCTAAGTACAGCACCAGGCCAGCCCATTCCATCAGCTGTTACCTTTCTGAAGCATAGACGCACAGTGATTACCGTTTATACTTGAGTCTAAGACGACCAGAATATAAGCCAAGGTACTTACAAAAACTGGGAAAACTACTTAAGTATAAGTCAAGGGTGGGAAATGCAAAGTCAGATAGTGGAGTTTTCAAAATGAAATTTCACCATCTCCTGTAAAAATGAACAAATAGTCCACTAGAAAGCGCTGCCGTCCATGCCGTTTTTTACATTTTACCAGCCAAGCTCAAGAATGCTGCAAATAGAATACGGAATACACATTGACCCCATTCATAGAGGCTGCCCATGCCTAAAGAGAGACTAGCAAACACCTGAACCAGTAACAAGAACCCTGATTGTGACCCTGACTCGAGTATAAGCCAAGAAGGGGCTACTTCGGCAAATTTATTTGTGCTGAAAAACTCAAGTATTTGTATGTCATCAGTATGTATGTATAAGTATGTCATCAGCTCTAAAAAGTAGTAATTTAAATGTTTTATTGAAAAACCTAATTATATTTACAAATTAGCAGTTTCAGCATTAGAGAATAAATACAAAGTAAGTAAGTCACGTACTTGTAGACCTTAAGCCCCCGATACACGCTTCGATTTTTCGCCCAACCTCTGTGCGCACTCTCAGCGATTGGTTAGCTGAAAAATTGGGTTGCGATCTTAAGCTTAAAGAGCCTAAATTGGCAGCCAAATCGATCTAAAGCTAGCCATACATGTGTCGGATTCCATGGCCAATTGATCACTCACCTGATCGATTCCGGCGATTCTGCCGGGAATCGCAGGTGTGATCAATCGGCCAATTAAGAGTATCCATCGCTGCATACCACCTTGTCCAACGGATTCCGGGACGATTCCGTGTCCAATTGTCCACCTCACAAATGGCAACTCCCCCTGATCTGAGCAGAATCAATCTGATGGAACCAACATGTTGGTTCTCTGTCGGATCCGATTCTGAGCCCCTGAACGATCGGACCTGATCGATTGGACAAGGTGGGCTGCATGTGATTCCGGCACGATTGTTTGGCGTGCACGCGCCCGGAATTGATCGTGCCGGAATCCAGTGGGAATCCGACACGTGTATGGGGGCCTTTAGCCATTACAGACCTGTCCATAATACTTATATCGGTCTGATACTTTAGACGGGGACACAGTGTCCCCGTCTAAAGTATGTCTTCTCCTCAGCTCCGAGGGATCTGAGATCCATCGGTGCTGAGGAATCAGCTGTCTCCTGAGGGGGGAAGGGGGGGGGGTGGAGGTCCTAGCAGCTCCCTTCCCTTTCCCTTCGTTCTAGGCTGACACACAGCACAGCCAGCATGCTATCTGCCGGGTTTCCCTAGCTGACAGCAAGAGGGACCCGCCGGACAGCCCTGGCACACAAACGGTGCCCAGGCAGATTTTGACCCAATGTTTTGGCCAATTGACCCTTCGTGATGACCCAAAACATCGGGTAGGTCACAATCTATGCATGTATGGGGGGCTTTAGCCATGCTTCAAATATGCTGAAATGAGATTGCTTGAAATTATTTTAAATTCGCTAAATATTACAATTTGTATAATAATGATTTCTTTATGTTTTTCTTGTGTCTGATGAGTCAAACCTTGACTTTTTCTACAAGCTTTTAGGACACCTGAGCACCTGTGTGTTTAGCAGTCCTGGGGGCAGGGCACGGATACATCACATAGAGAAACAGCACATGTCTCTGGTGGATGGAAATGTCAGTATTCATTATTCCTTTCCCACCACTGCACACACCTCGGAGAATGGATGTCACAGTCTAGCTTCATTAAGAGAGAAGCTTCAATGAGTAATGACATCTCATTAATCCGAAACGAACGACTGTGGTACTGTAAGATGCTTTGTTACCTTTCACTTTAAGTGTTGGAAGAACAGTATAGGTCTTTCAAAGACAACTTGTAATATTAAGAAAGGAGTGAGCTTTCTTTGCATTCATCAGTGACACAATTTGTGAAATAGATGTTATGTGATATCCAATGTTGTACCTTCAAAAGTAAGCTTGCAATCTCCAATCCTTCTGCTATGGCATGTTTCCAGTAAAGGCTGGTCTGGCTAGTTATTATAAGGTATGTTTGGGGTTATTCCTTATTGTATTTATATTCACAAAGTGGATGTAAACACAAAATATATATGTAAAATTAAAGTTTAACTTATCTCAGAGCTGGTATGATAGTGGCATAACACTCTACAATCCTATTAACCCTCTGGGCGGTTTGAGGTTTTTGCGCCATTTTTTATGGCACGAAAACCTCATGTCACCCAGCTCTCTGCACGCCTCCGACGTCAAAATGATGCATTAACATGGAGGTCTATGGCGCTATATTCTTACCTGCTGATGCTCATATGAGAGATTCCATCTTTATTCGCAAGACTACCGGGGATTTACTTGGGATGCAATATTGGAAGTGGCCACTGGGGGCATTTATAATGGTCTGCTATGGGGAAAATACATCTTATTTGTTTTAATGGAGAGCTGAGATAAGAGATTTACCCGTCAATCAGAGATATAGTTAGTAATATGAACATATGCTCTGTAAAGCCAACAAAGGATGTAAATTCTTCTTAATAGCGATGACTGAACTTCACCCAGGTCCGTCCCCGAACGTGCGGATCAGACTTTTAAAGAAGTCCGACGTCGACCCTTTTTGTGGGCAGATTCAAATTCCCCGCCTCCCGGCAGGGAATTTCGATCAAGGAAACTGGAAGTGACGTCACATCCGGTACCTGGAACGCATAGTTCCTGGTTCTGATTGCCGGATGTGATGTCACTGACGTCACTTCTGGTTTTCGGAGCCGTTTTTTTTACTGGAAGACCAGGTTCCCTACCCGGTTTATAGTGAAAAGATTCTTCCTCTGGCGGGATCTTACTGCTCCTGATCCTGCCGGAGGAAGAAGAAAGAGCTCCTTCTAGCCGGCGAACGTGGAGGGTCGAACACCCATACTGCTCGCTGGCTAGAAGGAGTGCGAACATCCATGTTCTTGGCCGAACTGTCCGCAAGGCCAACACTACTCCTTAACTCCTTAAATTAACTCAGGTGGAGTTTCATCCATCATGAAACTTAACCCGAGTTATCTGAGGGAAGCTTACCTATCTGCTGGATTCCCCCGGTGAGACCTCCATGTACATGGAGGGGCATCGCTTGTGGAATCGTGCTGAGCACCTGCGAATGGGCTGTAAATGGCGGCGCCATTTTATATGCCTCGCCGTGATTGCCCGACTTTTTTTCTAAGCGCAACGGTGCATAACGCCCAGGAGGTTAAAGCATAATGACAGGAAGGCAACAATTGACAACAAAAAGAAGACCACATCTGCCACGATGGTGATAAAAGCTGGAGAAAAAGGGTGAGAGAAAGAAATGGAGGCAAATTGTAGAAGACGTCCAAGCCCACCCAGAGCAGAAGAAGAAGCTGAACTACTGATCCTCATACTCTTTCTAGGTCAGTAATTGAAAAAGCATTAAAAGCCGAGGATTAGAACACCAACCAGGCCAGCAGTATTTTTAGAACCAGGTCAACAATGGCAACTTCTATATCCTCCCAGAGATAGGTCCACTTTAATGCCTCCTAAGCATTAGAGCAGTTCAAAGCTTTAACAACATTTACAGCCTTCGGTCTAACGTTTTAGAATTCGCTTCCCAATTCCTTCTATAGAAGGTCATGGGAGGGGGTGCCACTGTTATCGGTGTTTCATTATAACGGTCATCCCAGCATCTAGTGCGCTGCATGCATATTGGAAAATAAAATGTCCTGTGCAGATCTGGAAGTAAGAGATATGTTTATATTCTCATAACACAAAACTGAGATTATTTCAATCAGTCGCTCATATCCTTATCATCTTTGTATCTAAAGCAATATCAAATCTTGTCCCAGTCCTTAATATGTATGCAATGGAAGGCAAGTGAAAGCTATAACCGCGAGGCCACTGATTGCTAGACCAGTTCTGACTATCCCTCTGTCTTAACCCAAAAGACCTGGTAATTTGTGTTGAAGAAGTGACCTTCTAGCCACTCTGGAAATTACTTTTCGGCCGTATGAGATTGGAATCGCTATATTTAATTATTTATTTGCTGGAGCCCTGGCGTCGTATGCACACTGTGCCCAACGACTTGTGATTTTTATTTTTACTATTTTTTAAATATAATAAGTCAGTTTCTCTTTATTTCATACACTACATATTCTTCAAAATGAATGTATCTTGGCTATAGATATTTTTAACTTTTTTAGATTTTTTTTTTTTACTCTCCCAGAGATACAGTAGGTCAAATATTTTTCCCAAACCTTCTTGCAGCAGAAAAAAAAAACCTAATGTGATTAAGACAAGCAATGCGGTTATGAATTTCCTGTTTTTATCTTTTAATTAAATTTTCAATAAACAAATAACCAAATTAAGCAAACTTAAGCCCCCCACACACCTTACAACCTTACAAATTTCTGTACAATCAACTTTTGTTCTACCAAAACCATGTAATATGAGGAGCTTTCTAAACCTTCCAATCCCTATGTATTCAATCAGGGAGGACCCGGCACTACATAGCAGTGATATATACCTTCCAATCACTATGTATTCTATCAGGGAGGACCCGACACTACATAGCAGTGATATATACCTTCCAATCACTATGTATTCTATCAGGGAGGACCCGGCACTACATAGCAGTGATATATACCTTCCAGTCACTATGTATTCTATCAGGGAGGACCGGGCACTACATCGCAGTGATGTATACCTCCCAATCACTATGTATTCTATCAAGGAGGACCTGGCACTACATAGCAGGGATATATACCTCCCAATCACTATGTATTCTATCAGGGAGGACCCGGCACTACATAGCAGTGATATATACCTTCCAATCACTATGTATTCTATCGGGGAGGACCCAGCACTACATAGCAGTGATATATACCTTCCAATCACTATGTATTCTATCAGGGAGGACCCGGCACTACATTGCAGTAATATATACCTTCCAATCACTATGTATTCTATCAGAGAGGACCCAGCACTACATAGCAGTGATATATACCTTCCAATCACTATGTATCCTATCAGGGAGGACCCGGCACAACATAGTTGTTGGTAGATCTAATGGAAATTGTATGGAGTGATCTAAAGGTGTATGGGTTTAGAAACATACTATTTAACTATCATGAGAGCCCCCCATACACCTTTAGATCAATGCATACAATTTCCTTTAGATCTACCAACATCTATGCAGTGCTGGGTCTTCCCTGATAGAATACATAGTGATTGGAAGATTGGAAGGTGTAGAAAGCTCCTCATATTGCATGTTTTGGTAAAAATGTTATATAAGTAATTAAGAGAAGGGGTTAAATAATAATAGACAAGGACTATTACCTAGCAACTAGCATCCTAAAGCAGTGGTTCCCAAACTTTCCATGCAGGGCCCCCCTTTTCTATTTATCAACATCTTTGAGCACCCCCTCCCTTTTCATACACATGTTAAAAATGAGGGACGCCCCCTGGAATACCTTCATGCCCCCCAGTTTGGGAACCACTGTCCTAAAGCAACATGAAAAAAAGCCCCAACTTCTGTCATGGCAGCTAAAACCAGAGCAGGGGTGACACTGATATCAGGGAGTGGACCAGCTAGACTAACTGCACATTGGCAAAGGTGCAATCCGAGGCACAGAGTCTAAGGAATCGCCTGTGTTCACCCCCGCAAGGTGTGATAGACTTTGCTACAGACAATTCCCAGGTTGCCGTCCTCAGACGCACTTTTGCAGTTAGTAGCTGCCGTTTACCGGGTCGAGGCACCAAGGGGTAAGACAAGGACAATCTATAGAAAGAGCCATGGGTTAGAAGCTGGAGAGTCAGAGAGTAAGTATCACAAGCAAAGAGGGGAGGTGAAGACATAGGAGACCTTCTTGCTTAGGAAACTTTCTGTCGTCCTAAGATTTCCTTTCCTATTTTTTTTTCTTCATTGAGAGGGCCACCTAACAGAAAACAGTGATGGTAGGTGTCTGACACAGATACGGTGGGAGCACAATGTTGCAGTGGTAATAAAGTAAAAGGTTAAACGTAATCTGTCATGAGGGAGTTGGTGCTGCCATTGTAGACTCCAGGACTGTTTGGTTTCAGCATTTTCTAAATCAATAATGCAGATAGTTTATACACTCAGCAAAAATATAAACGCAACACGTTTTCGGTTTTGCTCCTATTTTGCATGAGCCGATCTCAAAGATCTGAAACATTTTCTTCTTCTACACAAAAGACCCATTACTATCAAATATTGTTCACAAATCTGTCTACCATACACGGGCCGATACCCGCGCAATCGACCTGCAATCGATCACAGCATGGTAACGTCACCACGCTGCGCTCAATCGCTGGCCAATCGAATGGGAATCAATGTGTACCACTCTGAACATTGATTTCTATTTGATGGGGATACTGGTCCCCTGTTGTGACATATTTTTCTACCCGAAAATCTCTTTTTAAGTGAATACCACTTCACCCATCAAAATTACCATTCTGAGTATCCTGGACCAGCCATCCATGAAATCGGACCTCCACAGGCACCATAGAGCGCAACCTTAAAATCACTGTGTGGGGACAGTGAGGAGAATGATCGCCACCTGCCGATTCATTGAACAGGTTGCTGGTCCAAACAACTGACCGGCAACCAGGGTCATCTGACGACCAGCAACCCATAGAGTAATTGACAATTATTCTTACAACGTTTGAGTCACCGCCAAAGACTATTTCTGACTTCCCGAATATAAAAAACAAAAACCGAGCGGGGGATAGAGAGATCTGTATCAACTCTCATCCATTCTCTCCAGAATGGAGGCTCAAACTCCTGGACTTTTAAGGCCATTTTAGAGTTGATGGTTAATATCGTATATATAAGATTTTTATTAAAAACAAGGTACATACAAAATTGTTCAGAAATGATGTCCTCACTACATGATTATAGATGTCATGATACAAAATACACTAGACAATTCACACGAAAATTGCTGTTACAAACACTCAATCCTTTACATAAGCAATTGCTTCATACTATTGCTGGGCATTATCTCAACACGTTTCGCCGTATCGGCTTCCTCAGGAGATCCAACCCTTGATAATCTCTGAATATACTCATGTAGGTAATTTGAGTTTTCACTCAGATGTGGAGAACCTGATGTAGACCACCATGGGGACGGTCCCCCCAGCCCGCAACAGGAGTTGTAAGAACAATGGGGAACAACTTCCGAGCCAATGGAATCCCATGACACCCTCCCACTAGCTGCAACAGCATGGTCACTATTGTGCTGCATTAGTTGCCATCCAAAATGCCAGATCCCCATGTGTCCTGCTTGCTGGTGGGAAGGTGTCATGGGATTCCATTGGCTCGGAAGTTGTTCCCCAATGTTCTTACCACTCCTGTTGAGGGCTGAGGGGACCTTAAAAGTCCAAGAGTTTGAGCCTCCATTCTGGAGAGGATGGATGAGAGTTTATACATAGCTCTCTATCCCCCTCTCGGTTTTTGTTTTTTGTTGAGTGATTTATGTCGGCACACTATGTTGGAAGGCGAAGTAACAAGTTTTCTTTGAAAACTTCCCGAATATAGTCTCTTGTCAGCTTCTCTAACGGGTCCTTTCCCCTGCTAATTGTCTTATTTATCCTTTTTTCTACTTTTTTTTTTACTTTGGACCCTCAGATTGGGGGAGCACCTACAACGAAGCCATCTCAAATCATTACCAAGATTGTAGTCCACTGAATTTGGTACTTACTCTATGTGTGTAATATGTGTATTTTATGTAGCAAGTGTCACTTTGCTGTCAATACTGAATCATTGAATTGCTTTTTTCCTGTAGAGCTGAAAAGGTATGCCCATTGTGTGCCCCTTGTCTCTTGTCTCTATAGAAATCTGCATATAATTGTGTATTCTATGTATGGCACATGTGCACATTGTGGATAGTCATACTTTTGCAGGGTACCAGTTGGTTTAGAGATCTGCATCCTCAGCTTCACTTGAAGTCTAGATCCATAAAGACTGGAATCTAAGCGTAATCCCCTCTTCAGAACACAGCATGCCCTACTTTAGCAGCCTGTCTGGGGTAAACAATACATTGTCATTAGCTCCTTTTTCCGCATATTACCACCGAATATCTGGGACTGTTTCTATGCTCCGGCCGCAAGTCTACACTTTGTAAAGCGAAAACGCCGGCTGGTTGTGCAGTAAAGCTAAGCTTAGTGGTGTTTGATGAATTCACATTTGCAATGTAGATTTTCTGGCAGCAAAAGCCGTAGAGCCAGCCAAAATTTTGTCAGGTTTCGGTAAAATGGTTTGCAATCTAGTGTTACTAAACAGCACTGTTCCGGGAGTGGAGGAATATCTCATTTGAGGTTAATTTTACAATAATGGAAAACAGTATTCTTTATGAGATCATGACCAAAGACCAGGTGATAAATCAACAATAAAAAATCCTAGTTATTACCAAGTAAATACATTTTGAATTCCTTTTGTATTTTTCAAACATTCGGGAACATTTTGATTTGCGTTGGGAATGGTCAGAGGTGCAGAACGATATCCTGGCAGAGCCTGTAACCCCTTTATAACGAAATATATGGCCTTGCTTGTTTTACCAACCTCTTCTCGAAATCAAGGCTGTTTATTGTTTGATGTGCAAAGTAAAAGTTTATAATATACTGTATATAAAAGGGCTGAGTAATAAAAGCTTCACGGAATAAAGATAGAGATGCTGTATATCTTATGTCTATGTCTACTATATGTCATACACTTCACTGTAGTGTTGCCAGGGCTATGCCTTTGTATAAAGACATATGCCTGCATAGTGATCCAACATATTCACTGACCCTGGACTGTATTTTCTAGTATTAAGTAATTTGTTAAAAGACATCTAATGAAAGAAGGTTTAACTCAGTGGTAGACAACTATAGTCTATAGGGAGAGCCACAAGTGCGGCCCTCTACATCACTAAAGGTCTGCACATAACATTTTCAATCTCAACTGACTTGCATAAGCATTTTATAATGAAAAGAGGACAGCAGGTATAGCTAGAAGACATTATTTTTGAATAACAAAACTTGTTTTAAATGATACTTCAAGCATTAGAGAACACTGTAGTATAGAAATTTTGTGTAATATATTCAGGGCCGGGCCGACACAGAGGCTGGAGAGGCTCCAGCCTCTGGGCGCTGGTCAGGTCTGGGCGCTGCTCAGGGGGTTAAACTTTAACCCCCCTAGCGCTTCTGACGGCTCCATCTCGTCCTGCACTTTCTTCTCTTCTTGACGAGATGGAGCCGTTCAGCTAAGCTCAGATCCCCCGGCAGCAGCACATACTCACTGTTCTGTGCTGCTGCCGGGAGAAGCTCTAAGCTGGCCAATGTCACCCCTCTCCCAGCCCAATTTGCGTATGAATGTCCCGCGGCGGGGGGGGCATTCATATGAAAATGGGCAGGGAGAGGGGCGCACTTGGGCAGCTCAGCCTCTGTTGTTGGTGGACCTTGTCCCGGCCCTGGATATATATCATCAAAGGCTATGTGCCTCACAAATCTCATCAAGGTTATGTGCCCCTCTTCTGTTCCTCCCCTCCTTTTCCCACTGTAAGAAGATCACAGGGATAGGCAGACAGGTCAGTTGCTATGCCCTATGTATTAACAGGTTTGGGGGCCCCAAGTGGAGGACTGTGGGGGGCTGCTGAAGCAAGCCCTCCTACTTTGCCCAATCTGAAAGCTTTTTAATGGATGTCAATTGTTTTTTTGTGGTAACTTCAGTAACTACTGTTAATACTTTTATAATGAAATATAGGGCTTCACAATTTGGTAAGTTGTGATGTAGTTGAAATTAAGATATTGCTTGTAATTAAATAAAAAGTATGGTTAGAATGTTGCACAATTTTCCGGCGGGAGATCTAAAAGTTAATTTCAGAAAACTGAAAACTGTTTCAGTGTGATTCCCCAGATGTGCCCTTTGAAGTCAACCCTTTCTCCTCTTGTGTGTTCATCCCACTAGAGGAGAGAGGGTGCCAAAGGGAATTGTACTGGATACAGTGATAACAACATCCCATACAATTCAAAGTAAAAAAAAAAAACACAAAACACATTTCCAATAGTAATACAAATTTTATTATAAACAAAACATAAATATGAATACATACTGTTTTGAAATCTTACATAGAAAAGAAGTATTTTAGAGATTTTATCATTCAAATTATACCTTTTTATTTATTTTTCATGTGCCCAGATTTTGTGAAGTTACAAAAAAAATTCTATTAAGCTAGCCATACACGTATCGATTCCTGAGCGATCGATCGGCAATCCGATCGACTCCGTTGAAGTCACAGGCGTCGATTGATCGACCATACAAGTCTGTGCCTACCACCTTAGGCCACCGATTCCTGGACGATTCTGTTACCAGTCGATCGATTCACAAATGTCATTCGATCGGAAATGATCCTGATGATCAATCCGTGGGCCTCCACCAACGTCCTTCGATGTGTGCCCGATCAACAAGAAAACACCGACAGGTTGGTTCCCTGGCCGATCCGATTTGGGGGCCATATTGATCGGTCAAGGTGGGCTGCACTCGATTCCTCGTCGATCGATCGGCGTGCACGCACCTGGTGATAGATCGGCCAGGAATCCAGTGTAAAATTGACCTGTGTATGGGCACCTTTAGAGTCTATGGTACTTTTGGTACAGAAATCTGGACCTCACAAGAGCGCTAGGAGGGTTAAAGCCAAAGGGTCAGTATGACAAACAGATTAACATGCACTTCCTATTAGGAAATTGTAAGCAAAGTTTCAATAAATATTTTCATTTGATAATTTAAAAGGATATATAATTCATTCATGTACTAGCAGAATGGATAATGGTTTTGTGCAATATTATTTAGCTACAGTAATTATATTTATATCTGGGTGTGATTAAGCGCTTTTTCATGTAAAAAGCTTGATATTTTACGTATGAGAATAATAATTACAAGCACATTATTACTAAGTACGATTATTAAGTACATTATACTTTTTGGACTCAGTAATGAATATTTAAGAGATTAATTCTGGTAACCACTTTATCGAATGCATTACGTATTAGTGAATAATGTTGCTATATACCAGAAGTTTAAAGCGGATCTACCACTTGTTAGGTCTCTCTGCAGTATCAGCTTCAGCTCCGCTGATACTGCAGAGATCCTCAACTAAAAAAACCCAAAACAGTTTCTGACAGCTGGAGGGGTGTAGTTCTGACAGCTGGAGGGGAGTCTTTTTAGAGACAGCCCCTCCCACTGTTAAGTCTCACCTAGGCAGGACGTAACAAGCTGCAGGGGTTACTGGGAATTCTCTCCTATAATCCCCTGTGTCTCAGTCTCACAGATGTGACGCCAGCGTCACATCTGTAAGACTTTGTGAAGAGAGGAGAGAGAAGCCTCAGCTAGAAGTCTGCCCCCCCTTCTCTCCCACACACGGGGCTGCAGAGGAGTCTCTGTCTGTGTAGGAGAAGTGGGGTTGTTGTCAGCTGCTGCCCGGAGAAGATAGATCAGGAAGTGGCTTCTCTGCCCTTCAACATGCTGCCACCATTAGATAAAACATGAAGAAGGTAAGTAAGTTTGATTTGTTTCTGTGTAGCAGTTTTCCAGGATCTGAACTGCTGATATGTAAGTAATATGCTTATTTTATGTATGTGTCTTTTCTTTTGTTTTAGTTTAAAACCGCTTTAAGATTAATATTTTTATATTTTACCAGCATGATATTTGAGAATCTCAGATAATTCCATTAGGCATAAATGAAAGGATAGGTCAGGGTTGATTCAGTCCAGTATTATTATAATCTAATAATAGAATATTAGAACATAATAGCATATAAGAAGGTAATAGGATATGCAAAACAAAATTCCTTCATCTCTAGAAGAAAATTACCAGGAATATAATGTCACCTCGAGCTGAAAACGTCATCTCCCCTCCTGTCCCATCCCCACCAATCAGAGACAGAGACTGAATAAATATGACTTGGGCAAGGCCGACGGAGGAAGTGGCCTCAGTTACCCCATATATCTCCTCTTACTTACACCTTAAACTGCAAATAAAGACACAACACACAGGTTCGAGTTTAAGTGGATGTATTAAAGGCCACAGCTTACAAAAACATACTAAAACACATTTTAAGGCACCCAAGACACCTATAAGGCACTCGGCTCCGGGCATCCATGATACACAGGTGATTATGCCAACGGCTATGCAAGTCAGTGGTTCTCTCCGCGCGAGTGGACAGCGAGATTACTAGTCGACTGCTTGTGAATGCCCTGCCAAACTATGCATGCCAATAGAAAGGGCTCTGCATGCCCTCTTGGGCACGTGTGCCATTGGTTCACCATCACAACTCTAGGGCGCTAAGATGTCAGCAGCACGCTCTGAGAGCATAGAGGTGGGCAGGATAGGAAACTTGGTTGCCTGGCACCGACTGGGCAGTGGACTGCAGGGCATGAGCGCCGCTATGACAGCAGCCCCGCTTGGTTGTAATTCATAACTGGAGATGGTCGATTTTTTATTTGACTTGACATGCTAGTGCAATCATTTTTTTTTGTAGTATACCTTCAACCCCTCTCTAATTTCAGTTTTACCAAACCTTGTACTGGAAACTTTTTCACATTTTTGAAATGTATAAAAAAATAATAACAAAAACTATAAGGGCCCCCATACACCTTCAGATTTCCTTTAGATCTCCTTTTGTTTTACCAAAACCATGTAATATGAGGGACTTTCTAAACCATCATGTCTACCTGTGTTCAATCGCAGAGGACCCGGCACTACATAGGTGTTGGTAGATCTAAAGGATATCTGACAGAGAGATCTAGAGGTGTATGGCCAGCTTTATGGTGTCGTACATTTCTTTCTCCTCTTAAGTCCATTGATAGAAACAGATTTCTGATTTGCAGTTTTTCTTGAAATCAAATTTAGCAGAGAACGGCTTCATATGGCCTCATTCTTCTTCTTATGATCTCAGTTTTATAGGTTCTAGTTATATTACCTTAATAACTCCATTATGTCCGACTGGGAGATTTAATGTACAGTGGTCTGTGGTAACGTCACAAGCTATCATGAGGGAGTTTTCCATTAACCCAGCAGGCAGGATATCCAGAAACTACGAATCACCAGGGAAGGACAGATCCCAAACTCCTTGGAAGATCAGGACAGATGTCCCCTTGAGGGTAGCAGAAAGATGAGATTGTAAAAAGACATCTCGAGAGATGCCACATCAAGTTAAATCATTGGAGCGCGGACGTTCCTTTCATTCTGAAGGCTGAGTTCAGCATAACCAAGAGATTTGTCCCCAGGGCTCATCAGATGTGACAGGGCTGAGACTAAAGTCTCTCTAGAGACCTGGAGACAGAAGAAAGATAAGGAAAGAAGCTTTATAAGGATAAAATAATACAATATATATTGTAATTGTACCTGGCTGTGAACAAAATGATGTGCGCCCCTCAAAAAAAGGAAATCACTGTGCCAATGTCTCCTTCTGTAGTGTACAATTAAACACCAGCGGTATTGCATTACCTGTAATATAGCACAAGACGTGACAATAGACTAGCAATTCAAACCTTGTTCTCAAGGCTACATGCACACCCCTGTGTAATCCATGCCGTGCCATTGCGAATGCAATGTATTTCAAATCTGTTTTACACGCGTTTTACATTTATCCCTATGGTAGGAGTGTTTAGCTGGCAACTACATCAAACAGTGAGAAGGCTTGTTTCACAGACTATACTAAAACACGAAGGTATAAATATCACCTATAATAAAGCCTTTGTTACAGTGCAGTATAATTAGAATACTGTTACATACCGTATATACTCCAGTATAAGATGAGTTTTCAGCTCCTAAAATGTGCTAAAAAGGCCCTCCTCAGCTTATACTTAAAGCGGACCTACCACCAGAAATCTATACACAAAACGATAAAGGGGAGGGTATGTCGTGAGACCTAACCAGCTCAGTTAGGGCTGTGAAGGGAATCAGATACCCCGGGACTTTTAAGGGCACAGGAATGGATAGAAAGGGGAAATCAGATTGTTTTAGAATTTAAAATAGCATGATTTTATTTAACATAATCAACAAAACATGATAAAAAGAGGCTGATGTTGGTCAGCATATCGTCACGTCAGTCACATAGTCACATAGTCAGTTAATATCACGAAAATAAGTCAGTGTTCTCATAAGTCAAATACTTTAAAAAACCAGGAAGATGAGCATCACTCCGGGCGCAAAGCGCCAATCCAACGCGTTTCACCCCTTTAGGTGAGGGGCTTCATCAGGGTGGAGTGTACTTCTAATGATAATGGAAATATATCAGTGAGTGTGACATAACATAATATCTGAATATCAAAACAATGCAGAGTAATATCTGAATATCTGAATATCAAAACAAAGCAAAATAAGCCACCATGTATAGCAGAAAGGGTCAAGCAGAACTCAAGTACTTACGTACCGTATGATCGGTCGTAAGTCAGTCTGTTTAGGTTAAGCAGAAAACGGTTACACCGGATTCGGTGGTTGTTCCTACCACCAGAAATCTATGTTTTTATGAATGGCACTAGAAGTGCCAATAATAGGGAGGAAAGCAGTGAAGAAAAAAAGCTTACCAGTAATGACCATTTTAACAAGATTACCCCACAGCTCCCCTCACTTCCTGGTTCGCACATGAAACTGGGGGTGCAATATCGCGGGTGGCCACTGGGGGGCGTTCAGTGATCTTCTATGGGAATTTTCAAAGCAGATCACTGCTTCCTGTGACGTGTTGCCTATTTCTGCCTAAAATGAACCAGGAAGTGAGAAGAGCTGTGGGATTATCTTCTTAAATTGGTCATTACAGGTAAATTTCTTTTTTCACTGCATTCCTCCCTATTATTGGCACTTCTAGTGTCATTCATGAAAACATTGATTTCTGGTGGTAGGTCCGCTTTAAGTCAGGGCCCCACTTACCTGTCCTGGTGTTCACTTGTCTCCCTGCAGATGTGGGCAGCCTCTCTGAAGGATCCGATGTGTATCCAATATACTATCTGCAGCGTTCCCGAGATCGGCTAGTGAAATGTAAACAAACAGCACGACAACACCATCTAGTGGACTATTTGTTCATTTTTACTGGAGAAGGTTGAATTTCAGATAGAAAACTCCACTACTTATGATTCAGGCATGAAAACAAGTTTCCATTCCATGTATTGGTCCCAATAATAATAAAGACTTTTTAAATGGAAGTTTATTTTCACATATGAATCATAAGAATTGCAGTGAAAACCCATCCTGTCATATCAATAAACTTGTGTTTAAAATTGGAGAAACTACTCGAAAGGTTAATACAGGGAGTGCAGAATTATTAGGCAAATGAGTATTGTGACCACATCATCCTCGTTATG
>CM070034.1:98289488-98302709 GCA_036250615.1 Ptychadena robeensis
GGGTTTTCTACCAAGTATTAAGTCTTTTTTTGTTAGAGGGTTCAAAAACTTATTTCACTCCTTCTTTGTCATTGGGCAAACTTACAAAATCAGTGAGGGGCCAAATAATTATTTCCTCCACTGTATATTCCCATATTTACACACTAAAGGCTGCCATACACGGGTCTATGTCTGTGAGATAGACAAGTCATGAGCTCAGTGGGATGATGTTATTGTGCTGAGCCCGATATCGAAGGAGCTGGGGTCGCAGCACTGCTGCGTCATCCAGCTCAGCCAATGATTTGCAACAGACATCAATTGTGATTTACGATCATGTCCAATAACCCTGTCTTCGAGCGGGATTGATCCCACTCGAAGACAGGGATGGCCGCATTAGATATGCACCAGATAGATCAGTGTTTTTCAACCTTTTTTGGACAAAGGCACACTTGGGCAAAGGTCCCCGCCAGAAGTACGTCATCAGCAGGTGCCCCGCTGGATCGCAGATGCGTACCAGCAGAGCAAAAACACCGCCCCTGGTCTGCGGGGACGCGTGTTGCTAAGCAACCGCATCCTCACAGAGCCGGTCCGTGTATAACACGGATCGGCTGTATAAGTCTTATAGTATATGTATGTTATACACGGACCGGCTCTGTGAGGATGCGGTTGCTTAGCCCTCCTATCTAGCTGCCTCTTATAGTATAAGACTTATACAGCCGATCTGTGTTATACGCGGACCGGCTCTGTGAGGATGCGGTTGCTTAGCCCTCCTGTCTAGCTGCCAGTATAAGACTTATACTATAAGAGGCAGCTAGATAGGAGGGCCGAGGGTGGGGTCAAAAACCCACGGCACACCAGGCAACATCCTGCGGCACGAACAGTGGTTGAAAAACACTGAGATAGATGGCCGTGAGCCTGCATGTCTATGCATCGGCCATCGATCTAGCGCATGTCTATGTGTTCGTCTACACTGCGGAAAACTGCACAGTGCAGCAATCCCCTTTGGGGAATGACGTCCCAGTCTATACTGGTGTGTCATGCCCGCAGTTGGGGGGGGGGGGCACGGCAGGAGATTCACAATGCCCACCCAGGCGTTGGGGATCCGGGGGCATCCCGCAGCTGCACTGGAGACTAGTGTCTGTGTGATGCACCCAAACCGCGCTCGATGTGTTTTCAGGTGTGGTTTGCCAATAGAAATGTATAGGATGCGGTATTGTTGGCACGCCACTATGGCCATGCACACACCGACGTGCCCATAACGCCCCCCCGTGGTTGCTGGGGCGGTGTAGTGTAGACCCAGTCTAAGAGTCAGTTCCCAATTGGGCTACACTCAATAAGGAGGTGGCACGCCTCCAGGGACACTTTTATAGGCAACATTTTAGAGTCAAAATTATAAAACCAATCTTTTTATTATGTCATCTTTAGAAATTGTACAATAGCATGCCATCAGCACAAATCAGAAAATTGTAAGTACATAAAAATAGTGACAAAAAACTTTCCATTACAGTTATCCTAGTCTCGTATTGGTCTTGGAGACATGTGTGATGTAGTCAACGCGTTTCGCCTTATGGAAAAGGCTTCTTCAGGACACACAATTTAGGTTGGGTTGGAGATTGGTATGCCCCCACAGTTGCAGGCGACAAGTGGGTTCCATATACACAGGAAAGCAAAGTTTTTCGGTCTTTCATTTATCATAATATTTCTTATATCAATAGTGTCTGACAAGCCTAGACATGAGATTTTCATCTGGGCAATGGTCACAGATGAAATGGACAATCTTGCTAATGGGGTCAGAGATGAAATGGCAAATCTCTCCAGTGGGAACAAAGATGCAATGGCAAATATTCCTATTAGGGTCACCGTTTAAATGGGGAATCTCCCTATTAGGGTCACTGTTTAAATGGTGAATCTCCCCAATGGGGTCACAGATGAAATGGCCAAACTTCCTAATGGGGTCACAGATGAAATGGCAAATTTTCCCAGTGGTGTCACAGATAACATGGTGAATCTCCCCATTGGGGTCACAGATAAAATGGTGAATCTCCCCAGTGGGGTCACAGATAAAATGGTGAATCTCCCTATTGAGGTCACAGATGAAATAGGGAATCTCCAATGGGGTCACAGATGAAATAGGGAATCTCCAATGGGGTCACAGACGAAATAGGGAATCTCCAATGGGGTCACAGATGAAATGGGGAATCTCCAATGGGGTCACTGATTAAATGGGGAATCTCCAATGGGGTCACTGATTAAATGGCAAATCTCCCCATTGGGGTCACAGATGAAGTGGGGAATCTCCCTTTTAGAATCACCGATTTGGCTCACAGATAAAATGGCGAATTCCCCCTCTGGGGTCCCCGATTAAATAGCAAATCTCCCCATTGGGCTCACAGATGAAATGGCGCATATCCCCAGTGGGGTCACAGAATTAAATACAGACCTTACCGATATGCTATGCTACTCCTTACTGAACCTAAAGCAAAACCTGACTTGAATGTCTTTTCAAACTGTAATGTATTGCTAAGTAGAGATGGTGGAATTTTTCGACTTCCTCACTTTGTGAGCCTATTGCAAAGCCCCTGAAAATGGTATCATCACCAAAATTACAGGAGATGTAGAGAAGGGTTGTAGGAACATTTGAAAAAAAAAAACGTTTTGTTTTAGCACATGTAATTTTTGCATAAATTAAGTTCAAAGTTAAAGTCGAAATTCCGATTTTCGAAATCGTTTGTTCACAAATTAAGTTCAAAGTCAAGTAAAAATTTCGTAAATCAGAATTTCGAAATTTTTACTTGACTTTGAACTTAATTTGCGAACAAACGATTTGTGTTAGAGACATACTTTCTTTTTTGCTGTATACCCCCAACACTTCCCTATATCCTCAGCAAGTTTGGTGATGATACCTTGCTCAGGGGCTTTGCAATTAAGTCGAAACCGTCGAAATGGTCGAATTTATGAAAAAAAATTTGACCATCTCTATTGCTAAGCAGGTCATGAAAAAAAAAGCATGCTCTTGAACACCATCTAAATTTCTCAGCCACGACTAGCTGATTCTCACCGTCCAGAAGGATTCTTCTAAGGGAAGCCGCAGTTAAATAAAAATGAGTGAAATATTAATATGGAGCAGCAGGGCCGGAAGACGGGTGATGCTCAGATCACACAGCATTCCGAATCCGACGCAGGACAAATGGACTTTCCTTTTTCATCTTCTATTCAGCCTTTCAGCATCAATCTGGCGATTTCACCCGTCAGCTTAGAAAACATGGATAACCTTTTATTGTAGCCGGATGAGATGCGGTGAACAGGGAAACCACAGAGCTTAAGGGTCAGATGAGCTGCAGAGAGAAAACACCTAGAACATACTTATGTTTCATATTAGGATCGCATTTACTTTTATGGAGTAGATAATTGGCGTGTTTGTGAGACGGATATGTGCTTTTTAGTATTTGACCCTACAGTTCTCTGTTAGTTGTAAAGCAATCCCAAGCTGCTAAAGGTGACGTTTACACGGCTAATAGTTTGTCTTACCCCTCCTCAACCTTTCATTTTTCATGACATACCTTATTATAGACCCAGCGACATCAGCACTGTACATCTGGATTCAGGAAGGTCACAGCTGTTAGGAGGAGCAGCAGGGTGCTGTATATACCATATTTTTCGGACCATAAGACGTACCCAGTTGTTAGAGCAGAAAACCAGAAAAAAAAATTCAATACGTTTTCACGTCAATTAGGTTAATGCAATGGATTAAATTTATGCAATATCAAATTCAGCCAGTAGATGTCACTAGCAGCAGCACTACCCTGTTTCTCAGAATATAAGACCTCCCCCGAAAGTAAGACCTACCCCAAAAGACCTAGCTGCTATCCCCCCTGTGCCTCTAATATAAGCCCTTCCTTGAAAATAAGACCTACCATGTCCCAGGGATAGGAGGCGTTTTGTCACCTCTTCTTCTCAACCCAGAAATAAGCCATAGTGTATTTTTTGTACTAAAATTAATAGTGTCTTATATTTGGGGAAACAGGGTATTACAGCACGACATCATTGATCGGGAGGAGGGGGGCCATGGGGGGATCTCCTCTCCCTCTCTGGCTGTGCCTATGTCCATGGAAGCTGCAGAGTGATTGTAGTTTCCACAGACACGGAGAGAGGGATAGATGGCAATTCATATCTCCTTGACGCGGCCGTGGGGGTCGCACATTCGGACCATTAGATGCAGGCACTTTTTCCCCTCGATTTTGGGGGTGAAAAAGTGTGTCTTATAGTCTGAAAAATACGGTACATACCGGTCAGGCATCCCGTTTTGGGGGGTCTTTACTCTCCCTCCTAAGTTCCCACCCTGCTTGTTGAGATGACGTATGGGGTAATGAGTTAGGAGACAGAGTAATGCCCCCCCCCCCCCTACTGAGTTAGCCAGCCAGCATCAAAATTTGGTGATGATATCATTTTTAGAGACTTTGCAATTAGCTCACAAAATCAGCTAGTTGAAAAAATGTGACCATCTCTAGTGATATCCCTCAACTAGAGATGTAGTCAATTCAATTCTACTTAAATTTTGATTTTCCAAATCGAATTTCGATTCGATTACAAAGTTTCGACTTTCCATGAAAATGTCAGGCTTTTCTGTGCAAATTTTCGACTGCGCAATTTCAACTTAAAAGTCTAAATTTCCACTTATCAGTTTAAAATTTATCATTGAGTTTTCATGAGATATTTAAAAATATTTGTGATAATTTGCTAAGTGCCCAAACTTTTTGGTCAGTTTTCGCCTTCTTCGCTGAAAAGTTGACTATGCAAAATTTCTGCAAAAATCTCAAAATTGCGACTTGCCTTTTCACATTGCGAATTTTTCTATCCTCCCTGTCCGCAACGTCACTTCCTGTAAGTTTTCCCTTATTAGATATGCCAGGTATGTGTATATAGCTTCCTAGCCTTGTGGTGACACCCTGCATGGGATCCTGAATCTCATTGAAAGAAAAGAAAAAGCTGGGCTCAATATATTTTGTGTGTCATAGCACCCCTTCCTCAAGGTACCCAACCACCCACCCCCCAGCATCGAGGCTTCAGACCCGTGGCAAATTTTTCACATATTTTCTTATTTTTTCCAAAATAACTTTATTGAAAAAGTTCAGAGACAAATACAGCATGCATTTTCTTTTCTGAAACACATTTTTGATGCTATAACTATAAAATCTCTCATCACTCTTTCTTCACTATATGGTGTATGGAGATGTTTCTAAATTGAAATTGTGAACTGTAATACTCTGTTTTGTATATTAATAGTGTTGGGCTCGAATATTCGAATGGTGAATATTTTTCGCGAATATCGGCAATTCGAGAATTCGCCAATATCTCGAATATGTCGGCGGATATTCGCAATTCCGAATATTGAAAATAATATTCGCATTGCGAAAATAAATGGCATGTGACCATTCGTTTTAAAGATTTTTGCGATGCGAATATTATTTTCGCAATGCGCATATGATTTTCGCAATACATGGTCATACCGCGAATATTCGAATTTCCGAATATAGAATCGAATATTAGTAGAATTATTCGCGAAATATCACGAATTCGAATATTGCCTATGCCGCTCATCACTATATATTAATACATGTATATACCCATAGAGCCATCTCTCCCTGACGAAGCCCTAGGAGGGCGAAACATGTAGGAGAACGCTCAGAACGCAATAATGAACGCACCTTAGATCTACCGTACTGCTGCTACTGTTTTTATTGTATCTTATTCTGTATTTTTGCGAACCACTTTGAACCTTGATATGACTTATCACACTTATATGTTTTGTATACTATAGAGTGTATACGAGTCTAATCACATTAAAGACGTTTTTATTGAATCACAAGCATCTTAGTTGCTATATTACATAAAAAAAATTTGAGCTAAGGTGCCCCTAAAAACCCTCTTAGTTTATATCTTGGAGGCTCTGCCCCCATGATAGGGAATTGCTAATCTATACCTATATTGAGTTGGCACATTTATTGAAGATTAGTATATTCCTCTCCCAGCTTTTTTGTTTGGGGAATTGCTAATCTATACCAGTGTTTTTCAACCACTGTTGCCGCGGGATGTTGCCTGGTGTGCCGTGGGTTTTTGGACCAAACCCTCGGCCCTCCTATCTAGCTGCCTCTTACAGCTGCCTCTTATAAGACTTATACAGCCGATCCGTGTTATACGCGGACCGGCTCTGTGAGGATGCGGTTGCTTAGCAACACGCGTCCCCACAGATCAGGGGCGGTGTTTTTGCTCTGCTGGTACGCATCTGCGTTCCAGCGGGGCACCTGCTGATGACGTACTTCCGGCGGGGACCGGAGGTGCGCAGCGATTATGCGTATCGTCGGTGCCCTCCGATTTTTTTCATGAAACAAGTGTGCCTCTGCCCAAAAAAGGTTGAAAAACACTGATCTATACAATCTCTCATTTGCAGGAATATCATGTACTTTCCACCTCTAAACTATAAATTAAAAACTGGACTTGTGAAAGGTTTTTCCTAAATGTCAGGCAAGGTCACTTAATGATAGTGGTTTCCATAATGCGTAAAGCGATGCCAGTCAGAAGTCAATTAAAGTATTAACCCGGATGGGTTGGATCTGTAATAGAAATGACCAGTGCAGGTCACTTGAATCATATCTGTTTGTTTACCTTAATAGCTGAATTAATTATTTACACATCAATATTCCTTCGATGTTTTCTAAGAGAACAGAGGGAGTATTCAGAGCAGCAGCCGAACATGTTAGAACAGTCACCTTGACTTGCTTCCTCCCATCTAAATGGTCTAGTGTTTTTACCCAAATAATATTGAAATATGTTTTTATTGTGCTATTGCTCATGTTTTTCTGATCACACGTAGTTTGGAAACGTTTAGTTTTAGGTCTTTTTTTTTCTCACACCCCCCCTCCCCCCCCTATGTATAGGTGATTTGCCAAAAATTAGAATATCGTCCAAAAGTTCCTGTATTTTAGTTATTCAAGTTGAAACGCATACATGAAATAGACTGATTACATTCAAAGATGCAGAGATATTTCAGCCTTTATTTGTTATGACTGATAGCCGAACAACATGTTTGCTTTTCTTCCCCCATTGAACAGTACGCCATTCACCGTCGGGAAGAAGGTTTTTATTCTTCCGCTGGCCAGATCAGGAGCAGGAAGATACAATGGAAAATTGTACTGGATAGAGAACCTGTGTCACGGGTGAACCACGAGAGTAGTGGACCCACCATGCCACTAAACAAGCATAAACCAGGGCGCAGGGTCTAAGGAGCCCCCAGTATTTACCAGAGCATTCTGCAAGGAATGGTGGAACTTTACTGCGGGAAGCCCCCAGGTTGTGGTCCCTAGCTACACATACTTGGCAGCGGTTGACAGCGGAATATCGAAGGTGCGGTATCCAGACGGCAGGCAGAGACATAGTCAGACAGGCGGTAGTCGGGGCAGGCGGCAAACGGGGTGGTCAAAGACGGTCCAGGGGTCAATAACGATAAGGCAATAGATAGAAGCAGAACCTGTGGGTCAGAGACATAAAGTACTCTTTGTTCAGGTAACGCCCTGTTGTCCCAGACTTCCTGATATACACAGGTCAGGGGATCTGGTTGGACAGGGCTCTAGGTGTGTGATAATGCAGCAGAGTGAGCAGGAGCCAAATCATGTGCCACGTTCTCTTCCACGAGCAGAGTGAGCAGGAGCCAAATCAGGTGCCACGTTCTCTTCCACCAGCAGAGTGAGCAGGAGCCAAATCATGTGCCATGTTCTCTTCCACCAGCAGAGGGAGCAGGAGCCAAATCAGGTGCCACGTTCTCTTCCACCAGCAGAGTTAGCAGGAGCCAAATCAGGTGCCACGTTCTCTTCCACCAGCAGAGGTAGCCGATCTGAGAAAAGTACTGGTCCTCTGAGCTTTAGGAGTAGACACAGTAGAACTGGTAGATGGCACCTCTGTGGTTGCAGATCGCTGGGTGACACGGCGATCTGTGACAACCTAGACTCTAGTGAAAGAAACCCGGCTTAAAACTGAAGTGACGTCAGTGACATATCAAAACTGGGAACTGCGCGTTCCTGATTGTCAGTGAAGTCACTTCCAGTTTTTTGATTCATATTTCCAGCGAACAGGCGGGGGAATTTGAATCTCCCTGCAAACGGAAAATTAGGTCAGCATCTACATAAAGCTCTGTGTCTGTGGAAGGAAGCATGAAGTGCTCCAAAATCTCCTGGTAGATGGCTGTGGTGACTCTGGACTTAATGAAGCGCAGTGGACCAACGCCAAGCAGATGACATATCTCCCTGAATCAACACAGACTTCAAGCATCTTGGAAAAGAGGACTTTGGACCACTGAGCAACAGAGCAGTTTTTTTCTTAGCTCAGTGGTCCAAAGTCCTCTTTTCCAAGATGCTTGAAGTCTGTGTTGATTCAGGGAGATATGTCATCTGCTTGGCTTTGGCTTGACAAGAGGAATGCAACATTTGAAACCCATGTTCCAGGCCCATCTGTGTGTTGTCGCTCAGCCTCAGTCTGCTCCTTGTGAAAGTCCACAACACTTTTCCTGACGATCCTCTCCAGCACACAGGGAACGTCTAACTTTCTTTGCGATTACCTTTTGAGGCTTTCCCTCCTTATGGAGGGTGTCAATGATGGTTTTCTGAAAATGTCAGGTCAGCAGGCTTTCCCATGATTGTGAATCCTCCTGAACCAGACTGAGAGACATTTTAAAGGTTTAGGAACCCTTTGCAGGAGTTTTGGATTAATTCGCTGATTAGAGTCTGGCAATTTAAGGCGAGACTATTCAACCTTTTCACAATATTCAGATTTTTCAGAAATACATTAATCATATATGTATCACAGCACAGTAAATGAAATGTTGTGGACAAGATCCTTAAACTACCGGTTGTTTCTACTTTGTGTGTGTACAGCTTGAAAATATGAACAAAAAAGCCACAGATTCATGATATAAAAGTTGGTATAATTCCTTGTGGGAACAAAAATAAGGATTGTTTATAAAAATATGTAGTACTAAAGGTTTCCATTTATCCATGTGAGAGGATACTTGTTTTTTCTCCACAAACTCCAGTTTGACCTGTTTCCATGCTGTTGGGGGTCACACTTTGTGGCTTCAAATTGGTCCCTTTGGTAGAATATCGGATGGGTCACTTTAAATTCCCAGAGAAGGCATATCCTGGGTTCTTAAAGTGCCTGAAACCCAAGACATAGTGCCTCTAGTTGATCATACATCCATGCTGACCAGACGAAACCTATAAATTTATCATCTGGCTCATCTATCATGTCTTTTGTTCCTCCGTAATGAGGCTGGAGCCATTAATGACTTAATAGTTTAGAAACATGAATGTTTAGCTGCTTAGAGCACTCAAGCCGCTTTTATACCTCAGGCTAACATTCATGCATTGATCAATACCTGAAGAGTAAAATAAGCGCTTCAATAATTACCCTTCCCAACACTGTTGTGTGCGGGATTAAGAATTTGCATGAACGATAGGCGATGTAATATTGCCCATGATATAAGAGGCGCCATCTTACCCATCCACACACATAAACTCTACTGTAAACTTTTGCATTATGGTCCATGAGAGATGATGTTGTGTGTGTGTGTATATATATATATATATATATATATATATATACACATTTACATTTATAAATAATATAAAATATGGGTAGTCCATATACATAAAGTTGCACTAATCAGCGTATTAAGGCCAACATTCCAAATATATATCTCAAAGACTAATCAACTTGGGGGGACCAAATATGCATCACCCTAGCAGGGGTTTTCCCCTGAAGGTATTTCAGGGCCAAGGGGCTTTAACGGCCTGGTGTCAAACTACATCACATATCAAAATTATATGGATAAAACATACGTTTAATGTGAAACACAAATGAAATGAAAAGTGAAAAACCGCACAATAGGACCTTACAGAGCTGGTCAGCATTGTGTCAATGTTGCACACATATTTATTAGCATAATTTTCATGGTATATATAAATTCAAACATTGATGGAAATACATCAGAAACATCAGGATAATGTCCTGTCAAATACAGGAGCGTGCCCCAAATGGATAGACTGCTCATCTGTCACTCCGTAAATGGCCATGTCTTGCAGTAATGGGTCCCAGGTGTGTCCTGGAAAGGAGTCTGTACAGCACCTGCAGGTTGCTGAATGTTTTTTTAGTTTGGTTACAGAGTCCTGGAATGGGAGGGAAGGAAGTGGGTGGGCCTTCCCATTCCACCCAGGTACCCACCAGGGTTTTCACCTGCTGGTGGTCAACCAGGTAGCCGGGTATGTCTCCACAAAAGGAGCCGAGACCACTTATTCAGGGATCCTAATTAGGGGGGAGACCATGTGCTGCCTGATCAGTGGATACCAGGAGGTCACACAAAGAGTGTGGGGGCCAGGGCTGTGAGTCAGGCCAATTATACAGACTTTTCCTTAAAGGCCCCCATACACACCCCGATTTTCCGTCCGATCAATTAAAAACAATCAATGCTTCCCGATACGAGGATCTTTGATCGATCGGACTGTATTTCATTATACCCCCATATAAAGCAACCAATTATTGTCCGATTTTACCTACTTCGATCGAACATTTTCCATCGGCCGATTTTATGTTTGATCGGAAGTGGAAGGGTTGTGGCAGGGATCAGCAGCTTGAGGCACACAATTGTACCACCCGAATGGGAGTTTTGGCCAGGGCCAGGTATCTGTGGGTTTCTGTTCTGGGGGTGGGGGGGCTGGATTGGACATTTCATTTTTGACAATAAATGCAGCAGGAGCCCTAAAGAGCTACAGATCGTGTGGCTCGATGTCATTAGGCGCGCCCCTTTGACACAGAACCACCATAAATAAATGTGCTTATATTTGTATGAAGAAGAGTTTTGTCCAACAAAATATGAATGGGCCGTCAAACTATAAATGCCATTCACAAATGAAACACATACCATGTGGACATTGGTAATATTTCCTTACTCCTGTGTTGTGCGTATGGCGGTGGCTCAGGAGAGACGTATTTCATAAGGAACGGTGCATTTGGAAATCAGAGCAACACTGGCAGCCAGACTGATGTGTTTATTATTTTTCAGAGTACAAGCTCCCATCTGGCCCGATCCTTTCACAAATATGGACACGGAAATTAAGAACATGT
The DNA here is from genome assembly GCA_036250615.1 of Ptychadena robeensis. Lineage (NCBI taxonomy): Eukaryota > Metazoa > Chordata > Amphibia > Anura > Ptychadenidae > Ptychadena > Ptychadena robeensis. The sequence continues at coordinate 98,300,637 of CM070034.1, forward strand.
CTTGTTAGGGATAAATGTTGATGTGTTTTGAGGCTGTTCAGCCATTTAAGTATTTTCTTTCCCATTCTCAACAGCGGCATGGAAGCTCCACTTTGTTTTCAGAGGAGCAGAAAGTTGTACACCATGCTAGCTATTGCTTTATTTACTCATGTAGCTGAGCTATTGCTATCTAAGCTTCAAATGGCAACCGTTACTGATTTGTACCTGCTTGTTATGACAATGCCACCCATATTTCACAATCCCTCATATTTATAATGCCCAATGAACCAAAAGCATAGGGGTAACTAGGCACATACCTGATAAAGCAAGGTATAAGACAGTGATGGTGAATGTTTTAAAGACCGAGCACCCAAACTGAAACCCAAAGCCCAATTATTTATCTCTAAGTGGCGGCAGGGCAATTTTACCTGAATCACACACAGTGCTGGAGCCATGGGTGGGCCATGGGGGGGCCAAGCCTGCCCAGTCAGGTCTGTGTGCACCCTTGGAAATGTGTTTTGTTTTTGTTTTACTTTGAATTGTATTGGATACAGTTATCACTGTATCCAATACAATGGCATTTGGCACCCTCTTAAAGGGTTAACTTCAAAGAGCACATCTTTGCACAACGATGGGACTGGGGTGATTTTCCAGATGTGCTCTTTGAAGAGATGGAGCCGTCAGAAGCGCAAGGGGGGTTAAACACCCTGAGAACTTGCACATTGTGGCGGACGTCTTCCAGGCTACTAACAACTGACAGCAACCTGGAAAGCGCAAGTGTGAATGCCGCCTAATTCTTTTTTTTAGGGGATTTTCACTTATCCATGGAGGAGATATGCAATCTCCCTTGTCAGCAAGAAGAGACTTTTGACTTTTTTGACCCAGCAAAGTGTCACTTCCTGGGATTTAAGGTATTCGTCATGTGACCTAGCTGACCAATAGTGGACCTCCTGAAGCTATATAAAGAACCCTTGCCTCAGTATTAAGGTCTCTATGTTAGGCTAAGCACTGCCTGCCATTGCTGTTCCTGTGATATAGAGTCCTGCCTGTGTTCTGAGACTGATACCTGTTAACCCTTACCTGCCTGCTACACTGATCCTGCTACCTGATCTGTACCTGCGCTGCCTGCCCTGTCACACTGTCTGGCTGACGACACCTGTGTCCCTGGAGCCTTCCTGCTGTCCCCTGGACCAGCTGCCTGTGTTCCTACCCTCCCTCCAGAGGTAGCGACCTGGTGATCCCCTCCATCAGGGGTATTGTGAAAAACGAGTGGGTTCACTTAGACAACACCCTTAGCGGAGGTAGGACACGTGGCACAGTGGGTCCACACCTGCTGCTCCGTGACAGTTAGGTTGGGAACAATCTGAATCTTCATAATGTATGTTCTGTTATTGTTTTGTCGTTCTTAATAAAATTATGCCTTTTTATGAATATTTTTATGTGATCAATGTGCCGTGAAAGACCTAGGGGAAAGCCACCCCAGATTTGGAACCAGAGTGATCTCTGTCCAAATATAGTTTTTTTTATTATATTCTAATACTAGTCTGTCCAACTTTGTAAGTATGTTCACTATAAGTAAGCTCTAAAATGTCTTTTTTTCTCAATGTCATTAGTAAGAATTGTCTCCTTAATAAAATGATATTTACACAATGCAGTGATGAGACTGAGATGGGTGAAGCTCACACACGGATAGACGGGTTTCCAGGCTCATGGCGCATCTCATATGTGTATCTGGTTATCTGCTATTCTCTCTTCTACCTTCTCCTGCATTATCCATCTCCTCCCCTTGTCAGTGACCTGTAAAATTACCTCCTCTGGAAATCCATCTTCTCAGTAGCTGCAATGTTTGTGTTATGCTAGTCTGTCATGTTTCAGGGAGAAAAATTTGCTTGTATTTTAACCCCTGCAAATGAGAAACCCGGAGTGTTCAACAACCTGAGCAACAAGGAATTTGTAAACGTAGTTGTTGATTTTTCTGGTCATTTTACAAAAGTGTGCCACACCCCCCGACTAATAATATAAATAACCAAATCCTACTTAAGGTGGGTTTACACGTCAAGATTTTTGTTTCGTCCAACCTCCGATTCGATTTTT
>CM070034.1:98302809-98321206 GCA_036250615.1 Ptychadena robeensis
AAACGACAGATGAAAGTTTACCAACATGTCCGATCACCTTATGGACGATTATTTGTCAGAAAAAATCCATCGGGCCAAATGAACGTTTCAGATTTTTGTACAATAAACCAAAAAATCGTTAGTCGCCCATCTGTCAGCCGAAAAAATCTTGACGTGTAAACCCACCATTATAGTGTGACAGAAATTAATAAAGGGTTGACCACATAGTACTGGTTCGCCACATCCCAACTCAATATAGAAAAAGAGAGAATATGTTTCCCCAAACCAGTTTGGATGGTTGGGGCTTTAGGGATTTTAAAGGCAATACCAGATTTTTTGAGTAAAATCAAAAGTCCATAAATGGACTTTTGATTTTACTCAAAAAATCTGGTATTGCGGAGCGGAGGGGAAATTATGTCGAAATCTTTGAAATGGTCAAATTTTTTAAAAAAAAATTCGACCATCTCTATATGTGAGTTGTGTAATTCAGGTTATATCGCCCTGTCGGCACTTTGAGATAAATAAGTGAGGTTTGAGTTTCAGTTTGGGCTCTCGGCCTCTAAAAGTTTCACCATCACTGGTCTAGGTGATTGTTAGGTCCTGTCTTATATATAAAGACCTTTTAAATATTAAATGATTGCTTTGATGGAACAGTAGTGCCCTTAAAGCCCCTGTAGGGTAAATATCAAAGTCCACACTTTGAGTAGGATTCTGTGTTTTATAACCTGAATAACAAGTTCAATAAAATGGTAAAAACGTGAAGCGGGTGTAACCTTCAAACAAATCCTCTGTAACGGAAATGATAGCGGGATTAACTCTATTTGTTTTCTGCATTTTATCTCCTCCTCCTCCTGAAATGCTAATTTAATGCAACTGGAAATGGAGGCTGGATCCTGTAGGGTTCGCATAGCAATGGGATGGAATAACATAATGTAAAGCAAGGATACTTATCTGCATGTTTGCACATTGCAGCTTCCTCTTCTCGGATTAAAGACGAGATCTCTTTCCTTGGTTCTTGAAAGGCGTGCTATGTGTTTATGTACTAATCACCCCATGGAGAGAGACAGCTCTCAGATTCACTCTGCCTGTGAAAGCAAGTCATCTTTTGCCTCTGTGTTCTTTTTTGCTTTTGTGCTTCAGTCTCTTTTTCTTCATTCCCGTTACGCAAGGGATAGATTTTCACAATGCTGCTGGAAAGTTAGAGGATGAAACAGAGTTCTGGGGGAAAAAATTGGACTTGCAGATGAGTTTTACTTTTGGCTTTAAAAAAAAACACTTCTTCCAGAATATATATAATATATGGTTACTATGGCTCTAGAATTGTATGCTTATATTCTCATATTAAAGGGACTGTACAACAGGTGGGAGCACGGGCACCGAAAAATCATGATACCGTTTAATAATCAACTGGAAACAATTGCTTGTCACATAGATAATGATGACAAATGGTCTTGCCTTGGAGTCTAAAAGGACCCATGTGTGTTACTGAATATAAATCAGGATTGCGTTGGTTACGTGTATTAATACCACCGATATTGGCAGCTGTTATGGCACACGTACATTGGTATACACATATTTTTGGGCATTCTGGGAGTCTGCAGGGAATGTGTCTGAAAAGGTTTCCAACTGTTTTGTTAAAGCGGACCTACCACCAGAAAATGATCTACACATGAATGGCACTAGAAGTGCCGATAATAGGGAGGAATGCATAAAAAAAACTTCCCCACAGCCCTCCCTCACTTCCTGGCCTTGCTTACATATAGCCGCAGCAAGACGTCATGAGAGCAAAGTGTTTTCTGGTAGATTCTGTGATCTCTGCTCTTCAAAGGAAGTACATTGAGGAAAACTCCCATAGAAAACCATTGAACGCCCCCAGTGGCCAACCACGGTATTGCACCTGGGGTTACCCGGGCAAATAAAGATGGAACCGCTCATAGGATTCTACAGAACAGCAGGTAAGTATATTATTTTAGGATCGTGGAGCCCTAAGCCACCATCATATCAGCTCAGAGGTAAGTCAAACTTGTCACTTCTGCATTCCAAATACTGGAGGTGACACTCGGCGACATCACTTCCAGCACGATCAGGTAACTGTAATGCCCCTCTTAATATTTCCCCACCCTGCACATCATTTGCACAAGCGTTATGAGTAGGGGGCATTACTCTCCCTTTCCAACTTCCCACCCTGCTTGTTAGCAGCAGCTCTAATGGGGTCCTGATGGTTAAGAAACCACTGCTATAGGATGTACAAAGACAGTGGAGGGCGTTTTCCACCTATAGGAAATCTTTGGATTAGTGTAATAAATATATTGCTATAATATTTCATTATTATAACACTATTTTTATGTTGCTTATATTTTTAGGGACTGTCATACAACGTTATGCGTGCAGCTTTTTATCCGATGTTCGTTGATAAGTGCTGCAATGGAGTCCTGTGATTTTATTGTATGTAAAATGTATAGATGGGACCCGGGCTATATTTTTTTTCTTATGACAAGTGAACAATTTTCTATCGAAGACATTTTATATCCTGTAGAATCGGGATGATATATTCCCGTGTCTACGTTTAAATCCTATAGGGCATCACCTGTAACCATGATAGATGGTAACATGTTTAGAATCGTACCAGAGGGAACTGAAACGCTCCTAAAGCCAGAAGCTTTGAAATAATAGTTCGCTTTTATAGAGTGTCACAGTATACATCCCTGTATTGTCAATTAACACATCCAGTGTAATATCAGTCCACCTAATCCCATCCTTCTTGTATTCCGCAGAGAACCACTTAACCCCCCGTCAATCAGGGGACACACAGTGTCATGCCGCATAACATCATAAGGTCTCCTCTCTGTTGGTCTGCTCTCTTTTCCTGATTATAGACATCTCATCTCCCTTCTTCAATCAGCACACTGACGCTCTTTTCCTCGCAACTGTGGTCACAATTTCTCTTGACGTGACTTTTATCAGACTTGTCCCCTCTCCGCTGTGCTTTCTCAATCAAGCTGACAGCTTCCCCCATGTGTAGAGGGCCGCTTTGCTGGAAAAGGAGGCCGGCACCAGGACCTGTCTGTCACATACCATTCCTTTTCACCTGAATCTAGCTGTTCCGGCTTTCCACCCAGATTAATTTCTAGGTATTTGTGGCTGACAGGACCTAAGAGGACGTCACTAAAATGTTACGCCTAGGAGAATGGATAGAAGAGCAGGGATGTCTGGTAATTGACAGAAGGCATGCAAGCAGAGATAGTAACAGAGCAGCAGAAGACTTGAGGGTGGCAGAGAACATTATCCTAACATTTGTTTTTCTTCCTCCTCTGCCATGGGAAAATATTGCCTTGCAAAGCTCATTCATCCTTTATCTGATGTACAACATTAGATGTGATATAAAAATATTTGTTTTAGGTTTACGAAGTGAAAAGGTCAGAGCTGAATTTTGTTACACATTAACCCCCCCTAGCGTTTCTGACGGCAGCATCTTATGCAGCGCTGTCCTATCAGTACTGCTCTGAACTAAATGGTTCCGGCCGGCGAAGATCGGAGCCCGGGCAGCGCATACTTATAGTTTCGCGCTGTCCCGGTGGCTCCGATCATCTTAGGTGGCTTCTTGACTGAGTTGGTCGCGTTATAGAGAATCGCTGCAACTTTTATGAGCGCAGGTAAGTTTTGACGGTTCCGGTTCAGGCAGAATTCGTTTTCTCTTACCTAAAAGTAAATAGACTCGTGACAACCGATTAGATGAAAAGTGGAATATAAATTGGCCACAGCTTTTAATGAGAAAAACACAATGTACAACAAATGATGTCCTTGACAGTTCCCACCCAGTTTACGGTAAACTTTTATACCCCAAAACCAATACCAGCCACCACCCTTATAACCTTTACCAGTTCGATGGGTACGCCTGAATAACTGATTACCTTTTTCAAACATTAACCAAACCAATTGGATCATTGATCATCTTAAGAGATCCAGATCCAGATGGACCTCCACCAGCTTGTCACCAAATCACCTTGATCCATAGATTTTTCTTGATGGGCACTGCCAGGGACCCGCCAGCTGCTGTGACAAAGAAAGACCAATAAAAAAAAATCAGTTAACAACATAATCAAACCAAAATACAACATCCCAATACAAGGACTGAAAATGCCAGAATTAAGAAAGAGAGAGTGGGTCACGCTTGTTGATTTCAAAGAGGAATGGGGCGATCCAATCCACTTGTGTTTAAATCCTCAGACGCCTGCCCAGCATCACTTCTCTTCTACACTCACCTTACCACAGCCCGACCAGTCAAATAACCCTCCACTAAGGGTGCTCCTGGGCTTGTTTTGTTCATCAATGGAAACTCTAGCATTCTGGCCAACAAGGGTGAAATGTCCATTATTAAGACAGTGGTTCCCAAACTTTCCTGGCAGGGCCCCCTTTTTCTATTTAGGAACATTATTGAGCCCCCCTCCCTATTCAAACACAGATTAAGAATGAGGGCATGCGCCCCCCTGGAATACTTTCACGCCCCCCAGTTTGGGAACCACTGGATAAGGGTAAAATTGTTCTGTTAATGGTGACGAGATCAACTTCTGCTTTTACAAAAGGCAAAAAATAATTTTGTACAATTTCCCATAAAAGCGAAAGACCTATTATCATACATTTCAAATATCAAAATTCCGATACAAGTTGGTGGGACAACACCAGCCATTGTTAAATATAAAGGAAATAAATAAAAGGAAATCAATGTACAGGTTGCAGAGGATGTAGACATTTTAATTAATAGATGTCTAGGTTACAAAACTTACAATAGAACACAAATGTGATAATATAAAAGCTTTCTGTGACCAATAATTGCACAAAGTAAGAAAAAATTGAGAGATGTGTCAGTGCAACGGTGTAGTTTGCATGGCCATTAATAGTAACCTGAATACTCTTTATTGTGAGCGGAGGATGGAATTTTATATTAAACATATTGCCATGTGAATACAATGGACAAAGAAATCATAAGAAAAGTGTTTATGTTTTGTAAAATAAATGAATTATACCTTATCTTATATTTGCTTCATATACATGGGAATTATAATCTAACAAGAGAGCAATTCCTGCGGGGGTGGCCACATCCCAAAACAAATAGATAGGGTTAGAGGTGGTGGGGGTGTCTATCCCTCAGCACCCAAATTTTTCCCTCGGGGTGTATTCCCAAGGGCGGGGGGACTTTTTAGGCCACAGATTCAAAATGTAGAAAGATATTAGTGTCAGGTCCCTGCACCTTCCCATCTGGCTGGGTCGCCCCCACCGGCACCGCCGGTCACCTCCTCACCTCTGCAGCAAGCCTCTTCTGGGGACTCTCCTGTTGGGGATGTTCCTGGGGGCTCTCAGGGCTCATCGGGGGTCTCTCCAGGTTAATCAGATCTGCAGCCGCGGGACAATGTCGTGCGCGCGCGCCTGTGCGCGAGCCTTCGCCCGAATTTTAGAGGACTGGCAGGGGGAGTGTTCCAGGGGCGGGTCCCGGGCGGGTCCCTCCCACCTGGGCAGCCCTGGGAGGACACTTCCTATAAAAGCCTGCCAGTCCTTCAAGTCTGTGCTGGTGTATTACAGCTTCCTGCCTCCTTGTGAATGATAGTGTGTGTTTATCTTGGCTTGATCTCCCGGTACCCGACCCTGCTTTGTCCCCGACCTCGTCTTGACCTCCGGCTCCCTGACCTCCGCTTGTTATCGACTCTCCGTACCGTCTGCTGCCTGCCTCGACCCATGCCTGTCTCTGGATTCCGTATTGTCTACCGCCTGCCTCGACCCTTGCCTGTACTACGTTTACGCACTGACCTCTGCCTGCCTTGACCTACGCTCCGGACCTTGACTACGCTACAACCTTCCCCCTTAAAGGGACACTCTCAGGAACACCTGTCCACACCTACCTGGGGGGGTTTGCCAGGGAAGCAGGACCTTGCCACCCGAGTGCAGGAAAAGTCAACAGGGTCCCCTCAAGGGATTCCTGCCTATCTCCCATTAGGGGGGCTCTGGGTGAAGACCCTTGGGTGGCTTAGACTCCCTGCTCCTGGTACCCCCGCGTCAACCCAGGTTCTGCGGGGAAAACCATAACAATTAGACCGTTTTAGGACAGTTTTCTTATAAACAGTTCATACTATTTAATTAAAAGAAAAAATTATTCTACACATGGTAGGGTACATGATATCATGGAGAAAACAAGTGGTACATATAGATACATGTCGCATACATGTTAGGTACATTGATTGTATATATCCATGCGTATAAGGTAGGTATATATATAAACATATGCTGTAGGATATGGATTCGATCAGAATCTACCCCAACGCGCGTTTCGTCGTTCACTTCCTCAGGGGGTGTATTCAGTTGGGTACGATAGTGTGTGCTAACGTGGAATTTGGAGATAACCCAGTCGCCATCACTCAGACACTTATCTGGACTACTCCTTTACACTGATTCCTCTATACTAACCGGTTCACAGATTGGGACGGTGCCCTGCCTATTGGGCCTGTGTGGCCACTCGTTCCCCCTGAAGGGCAATCCCAACTGGGACATAGCCACCACTGACCCTTTAAATACCAGTCGCTATCGTACCCAACTGAATACACCCCCTGAGGAAGTGACTGACGAAACGCGCGTTGGGGTAGATTCTGATCGAATCCATATCCTATAGCATATGTTTATGTTTATATATATACCTACCTTATACGTATGGATATATACAATCAATGTACCTAATACCCTGTATGCGTCATGTATCTATCTATGTACCACTTGTTTTCTCCATGATATCATGTATCCTACCATGTGTAGAATAATTTTTTCTTTTAATTAAATTGTATGAACTGTTTACAAGAAAACTGTCCTAAAACTGTCTAATAATGTCCTACTAATGTCCTTCTACACCTTGAATCTGTGGCCTAAAAAGTCCCCCCGCCCTTGGGAATACACCCAGAGGGAAAAATTTGGGTGCTGAGGGATAGACACCCTCACCACCTCTAACCCTATCTACATGGGAATTATATTTAATGCTATTGAGAAAGACTGGACTTTAAAGCGCACTTAAAATCACCAGATAAACTGTTGCCCCTCGCTGGCCAACCACCTATTATTGGGGCAATCTGTAAATAAAAGATTAAAAAAATCCTCACCTGTAAGGAGATATTTGTGTATTTCTCCTCTCACTGGCCTCCTCTGAAGCACACTGCGACGATACCGATGTGTCAGATGGCACATTCTTAAAACACAGCTTTTCCTGTCTATTTACCTTCGGTTTTTCCCACTGAAAGACATTGTATCTGGTGGCCATTAGTGATGGCCGAACGTCGGCCAGATCCGTCCTCAAACAGGCGGGTCGGACTTTTAAAGAAATCCGCCTGTTCGCAGGCAGATTTAAATTCCCCGCCTCTCGGCAGGGAATTTGAATCGGAAGACCTGGAAGGGATGTCAGTGACGTCACATCTGAAACGCATAGTTCCTGGTTTCAATTGACGTCACTGACGCCACTACCTGTTTTCAGAGCCGGCTTTTCACTGGAAGACCAGGTTCTCTACCTAGTGAAAAGATTCTTCCTCCGACGAGATCTTGCTGCTCCTGATCCTGCCGGAGGAAGAATAGTAAGCTCCTTCTCGCGGGCGAAAGGGTCAGGTCGAACACCCGTACTGCTCCCCGGCTAAAAGAATGCGAACATCCATGTGGCAGACAGTTCGGCCATCACTAGTAGCCATTTGTGTTGTTGTAGCCTTTACCTGAAGGACTGTAAGCTACACAGAAGTTAATATGGCGACTTCCACAGACGACAGCAGGGTAGGTAAGTATATACTTTTTTTTTTTTGGAGCAACTTTGAGCCATTAATTACATTTTTGGGGAGTTTCTTTTTCTTTAGGCGGGCTTTAAAATACCAATATTATCAATAATGCAACTAGTGGTCGTCAAGAGTCTGTGTTTATAGAGAAGAGAGCTGAATGCATCGATTACCTGTTGTGCTGCTGATATTCTAATGCTAGCCATACACATGCCGATGTGTGCAGGCAGACTAGTCCCGATGTGCACTGAGATTTAAACGTGATAACATCATCACGTTTGCACCCCGGTGCATTATGGGGCCCCTTCAGTCGTCCGGCACGCGGGACGGGGACCCAATTGACATGCAGATGCAGCAACAACAGCGCCGGGCTTGTCACTGACTGGGAAGCAGATCGCCTGGCCCCCCTAGATGGGAGGGCCCCCTGTACCAGCCTGAAGGCTGCCCTGCTTCTATATACCCATTTACCCTAGATATTATTGTATCATGAGCATTTTTCTAATTAGTGAAGCAGGAAAGGTATACACAATGTGCACTGATAATTATAATTATAATAATTTTTGTTCTTGTAATGGAAATATTCATGCAATTTGTATCAGAGACACTCTATAGTTAAATGAAATGTGTGGGGTGAGGTATACCCTTTGTGTATAAGTGTGATATAGTGTTGAGCGACATTATGAAAAATTGTTATCATACTTACCTGTAATTTTCCTTTCCTGGCTTTCACCTTGTGTCAGCCTACCACGGGTCAGCTCCGCCCCCTTGACCCCTTAGGACAACCCTAACTAGCCCTATAAAAGCCCTCCCCTTGGGCTTCCACAACAAGCCTCGCGACGGTTCGGGCGGGAACAGAGGCTGACATGAGGTGTTAGCCAGGAAAGGAAAATTACAGGTAAATTTGATAACATGATACGTTTTCCGTATTCCTGGCCTACCTCATGTCAAACAAGCGAAAAACAAATACATACGCCAAGGGGATGCAAACAACCCAACTTTAATGTGACAGAGCAGATGCGAAAATCGTAGGACCCATGGTCCCCTCAGGAAATCTGGAAACATCCAAACGATCGTGCCGGACAAATGTGTTTGCCGAGTACCAGCTTGCTGCCTGGCACACCACTTCTGCCGGGACCGAAGAGACTGAAGCCCATGAAGCCTCTGGTAGAGTGTGCCCGAACATCCGAAGGAGGAGGTAGACCTGTGGCTCTTCCAAACTTCTGAAAGGATGACTGTGTGGGTCTCCATGGCCAGGAATATTCCCTACCCGGTTTGTAGGCTCTGGCATCCCGGTACTGATCTGTGTAGCCCAATGGGAGGGCTTTTATATGGTTAGTTAAGGTTGTCCTAAGGGGTCAAGGGGGCGGAGCTGACCCGTGGTAAGCTGACATGAGGTGGGCCAGGAAATGGTATATTGGACTTTGCGTAACTTTGCATGTATATATATATATATATATATATATATATTAAGCAACATTCGAAATTCGTAAAATCAATTTGACTGTATTCTATTGCCTTACATCGCATATGGCTGTTCGCAATTATTCGCAAAGATTCTCAATCCAGCTTCTCCTCTTCATTCTTTGATCTTAAGCTAGCCATACATGTGTCGACTCCTGAGCGATCGATCAACCATCCGATTGATTCCGGTAAAGCCACAGGTGCCGATCGATTGACCAGTCAAGTCTGCGCCTACCACCTTAGGCCACCGATTCCTGGACGATTCTGTTCCCGATCGATCGATTCACAAATGTCAACTCCCCTTGATGTGGCCCGATCGATCAGAAAACACCAACAGGTTGGTTCTCTGGCCGATCCGATTTGGGGGCCATGTCGATCGGGCGGGGTTGATCGGTCAAGGTGGGCTGCACTCGATTCCTCGTCGATCAATCGGCGTGCACGCGCCCGGTGATCGATCGACCAGGAATCGTGTGGGAAATCGACCCGTGTATGGCTACCTTTAGACAGTATGAGTGTTGTGTGTATTGCGCGTATCCATTTGCAATGCGCATAAATATGCGCGATGTATGCCGGTAAACAATGTTGAAGCATAATATGACGAATATCCACCATTGAGAATATCTAAGCGCACATTCGTGAAATATTGCAAATTCTTGAATAACGGATTTTCGTTGAATGTATTCGAATTTCGAGTATTCTCGCTCAACACTAGTGTGATAGTGGAGTCCGAGCACAGGGATAATTGATTTGTATAAGATGGGGTGAAAGGTATATTGTCAGGCAGCAGGTGATAAGGAGAAAGGAAGACACCAACACACACAATCATGTGTAGATTGCACGCGGCGTTTATCCTGTGATACATCTCCTATTGGTAAATAAGCTCCATGTTTGCCTAACAAGCTGCGAGACAGTGTACACTGTGTGTGTTGTCTTTATCCTTCTCAGTGTCTTGTTCACCTCTGCGTGAATCCGCTTGTTTGTTAACTCCGGCTGTGATGTGGATATTAGGCAGTGCTAAGCATTCCAAGTGACAACACAATGCTCCCCCTGCCCCGTACACAACGTGCTGCAGTCTAAATCTAAACGCCACCATTACTCCACATTACATGCATTTCCTGGAATATTTGTATAGTGTTCTATGAGTTAGGGTCCCCATACACGGGTCGATTTCTCATTTGATTCTTGCCTGATTGTCACGCCTGTGCACGTCGTTCGATTGATAAAGAATCATTCACTGTCCTCCTTGAACGATCAATCAAACGGTTGTCGAAATCGACTGGAGAATTGATCGTACAGGAATCCGACATGTCGTTTTTTTGGGGTTGATCATTTGCCTTCAAAGTACGTTGGTGGTGGTCATCGATCGACTCGTGCCATTTTTTGTATGACAATGACATCTTTTTCGCTCCAGAACATTCTAGAAATCGATCTGGTGAAAGTTGATCACTGATTTTTTGTTGACTGTGATCGAATCGATAGTCGATCGGGAAGAAATCGGCCCGTGTATGTGGATCTTTACGTTGTATTCACATACCAGAAGGCATCATAAACGTGCATGGATGGATGGATGTTGGGCGGGAGATGGGGGAGACATAGCCTGTTGTTGTGTTGATCGCGAATATTCTAATCGTAAATTTCTATTGCCAATATCGGCACTTCAAGAATTACCAGAACTACCGTGCATTGCGTTTACAATATGTGTATGGACAAGTGCCAATTTGCGCAATGACTTACTCATTACTGCGAATATTTCCAATTTGCAAATATGAATATTGCCTATGCTGCTCATCACTAGCCTGATGCATAACCTTACACTAGGTCCACACCTGCACGTAATACTGAACCTAAAAAGGTAAATAAACCCCAAAGGCCAATGGTAGAGTTAATTGTCAGAGAAAACATAGACAAGTTAAAGCCCAATAGAAACCCTAGGGCAAACGGTAGAAATTAAACCAGAGTACAGTGAAATTGAAAATTGTGTGTGTCCTTCCTACTATTACTGCTCAGAGAAACATTTGCAAGTTTTACCTATTAAAGATCTGTATACTATGGACCGACAATTGCCGTCTCACTTTTATGGTAGGATATGAAAAAAATGAGAAATAAAATTATTACTTGTTGCACCCTGATGTTATTTTAAAAATGTTTCTGGAGTCTGGACTCATTCTTCCGAATACTTAAAATAGACCTATTGGGGAATAAGAATATAGTATAACCCATAATGATATTTATTCTCCAGATTTAGGGCTCTATACCCAGGGGTGGGCAACGTTTTTGACTTGTGGGCCACAATGGATTTTTAAAATTGACAGAGGGAATGCAAATTCTGCATACTAAGGTTGGTTGCCCATTAGGATTACATGGGGGGGGGGGGGGGGGGGGGGTGCCAGTATTTGACAACTTAATTTATAAGGGAAATATTACAGGAAGTGATGTCACGAACGGTATTCAGAACGCAAAAGAGGTGAGGTCGAGTTCCACTTCTGTGTTCCAAATACAGGAAGTGATTTTCATAAAGTCACATCCTGGATCGAGAGGTTTACGGTCTCCTCCCTCATATTCACTACTTGGCTAACTTAGAAGGGATGGGGCGTTCCTATACCTCCTAATTGGAGGTTGGTGATCCTGTTACTCTTAAAAACATTATTATATATTCGCAATCCATGCCCATAAGCATCCCAATGCGAATATTCGAGATTGCGAATATTTGCGAAATTTGCGAATTCTCGAATAGCCAATATTCGCAGAATATATTCGAAATTCGAATATTCGAGCTTTACACTAGCTACTGGTTGTCTAGCAGTACTGGTTTAGGGTGCTCTGCAGGCCAGAATTTGGATTTGTGACCAGCAGGTAGTTTTTAATCATTATGGGAGTCTGAGTTGTATTTTGGAATCCTCTCAAATGCAAATGGGCACATAGCCTTATGTGATCATTTCAACTGAAATATCAACTGTCTGTATTGCAATATAGTACCAAGAATTCTCCACTGAGAAGCAAGCTGGAATTATATGTGGCTGGTTATACTATGAAAACTTTGATAGTGTTCCTCTGCACCATATGGTGGCTGGCTGCTCGGATCTGTATAAGAATAAGTAATCGCATCTGTTTTTCTCAGCTACACAATTTGTATTTCTTCCGAGCTGCTCTCTGGGTCAGTAAAATCCATGGTAAGAGATGGTGTAAAGTCTGCGTGAGCCACATAAAGAACAAAGGTATTGGACTTGTGTCATGTAAAACCATTATGTAATTGGAGATATAATAGCTTCGTTCCTTCTGTCTCCTAGATATGAGCTAACGGCGTATTTGTTGCATTGGCCAGTGAATTCCATTTATTACTGGTTTAGGATTTCCATTTCCATCACCCATTTGTGCATTTTCAGTGAGCTTTAATGTGCATAGACCTACAGGGAACTGCAAAAGATAGACTTTATTACACGGCAAACAGACTTTATGTGAGAGTAAATCAATGCTTTTGTTCCAAAATGTTTTAGAATAACTTCCTCGGAGCATCGTAGAACTCATGAGAATTCAGCGACAACTCAACAAACCGAGGATGCTCGACCTAACCACAAAACGGTTTCATCCTCAAAGCTCTCCGTATACAAGTGCTGGATAAGACGAGCACACGGTGTGATGGATAGTGATGAGCGGCATTGGTTATATTCAAATTTGCAATATTTGGTGAATAATTCTAAAAAAAATTGATTCGATATTTGCTAATATTCGCAATCGCGAGCGCATTGCGAACGTATAATATAATGGCCTCGTAATTACCTTCAAAATGAATGGTCACATGTGCTATTTATTTTCATGGCCTTAAGCATCCAAGTGCAGAATATCCCGAATATTCGAAATTGCGAATATCCGATGCCATATTCGTGAAACTTGTGAATTCTCCAATATATATTCGAATATTCGAGCTCAACACTAGTGATGGATTTAAACTCAATCCACCAAAATACCTAGAAAGCCCATCATATACTCAAACATAGCATCTTTTCAACAAGTTGAAAGAAAAGCCTTAAAAGAAAGCCTTAAGCCGGCCATAGACATCTCAATCTATGGCCGGCTTGTAGCAGACTCCTCACAGCTATGGCCGGGAATCGGCCCGTCTATGGGGGGCTTTAGTTAGCCCACCCCTTATGTAGATGTTACCATTTCAGGCATGTAACATTGCAATAGAAGCACATTGATGAAGACTCCAGAGTAACAACAAAGTAATATTTTATTAACATCAGGCCCATTCAAAACAAAGTAAACCGTAACAAATTCAAATTATTTTCCTTTTTAAGTTTTTAAGCTTTGGATAAGGTGAGGCATACGATTGGGATTTATAGAGCTTGAACCGGCGCCTTGTACGTTTCTTAGGTTGTATGCTTGTGTTTCATCCTTGTCTGTGTAGTGAAGCATTGTGCCAGTGTCCTTCAGGAAACATCTTTTTATTGTTTGAAAGGAAGTTATTAAATTAGAGGAAAGAGACAGGAAGATTGTCTGCAGCCTAAAGAAATGGTCGTCTGGCATGGGTAATCGCAGATTCCAAATTCATGCACAGAGATGTACCTGCTAGATTAAAAACCAGCTGTTTGTAAATCAAATGTGAGCCACGCTTTGCCTCCTGGAAATAAAAGGCATTGGATATTAAGTTTGTTTTCTAGATAAGCCATTGTAAATGAGCTTTATTGTGATGTAAAAGCTCCCTGCTTCGTTGTGAGGCGGGTATTTATATATGCATGACATCTCTTTTTCCACAAGGTATACAGACATTGCTCTCTGCGTATATCACTGGGGTAGATCATGTCTAGTAAAGCTGTCTATTTCAGATTGGGCTGCGCTGGACCTCCATATGTGGGGTGCCTGTGGTTTGGTCAGTACATTTGGGCATCCATTTTGATGACAATGAGATGAAACATGTGGACTAGCTATGTCAATGTAGTAGGGCATTGACCCACTAGTTGACTTTGGAGGCAGAGTCAAGAGGAGTCGACTAGTCACCTCTCTGTGTTTGCGCCGGTAGGTGCACAGAGATAGAAGCGCAAGACCTTTACTCTCTATGTCACATATCTGTAGAAAGTGTGAAATAAAATTCAATTACTTATACTGAAAAATAGTCCATACGTCCTATATATTATTTCCTGGTGGGTCTGGCCCATGGAGGTAAGGGGAGGGGGGCGGGCCCACAACACCCGACTCTACCCTCTCACACCACCACCCCCACCCAACCGCACCCCCCAGTACACAACTTCTATATAGTAAAAGTGTGTGCATCCCTCCTTATAATCAGTATCTAAGCATTCCAGCAATGCCCAATTCAATTACATTCAGAACACAATGAATGGGTTGTGTTAATTGAGTGCATGTGCCTCCCATTGACGACAATGGGGCTATGACAGGGTTGTCTCCACAGCCCATCAGATCCCGGACCCGCTAGTCCAAACCTCCGTAGCGTTGAAATCAAGCTACGTCTATGGAAATGCAACGGAACCTTGAGTGGACACCAGCAGATCCCAGCATACAGTGGATCCTAGGCCTAAAGAAAACACAGCACAACATTTTTTTAATATGTCTATTAGAGATGGTCAAATTTTTCGACTTGCTAATTTTGTGAGCTTATTGCAAAGCCCCTGAACATAGTATCCTCACCAAAATTGCTGGAGATGTAGAGAAGGGTTGGAGGAACATTTGAAAAAAAAAAGGTTTGCTTTAGCACATGTAGTTTTTGCATAAATTAAGTTCAAATTTAAAGTCGAAATTCCGATTTTCGAAATTTCTACTTGACTTTGAACTTCATTTGTGAAAAAACTATTTGTGATAGAGACATACTTTCTTTTTTGAGTATACCCCCAACACTTCTCTACATCTCCAGCAAGTTTGGTGATGATACCATACTCAGGGGCTTTGCAATTAAGTCGAAACCGGCGAAATGGTCTCTAATGTCTATTGAGAATAAACCAAACTGCAAGAAATTGTTTATAAAAACCAATGTACACTTCTTTTTCCCAATACAGTTTTATTTGGTTTTGTATTTTAAATAACCAATGCTGGGTTGTTGCCCTCCTTTGGCCTCCCCTGCATCTCCTGATGTACCAGCCTGTCTCCTGAACATACACAGCAAACCTTCTTTGCTTCAGTCCAGGTGTGGGAGGAGCCTCCTCAGGAGACCATCAGCCACCTCATCAGGAGCATGCCCAGGCATTGTAGGGAGGTCATACAGACACGTGGAGGCCACACACACTACTGAGCCTCATTGTGACATGTTTTAATGACATTGCATCAAAGTCGGATCAGTCTGGAGTTTTTTTTTTACTTTCATTTTAGATCCATTCATTCAAATCTAGGTCTTAATTTAGTGTTCCCTATATTTTGGAGGGGGGGGGGCAGTGTAATATTAACCCTAAATCATTATAGTCTCCCCTTAAATCTTTTAACTTTAGGGATAGAACAACAATACCAAAATAAAGTTCTGCAGTTGTCTATCCAGCTAATGTACAGAGCAGAAACTATACAGCTGCAGAACCAATATGATTGGTGGTTCATTTGCTATAGGTGCTCTGCAAAATAATAATTCTATATATATTTATTTATGTTTTAATTTACTTTATAAGTCAATAGGATGTTATTTTAAGTTTAACGTGTCTTTTCTTTCATATGACATAAATAGTAAAGCTGGCCTTTCACTATTTTTAGATTTATAAAGCTACTTCGGTGTTCCAGTGACAGCACCATTTATCTTCAAGCAGCTGGAGTTGGCCTGAGTGTAGGACGGGTTTTGTATTTTTAGATTAAATCCCCCTTTTGGACTGCGGACACCCTTTGGCTTTCCTATAGAACCTACCCTGCAATCATAGTCTTTTATGAAGACCTCTTTAAAGTTAACCTGTGCTTTGTCCGATAGTGGCGCCTTGTCAGTAGCGTTTCGTTTAGTGAATAAAGGGGTTTTTTATGATCTTTACAACGGCGATGTGATCTGGTTTTTGTGTTTTGTAATGTGTCATAGAAAGTGACCTGTCGGGAACTGAAGCTGCAAGTCTGAAGATATACAGTATATGATATCACACTTTATGTGATTCAATCATTTGAAAGGTTTAAAAATACTATTAGCATTTAAGTTAAAATATTTTAAGACTAAGGGGGGGGTTCCACATGCGTCGGGACCCCCTCCACTAAGTGTATTGCTTGGCGGGGATCCCGATGGAGCACATTCACTTACCTGCTTCACAGCGCCGAGCAGTTCCGCCGATGCAAGGCTGAACCTAGTGGAGTACGTTGAGCCTCTGCATCGGCGGATGTCTGAGCACAGCACCTGGCAAGCAGGTAAAGTCTACGTGCTCTGTCGGGATCCCCGCTTAGCGGAGGGGGTCCCCATGGATGTGGAAACATAGCCTTAAGCAGGGAACATAAGTATAGATATGAGCTAGATCAAAGGCCGATTCGAGCGCATCGTGCATCTTTCTGCCCCATAACTAATGTGGCCTTCCCAGGGATATCGGACATGACCGTAAATCATGGTCAATGTCCATTGCTTTGCATGGGGATTGCGGGGTCTCTATGCAAAGCAGCCGCTAAGCTGGAGACACAGCAGTGCTGTTGCCGGGAACCTCAATCGGCTCCTATATCGAGCCGTATGTTCCCAGCTTTAATCTACCTGGCGTTACTGGCCTTTTGTGCCAATCGTGGTGGAGTAAACTGTACTCGGCCGTGACTCTCCGTCCTCCCCTCGGCTCTCTACTCAATGCCAATTAGACGCCGGTGATGTGTGCGGGAAAAAGCAACACCCCCATTAACATGGAGGTCTATGGCGCCACCCCCTTCCCCCCCCCCCCCCTTGGACCGGAAGGAATCTGTGAGCCTGTAGCGATGCAGAAGTATGTAGGTTCACAGTATCCCGGCATGGGTACTCACTGTGACCATATTGAGTTTGGGCATAATGCCAGGGAGGTTAATGCTTTATCTTGTGAAGATCTGTCTGGTTTGTCTGGTCTGCCCTTGCCTATGCCTATGGCCATACACGGTTTGATATTTCTGTTTGATCGGCCTAAAACGATTGATCTTTTTGTTGATCACATGTGTATCAATTCCTGCCCAGGAATTGATTCCCAATACGATCAACCAAAAGTGATCGATGCACGGTACTTTCCCCAGAACCTCCAATATTCCAGATTACGAAGATATAGCGCCATATTCCAGATCTTCATGAATTCTCGAAGTGACGATATTCTCAATAAAAATGTGTGATTTGAATATTTATGGACTACACATTAATTCCGCCATGATTTCCCTTTATAATGGCGGCTGCGTTTAGTGTAGCGCTGGGCATTCTGGTTCAGGTATCTGATGCCTCAAATCCCTACACATAGCCAGCGCTGGGATCAGTTACATCGGAGTTGGCCCTCAATGACACCTTATATTCTCTATATTTGTCTGTCAGTTTGCTTTATTCTGCGTTTTTCATTTTCCGTTTTTTAAGGTTATTTGTAGAACAATAAACAAATCAAAGATAATAAAAGCAGACAAAGCAGAACAATGCGAGCTGAGAATTATGAGAACATTGGGTCAATCACCAGACACAAGGCCAACCCAATTACACAGCGCAGATTACAACAAAGCGAAAATACTGCCAACGTTTAATAAAACATATTTATGGCGGTTTCAGGCTCCGATAAGAGCGTTGCTTTGTTGATAACAAATGTTTTGTGTGTTCTGGCTCAGATCATGGGCAGAGCCGTTCTCAGATGTCTCTGTCGTGTGCGCAGATTTGAAGAATTTCATAGAATAATACAGATCAGCTCTGCCTCTTTTTTGGCTTCACTGTTCACACATCATATCTAAGGCTATGTTTCCACTTAGACGAATACACCCGCGGTAAAAAAAATAAAATTGGACGCGATTTTTCGACCGTGTCCACACACGAGATGCCGGCGATGTGTAGAGAGGAGGGCGGTGAATCTTCTGTTTTTGCGTTTTGTAATGTGTCATAGAAATTTACCTATCGGGAACTGAAGCTGCAAGTCTGAAGATATACAGTATATGATATCACACTCTATGTGATTCAATCATTTGAAAGTTTTCAAAATACTATTAGCATTTGAGTTGAAATATTTTAAGACTAAAGCCCCCCATACACCTTAAGATCGATTCATACAATCTCCATTAGATCTACCAACAGC
>CM070034.1:98499528-98515871 GCA_036250615.1 Ptychadena robeensis
CCCGAAAATAAGACGTAGGGCATCTTTGGGAGCAAAAATTTATATAAGACACTGTCTCATATTCGGGGAAACGCGGAAGCTGTGAATCTGTGTGTCATTGAGCAACAGAGTATAGGGGTTATTAGCAGGGAACACATGACAGTTATTAAAAATGTCCACTAGGTAAACAAACTCCGGGGACGTGGTTAGCGTTATTTACTTAGAAACTCAGCAGAGTAAGGCGACCTATATCATCGTATAAGAAATTAGCGGACTCGTAAAGCGAACACACATGCTATTACATTGAGAGGTCGAATCGGTTTTATGAGCCATTTTAAGGCTTCGGGAGACTTGTCAGTGAAAGAGGACGTGAGGATAGGAATGGGTTCAACTCTCTTCTCAGGTTTAAGCTTGTTAACCTCCCTAGCGCACCGCCCATATCGCGCCGTTTACAACGGCACGATATGGGCGATCAAGGCAGTGTACATAGTACATGTACATAGTACACTGCCCGCCGTTTCCGGCATCCTGCCGGAGCTCTACGCGCAGCTGTTGTCATTACTGACAACAGCTGCGCGGGAGAGAAAGCCGGCGCTCCTCCATTAACATGGAGGTCTATGGCGCCGCCCCCCCCCCCGCCCCCTTCCGCATCACCGTGACGCGATCGGGGCGGAGCCGCCAACCCGGAAATGCTGCGGCGATGTAAACAATCGCCGCAGCTTTCCGGGGAGGCATAAAGTCTCCCCATCGGCGGCTTCCCGGGCGGTTGAGGCGAGCCTAAAGCTCGGACGAGCTAGGCTCGTCTCAACCGCTAGGGAGGTTAATATATAAATAATTTATAAAAAACATTTTATAAATATTACATTACATATTTATAAATATTACATAAAAGAGAAAATAACTCATAATGAAAGTTATCTACAGAGTTTCCCTGAAAAGAAGACAGTGTCTTATATATATTTTTGCTCCCAAAGATGCCCTACGTCTTATTTCTATAAGTTTCTTATTTCATTCTATAGTCATGTATATATAATTAACACAGTCCTAGGTCACATCTTTATTTGGGGAAGCCAATTAACCTGCTGCATGTCTTTGGAGGAAACCCATGCAGACACGGGGAGAACATGCAAACTCCTTGCAGATAGTGCCCAGGCCGGGATTTGAACCTAGGACTCTAGCGCTGCATGGTCAGAGTGCTAACCACCTGAGCCACCGTACTGCCCTATGGATTTTTATTCACGTTGTAAGTTCTATCCCTTAGTATACATCAGTGGTTACCAAACTGGGGAGCGTGAAGGTATTTCAGGGGGGCGCAGGCCCTCATTCTTAACCTGTCTTTGAATAGGGAGGGGCTCGATAATGTCCCTGCAGGGAATGTTTGGGAACCACTGGTATACATGTAGAAATATTGCATTTGACCTTTCAAGTCTCAGATTCTCATATTAGAGGAGAGGAAGAACCTACTTTTAATACTCTTCTCACTAGGGACTCGGAAATCTTTGTGTAGGTAGGGGGGTCAATATTTGAGTAACAGAATTCGCAGCGGATCCAGGCAGGTTTGTAATAACGCACTATATGTACCTTTATCCCCTACAAGGTATTAGGAAAGCTGGCAGCGCGCCGTTTCTGCAGAATAGTGTCATTGACGCTTTA
This sequence comes from Ptychadena robeensis, assembly GCA_036250615.1. Classification (NCBI taxonomy): domain Eukaryota; kingdom Metazoa; phylum Chordata; class Amphibia; order Anura; family Ptychadenidae; genus Ptychadena; species Ptychadena robeensis. The sequence goes on from CM070034.1 coordinate 98,501,161, forward strand.
TATGAAACGTATCTGCAGCTGGCAATGAGTGTTAGGAACAGGGAATCTGCTGCGTGCTTGTTAATGAGACGGATAACAAGAAAGAGCGGCAGGGAGGGGAAGAAAGGGAGAAGAAGAAGACGTGAACGAGATATATAGAAAAACAGAACTTTTCTACATGACGGGTGATAAATCCAAAGTCTCACCACACCCTAAATACCGCATCCTTCTCATGGTAACTGGTCCCAGGGACATGGTCCCCGGAGATGTCTGTCTCATAGAAACGCAGGTGAGTGATGATGAAATTGAAGGGACCCAAGAGTACCAACTTGGTGAGTGCATGGTGATGCTGCATCTATAGAACGCTTTTACGCTGAATCATACACAAACATGTTGCTAAAGTTGCCCATTGTGTTATACAAAGTGATGTACATCGATTCGCCGTTCAAGGCTAGAGCGCAGCGTGGTGAAGTCATCACAGTGCGCTCAAGGGTTCACCGATTCAATGGGTATCCACCCATGTATGCCTTAAAAAAGATAGAGGAGATTCCTCAAAGTACAGCCTCATATCTGTTTGTATAGTATATATAGCCTTATGGATATACACTGCCCAGTGTACAAAAAAATAGGTCACACACGCTTATATATTGTTTAGCTTTGAATACGGTACGCATTCGTTATGTTAAGCTTCTGCGATGTCACGACATATATTTCCACCAAGATCTTGCAGTAATGGAAGAGTCTGACCGCTGCGCAAAGCCTTCTCCAGCACATCCCACAGACTCTCAATGGGGTTAAGGTCTGGACTCTGTGGTGGCCAATCCATGTGTGACAATGATGTCTCATGCTCCCTCAACCAGCCATAGCTACATCCAGCTTATGCCTGCCATACACACAGCGATTAGCAGCCAATTTTGCCGCTGACCGACGGGCGTGTGCGCTCGCGACCGTCGGGAAAATCGGCCGCCAATCGGGGGTGCCCACATGGGGCGACAGATCCCTGTTGCCCCACAGCTCAGCCGGCCAGGGAACGGACATGTCCAATGTTCTCTGGCCGATGCCATTACTTTCAATGAAGACCAATATAATACCATACCCTCATGGGATCATTGTGGTATTTCTCTCTTGTTTCAATGAAGACCGGCATCTTCATTGAAGATAACAGCCGGCACACAAAGGGTGCCCGCCGATGCAGGCAGCTCGGGAATGCAGCGTGATGACGCCATCACGCTGCATTCCAGAGCTCATCGGAACTGGTCTGTCGGCACCCACTCGGTGGGTGTATGGCAGGCTTTACTTACATGCTAGTCAATTACAGGTCTGTATATTTCGGGTGATTATAAGACAAAGGAGAACTGGCAGAAAATACAGAGATTGGTGAAGGGAATAAAAATATAAAGTGACTGAGCAGACTCCAGGAGCAGAGAAATTCAAACCACTGTGCTAATTGCAAAGCTTCTGTGCTGTCTTTGGCATTACTATCATGATTATCTGAGGCTCATTACTATGACGAATATTCACTTCAATATGATTACCGTATGGGTGTGCTCGTCACAATCTGATTTTATTCATCTAGTTTTTTATTTAAAAAAAAAGACCTGCGGCTCAAACTACCAAAAAATGTGCATCAGACTTTTTGCTCTGCAGTAAGAAGAGGGGCTTATTATTCATTGCTGCGCCCTGCTATGTAATGGCAACAAGTGCCATGATAAAGAACAATATCACAACTCAATCTTATTAAGCCCCCCATACACCTTACAATCTTTCCATACAATTTCTGTACAATCCACGTTTCTTCTACCAAAACCATGTAATATGAGGAGCTTTCTAAACCTTCTAATCACTATGTATTCTATCAGGGAGGACCCGGCACTACATAGCAGTGATATATACCTTCCAATTACTATGTATTCTATCAGGGAGGACCCAGCACTACATAGCAGTGATATATACCTTCCAATTACTATGTATTGTATCAGGGAGGACCCAGCACTACATAGCAGTGATATATACCTTCCAATCACTATGTATTCTATCAGGGAGGCCCCAGCACTACATAGCAGTGATATATACCTTCCAATCACTATGTATTCTATCAGGGAGGACCCAGCACTACATAGCAGTGATATATACCTTCCAATCACTATGTATTCTATCAGGGAGGTCACTATACAACATAGTTGTTGGTATATCTAAAGGAAATTGTATGGAGTGATCTTAAGGTGTATGGGGGGCTTTGCTGTATCCCAACAGTGTGAAATGGAGAAGCAAGGGAGCAACATAAAACTTACAGTAAATCACAGGTTTGGAAATCAAAAAAGTGCTGATAAAATATTTGGAATTATTTATATATATATCGGATGTCACTTTTTAATTGGACCAGGTGGTGTCCTGAAAGGAGTCCGGGAATTCATTGAACAGCAACATTAGGTTGCTGAGTGTTTTGTATTTTTTTTCTTATGGAGTCCCGGACTCTGGAATGGAAAGGATGGAACTGGATGGGCCATTCCATTCTGCCCAGGAACACCAAAGGTTTAACACCTGCTTAATGTAGTTGGGTGTGCCTCTACATAAAGACCAGTGTGACCAGTGTGTCAGGGCTCTTGACCAGATAGGAGCTACTTGAGCAGTGGATACAGGGGTTCACAAGGGGAATGGGTCCCAGGCCTGTTGCTGCTGGAAAACCAGTGACATTTTTCCTTGAAGCTAAAGGGAAGTACCCTGGTTGGGTTTGTGCAAGTCAAGAGGCTTAGTATTGTCTGTTGACATTTGTTTCCTTTGTATATTAACCCCTGCGAGGGTAAGTGCTGTTTTGGACAATAAATATGGGCAGGAAGCCCTAATGAGAACCCTGGTTTGTGGATGTCCCTCATTAACAGTTGCAGTTAAAAGCTGAACCCACACAATATATATATATATATTATTTTTAATGATCATATTATAAGTGTAATAGAGAAACCGTTACAAATGTTTTTTTACAGGACTGCTGGGGTGGGCCCTGCCAGAGAGGCATATTTCCCCTACATGCAGGCTGCGATCCCATTGGGTGTTTTTTCCTTGATGGAGTTTGGGATAGTATTGGTCAGCAACAGTTGGTTGCTGAACAGTTTATTTTTTACTTTTGGTTATGGGGTCCCAAACTCTGGTATAGGAAGGATGGAACTGGGTGGGCCTTCCTATCCCCCCAGAAACACGCAAAGGGTTAACACCTTATTTGCAGGTGAGTGGAGTGGGGTGTGTCTCCACAAAAGCATCAGAGACCTCAGTGTCAGGGCTCCTGATAGAAGTTGGAGACAAGGCTTCAGACCAAGTAGAAGACAGGGCCCACTAGGAGTGTGGGGCCCAGGCCTACTGGAGCAGTTGATACAGGGGGGGGGGGCTTACAGGGAGTGTGGGGCCCAGGCCTGTTGCTGCTGGGAAGCAAAGTGTAGGACAACGGTTTATGTTGAACATTTGAAAGCCAGGAGGCTTGGTATTTTCAAGTGACTTTTTGTTTCTTTATTTGGATTGCCATTAACCCCTTTTCTGTTTGCAAATAAATACGGATAGGGAGCCCTAAAGAGACATGTTTGGGGGACGTACCTTATTTACAGATGCCATTTGAGGCTGATCCCCCACACTCTAAACATACTATAGTCCCAAGATACATTTGTCCTCTATACTTATTAAAGCCATAAAGGCCACGACTGACTCTTGGTCATGAGATTAAATCTCATGAGATTAATCGGTTAAAGCACGCTCTAATTAAGTGCAAATAAATGCGATTTCTTGCAATGAACCTCATGAGATTAATCGTCCAAATAAATGTTCATTTCCTGATTTAAATCACCTAAGAAGTCTCAAATGAGCCATTAATCTCTTCTCTCCATTAAAGTCTGCGGAGGGAATTTATGCCCCTACCACTTCTGTGATGAGATTAAACGGCAATTCTGAGTGACGGAAAAGGAATATCGCACTTCCAAGATTAGAAATCGCTGAATGTAGCTGCACGCGCCGGAAGCCGGTCACTGCAATTCTGTCTATCCAATGTTTTATTTGAAACTTCATAAAATGGAAGAGTCAGAACGTAACACGTCTGTTATATAACTGGTGACACAAAAGGTACAGAAAATGCTGCACAACATACACTTCTGGAACTGAACCTCTATTAACCCCGTGAGGTGCTTTCTGAGGGCTTGTTTCCACTTTTGCGTTCTCGTGCGGTGAGAACGCATGGCATAGTTTTCGCGCATTTTCAAACGCGCCCCGAATACGCATCCGCGTCCACTCTGCCATGCGTTTTTGCGCGTTTTCGTGCATTATGAAACGCATCCAATGCTTTCCTATGGATGCGTTTTTGGGGTGCGGTTGGGACGCGGATGCATTTCAAAGCGCTGCAGGCACCCTCAAACGCATCCACATTCGAACGCGCACAACCACACCAGTGGAAACTACATTGAAGTTTCCAATGGATGCGGTTGTTTGCACTTGCGGCCGCGCTGTTACAAACGCGCAAAAACGTGGAAACAAGCCCTGAGTTCTGCCGTAGTAGATCACCCAGAACTCACATACATAGTGACCAAATAGTATTTTAGATTTTAGCTAAGCAAACTTAGCACAATGTACTCTGTATAAGGCTTTTATGCCATCTGTATGCATTTGTGCAATTTTTATATTCAAAATAGTGTATATATTTTTTTAAATATGCTATACATATACTCTTTTTCTTAGGAATAACCATTTGCACCATGAATTGTCCATGCATTTTCAGTTACAAAAGAGTTGGGCAGAATTGAAGCTTATCAGGGTATGAGACAGGGTAAGTGTATGTTTCGACGGGCGGGCCAGGGATGTCGACAGATCCGCATTACCTGTCTGCAGCAGCAGTTGTTCTCCCGGCGTTCTGCCGATTCTCTGTCCGGAAGGTCAACATAGTACAGTACATCAACCTCCAGCCAGCGGGTCAGCAAAATGGCTTGAGAACAGCCGCTGCTGCAGATAGGTAATGTGGATCGTGTCCGTCGGCATCCCCGCCAAGGAATGCGCTAAGCGAAGGAGGTGCTGACTGACCCGATAGCACCATGGAAACATAGTCTAAAGCAGTGGTTCCCAAACTTTCCTTGCAGGGCCCACCTTTTCTATTTAGGAATATTATCGAGACACCCACTACCTCCCTATTCAAACACAGGTTAATGAATGAGGGCCAGCACCCCCCCCCCCCCCCCCCTGGAAAACATTCACACCTCCCCAGTTTGGGGACCACTGGTCTAAAGAGTAAGCCACTATCCCCAATATTCATGCATCTGGCTTCCCGGCCATGTGTTTCAGGGGGATACCCTTGTGTATATGCAACCTTGTGTATTATAATACGATCATCCAGTGAACCCCAGGCATATAATAACCTATGCAAGATTGTGATTCAATACACTGTGGATCACGTATGGTAAGGAATTCTCTGAGCTGGGACGTATTCCCTCCTGAGGAAGCCATCTGCCTTGGTCTGAAACGTGCCGAGGGGTGTCGGGGTGCATCACAATGTGGTATGTTATCAGTATGACATCCCGCAACTTTGAAGAAACAAGTCAACAATCTATGAGAAAGTACCACCTAGTCGGAAGTTAGTGTGGCCAACATCCCGAATTAACAATTTGGAAAAGAGTGGTTAGGATATCTGAAAAGCTTCAGACCTCCCTCCACCAAGAGTTTTACTCCTAGCCCAATGCCAGGATGTAGGGACTTTAAGGCCACCTGAGTATAAGCTACATGTATTGTCCCCTCACATGGGAGGATTTAAACAGAAAAGTCCATAGAAAAAAATAATCAAAAAACAACAATTCAGAAGAAATAGAAAACATGAACAAAGTCAAAAAGAGTCCATACAGTCTTTTTAGTCCGGAGAAGATGTCAGAAGTATTATCTTCTCCCTTTATTGTGTGGACGTACGGCAGATAATAATTTGCAATGTCACTGTGTCGCCAGATGGGGTATTGTGGATTTATTTTGTATAGCCTTAAACAAGTCAACAATGATAACTTGAAATAAACAGAAAAGTAATGTTACTTTAGTCTGAACTGCTTCTCTACTATCATGGAATTTTAGGGCCCTTTTCACACTAAATGCGTTTTTACATAGACAATGTTACCATTCAAAGAAAGATAATGGGTAGTTGCGCACAACCTTCAGCAGTGATTACACAGCTATAGTGATATCAGTGGCCAGACAGGCCCTCAGTGGGTGTATGGGGCCTGAGCAAGGATCACAGAGTAAAATGGAGTCAGTATGAGGCTTTGTTTCCATTGAAGTGTTCCCGTGCGGTTGCAGCCATGCGGTTGCAGAACGCATGCTTAAAGTTGTCGCGCGTTTCCGCGCGTTTTTGCGATGCAATTTTTTTTTGTATTGCAGACGTGGATGCGGTTGGGGCGCGGATGCGTTTCAAAACACTGCAGCTAGCGTTCAGAAACGCGCCCTAAACCGCATCCGCACCCGAACTCCCACAACCGCACCAGTGGAAACTATATTGAAGTTTCCAATGGATGCGGTTGTGTGCAGGGGCGGCCATGCGGCGGCCGCGCGGCTGCAACCGCACGAGAAAACTACAATGGAAACAAGCCCTGAGGGATGGGTGTTTAAGTTGTGTGTAGGTGTGCAGCTCTCAAAATGGAGGAGTGTGGCCCCATGTAACAGACAAATAAGAACAAGGACAGAGGCGCACAACCTAGTACAACAAATGGTTTAATAATCTGGAATAGGATAAGATTAAAAAAAATGACATGTCTCATTTTGTTTCAATTTGTTTTATATTATCCTTTTCCAGATTATTTAACCATTTGTTGTACTAGGTTGTGCGCCTCTGTCCTTGTTCTTATTTGAATGTTACCATTGATACTGAATACGTTTTTTAAAACTCACTGCTGTATGCATTTTTTTATACATTTTTCCTGCATTTTTTTCAGTGATTTGTTCAAAAACACAAACACATATGTTTTTGTATGTATGTATGTTTTGCATATATGCGGAAACACATGCGCATATAGTGTGAAAGGGCCCTTAAGCTTCTTTGACAATGGTAGCTGCCCAGTTTAAATTTAACACTGTAAACCAGACCAACCTTTATGGCAAATCTCAGAATCCCGTATATGTGATTAGGGCCCCATACACATCTGACAAGAAGGATACAAGTGGTACCGCACACTTTGTCTAAATGTTTGGTAACTGTGTGTGATCAGGCATAGGTGTGATAGATCATCGTGACCTTGCCTTGTGTTGTTTCTTGGCATATTAATGTTTTCACTTCATCCTCTTTGCTGGCTCTTCCTCAGCATCTCATTCCCTGAGGTTTGCTCTGCACACATGTTGTTGCCCTGATACTCCCTCCGCACAAAGCAGCAGCGCGCGGCCTCTGCGCAGATAGCTCGCAGTTCACACAGAGCAAGAAAAACATGCTAAGGTGCGTGTAATTAACACAGCTGTAATTATAACCACCGGTGCCACGGCAGCTGTACGCCCAAAGATCCTTGTTATAGATGTAAAGTGTAACCGAGTCAATGAGAGACACGACCAGAAATCTATGGTGCGTTCATGTGTAATAACGCCAATGTGTTAACAGCGTGTGAGAGACTTGGTGTTTGGCAGAAAAGTTAATTTTACTTGCATGGTCAGTGTCACCACACGCGGCGTGAGATCCAGTGATATTATCAGTGTTCTAATGTGTGAACGTCTGTATAAGCAAAATCACAGATCTAACTAAAGATGCTAAATCATGGCAACCAGTGATATTGTGGAGATAATATACACAACACATGAAAGAATGGCTATTTCAGGAGTATTTGAGCAGTTAGGTTCCATTGACACTATCGGGGACACAGTGGCTATACTAGGAGGGTGGGGGACAGCTGTCAATCACTAAAGCCCCCCACACACGGGTCAATACCAATGGACATCACCAGCGTCACCCCCCCCCCCCCCCCCCCCCCCCCCGATGTATGCGAAGGAAGCTGGTGTTGAGCTTTGATGGCAAGTGCTCACTATGGACATCTTGTGGCTGAAGTTGATATTGCAGTTTGAGATCAACGCTTGAACATAATAAATAGCTGTACAAACAACTTCCTTTATCATGTATACACTACTGTAAAAGTTACATTGTTTAGATTGCCAGAATACTTTCAGTTTTTATTGTTACATGTATACAATTTATGTCAGTTGGATAACCACAGGAAAACATTAATAACTATGAAAGGTTGCAGTTAGGGGGTGAACTTGGGAATGTAAATAACTAATCCAAAATAAAAGATTGGACTTCTAAGGCCATTGGAGATCTGGGGGATGAAAGTCAGAGTAGACATATGTAAGGGTAAAATCTGACATGTACACATGTATACATGTACCATTTAGCTGCGGCCGCCAAGACACAGAGCACCTCCAAGTTATTAGTACGCATATGAGCTGTGTAACAATAATGCCGGTACGCAGAGCTAGGTTTTGGCCCCTGTACCAGAGTACCACTTATGTGCACCTCTAAATATAAAGCTTCTTTGCTATTTTACATTAGACTTACAAATGGGTGGGGCAACAATGGACATGCACCACTAACACAGCTGGCTGACAAAATTGAGCCTCTTTTATGCATCTAACACAGTGTTGGGCAAACTTTTTGACTCGTGGACTACAATAGGTTTTTATATTTGATAGAGGGGCCGGACCAAGAGTCTGTAATGGCCGCCCGGCCAATGTCCTCCCAGCCTGGGTGGGATATTTAAATAGATTACAATTATAAATTTTCCATACTGCTAAAAAAAACTATTTAAAACGATATACCGTATTTTTCAGACTATAAGACGCACCCTGTTTTTAGAGCAGGAAAACAGATTTTTTTTAAAAATGTTCTAATCAGTTGGAAAATCTCCCTGCAGTACCCAATTTCAGCCACAAGAATGGTGTCACTAGAGAGCACACTTCAGGCAGAAGGGGGGGGGGGGGGATTCTGCAATCTTCCTCTCCCTTCTTGCCACCGTGTGAACTGAGCGGACATAGATGGAAGCTGCAGGCTGGAAGCCTCCATGTATGTCTCTCTGCTGTACAGCTTCTATCAGCAGCGCTCTGGTGGTAAAAGCAGAACAGTACAGATGAGGGATCTGGCTGTGGCCGCATCTCTCATCTGACAGCTCGGGAGAGCTTTCGGGAAGCCAAGGCACCTGGACCATAAGACGCATGCACTATTTCTCCCTTGTTTTTGGGGGTGAAAAAGTCTGATGTTCTGAAAAATATGGTATATATTTAAGAAAGTATTATATGGATAGTAGACCTGCAGACCTGGGCAAAAGATGGACTCGAGAAGGAGACCATGATAGTCATCCTCTAGGCATTATCTCCACTTATTGCAGGGAATGAGCGGAGGGGAGGTAGAGTGTCTTAACACCAAGGAAACAAAGGCCCTGGATCAAAAGACTAAACAGCCCCCGGGCCATAGTTTGCCCACGTCTGGTCTAACAAATTTATTTTCAATCCAGGGTGCCCAGAACCGCACAGAGGGAGGGCACCATGACGAAGGGTTATGGATGTGGGAGTGGCCTCAGCCCTCCCCGGAAGGGGCGCGGCTTCCAGGCACTTTTGTCCTGGAGCCAGAAGAGGGAGAGGCCTTTTCGTTCGGGACAGCACCCACCACCCACCCTCCCCATTGTTTAAGTTATGGTCATTATATGACTAATGTTTACAGGCTGTGGGTAAGTTGTATTTTTTGCACTTTTTCTATATAAAATACAATACTCCAAAGAGTTAAATTGTCTTGGTTTTATTTAATAAGTTAAGTGGGTTATGGGAACGGATCAGGAGTCCTGGGGTCATGACTGGGGCGTCCTCATACCCCAAGGTATTGGTCATAAAACAAATGATCAAGGTAATTATGCCAGTTCATTTTCTAGTTATGATCAAAACCTTTTCTTGGTTAAAAGTTTGTAGATTTCTAAAAATATATATTTAAAAAAAGAGGCTTTGGATAGTAAAGAAAGATTCTCTTGCAGACATGTTCAAAACATGGCCTCGAGAAGGAGACCATAACTTATTCATTTTCAATCCTGTATATGGTGTATATATGGTGTGTATATGCTGTATACAGTATATGGTGTGTATATATGGTGTGTATATGGTGTTTATATGGTGTGTATATATGGTGTGTATATGCTGTATATATGGTGTGTATATGGTGTATCTATGGTGTGTATATATGGTGTGTGCATATATGGTGTGTGCATATATGGTGTATATATGGTGTGTATATGGTGTGTATATATGGTGTGTGCATATATGGTGTGTGTATATGCTGTATATATGGTGTGTATATGGTGTAGTATATGGTGTGTGTGTATATAGTGTATATATGTAGTGTAAATATGGTGTATATGTGTGTGTATATGTGTGTGTATATGGTGTATATATGATGTATACATGGTGTTTATATGGTGTATATGGGGCGTCCCCCCACCCCCAGGTATTGGTCAAAACAATAAACTTAACAAGGCTATTATGCCAGTTCATTTTCTAGTTATGATAAAACATTTACTTCTTGCTTAAAAGTTTGCAGATTTCTAATGAATAGATATGCAGATTTACCCAATCGCGGAGAATCATGTCGTGAGTGAATTTAAGAGAACCTGATTACCGGACTGCGCAGTTCACTACAGATTCTACCCGTACACACACACACATGAAGATAAATGAAAAGATTAGGTTTGCTTGCTCGTCAGCCTCCAGCTTTGGGTAACAGACTGAGTTACATGGAATACATGTACAATTCTATCTGCATAGTTTGCATGTTTACAATCTTAAACAAGACAATCCCCCCCTGGGGACCCTGTAACCATGTGAGCAATTCCGTGATCAAAAACCCTCCCTACTGTCTTACTATCTGCCTCTCAGAGAATATTCTCAGATATAAGTCGCAAAATCCTCCACAACAATCATCTAACATCACACACACTTTATTTTTTTTTGCTTTCGAGTTACTTTTAAAACTACCAAATAAAAATGATCTACCAACAATTAAAATTCTAAAAATATATTTATACACACACACACACACACCACACAACACACACACACACTATACCTTCTATTTAAAATATATATTGTTTACCTTGAACATGACACAGTGTAATTCTGGCCATATAGTGTGTATATGGTGTGTGTATATATGGTGTATATGGGGTGTATATGATGTATATATGGTGTATATGATGTGTATATGGTGTATATATAATGTATATATGGTGTGTATATGGTGTATATATATGGTGTGTATATGGTGTATATATGGTGTATATATGGTGTGTATATGGTGTGTATATGGTGTGTGTATATGCTGTATATATGGTGTGTATATGTGTGTATATGGTGTAGTATATGGTGTGTTTATATAGTGTATATATGTAGTGTATATATGGTGTATATGGTGTATATATGATGTAAACATGGTGTATACATGGGGTGTATATGGTATGTGTATATGGTGTATATATGGTGTATGCTGTTATGAATCAAAACAAAAGAAAAACAAAAAAGTAACTTTGTGTATGTTAGAAGGAAGCAGTTGTCATACACAGATAACTATATGGGAATAGTATTGATATTTGTGTGATGAACTATGATGACAGGTGTGACATTGTTGGTGACAACACAGAGAGTCAGCGGGTGTCAGCGCGCCATGTGTGACAACGCAGTGTGAGCCGAACCTGAGGTCATTAACACCATGCTAGTGCGTCTGACATCACAGCAATCACAGCGTGCTGCTGCATATGGTATATGTTATAATAAGATTTAAGTATTTTACAGCAAGACGACCAGTCTAAAGGTCCCCATACACAGGTCGATTTCTTCCCGATCGATTATTCACAGTGAACCAAAAATCTACGATCGATTGATTAATGCTAGCCATACACGTATAGATTTTTGCACAATCGGCGATAGATTCGATCAGGATGTTCGATATTTTGATGTAATACTGATTGTGCCTATATTGATTGTACACACTCTATTTTCGTTCGGATATGTTTGAACGAAATATCATTCGATTTTTGTAACAGGAAATCGCTTCATTCAAATGTATTAGGGTCCCCATACACCTTTAGATTTCTCTGTCAGATTTCCTTTAGATCTCCTTTCCATGTAATATGAGGGAACTTTCTAAACCATCAAGTCTCCCTGTGTTCAATCGCAGAGGACCCGGCACTACATAGTTGTTGGTAGATCTAAAGGATATCTGACAGATCTAAAGGTGTATGGCTAGCTTTAGAACGAACAAAAAAGATCGAATGACATTATTGGACACGTTTGATTTACATTCGATGGTTACCAATTCGGACAAAATTTACCAACACGTCCGATAACTTCAGATCCATTTTTTTGTTCGATATCGATAACTTTTTATCGAATGAACAAGTTGTTCGGTACATGAAAATCTTTCGTTCCCGCTCGATTGAACGAAAATATCGAACCGTGTGTGGCCACCTTAACACCCCACCTTGAACAATCAATTTCTTCCCGATCGTTTGTTCACAGTGAACCAAAAATCTACGATCGATTAAGCTGGCCATAAACTTTTAGATCTCTCTGTCAGATATCCTTTAGATCTACCAACAACTATGTAGTGCCGGGTCCTCTGCGATTAAACACAGGTAGACTTGATGGTTTAGAAAGTCCCTTATATTACACGGATCTAAAGGAAATCTGACAGAGAAATCTAAAGGTGTATGGGGACCATTAGTGATCAATAGATTAAAGACCCCAATACACGTCTAGATTTTTCATCCAATCAACTTCAATAAATTTTTTGGTTGATTGATTGAAAATCTGTGGCAGCCCACATGGTTAGATCAACCTAAAACAATTAAAATTGGGGAAAATGTATTGAAAAAGGATTGCACGTGCTAGTTAACTTTAATTGGTTGTATTGAAATTGATTACACTTTCAGTCGATCCCCAAAAAGTTGATCAAATATCTGTTACTACAGTCGGCAAACATACAATCAATCACTGATTTCCCTGACCCCAAAAATGGATATTTTTAAGTTGATTGAACAGAAAATCTAGACGTGTGTGGGGGGCTTAACACTCCACCTTAAACAATCGATTTCTGAACGATACAACTTTCCCAGGGTTAAGGTTAGGGGATTGGGGAGGTAAGATTAATTTTAACCCCTCAACTTAATTAACCCCCCAACGCCCAAAACTCACGCCTACTTCTAGAATGTTTTGGATCGAAAGTGATGTCATTGTCATACTAAAAATTGCCAATCGATCAGTGACGACCACCAACGTAATTTGAAGGCGAAAAAAACGACATGTCGGATACCTATATGATCGATTCTCCTGTCGATTTAGACAACATTTTGAACGATTGTTTGAGGCGGACAGTGAATGATTCTTTATCGAATTGAATGAGTGATCTACCTGTGTATGGGGACCTTTACAGATGATGTCAGGCTGTCTTGCTGTCGCTGATTAATGTCATCTAGCTCTGTTCCTGATCAATATTTCACCCTCATACACAACAATCGGGTAAATTGTACATCATGCCCAGGGCTGAGCTGGTGGAGGGGCATGATAGAGCGGGTACATCCACAAGGTGCACAGGACTTACCCCAGTGCTGCACAGAAGTCATAGGCACCCAGTGCACAATCCCAGCACTCAGGATTGCAGTGGCACTGACACAGGTGAGACAATGAGGAGGTCCAAGCACTGGGGAATCACATTTTAGGCACAGCTACCCCCACCCTGTGTATTACATATACATCACAGCAATGTATGGCAGCCCTGGCACCAGTACCCGGGCACACACACACCTCCTGGCACACAGGCACGCATTGGCACAGAATATACCCAGCCACATATATATATATATACTGTTGCACAGGCGCTGATTAGATGATCACTGCATACCAGTGAGAATACCACAATGCCCCCCCCCCCCCCAAAATGATAAGGTACCCCAACCTACCTCACCTGGCAGTCCTACGGGTAAAGTTCAGAGATAGCGGCTGCCTATTCCAGACACAGCAGACAGGACGGGCGCTGGCAGCGGCACCCCCCAGACCTCAACGGGCAGCAGCCCCCCCACAATCGCCTTGTGTGTTTGGGGGTGTCACAGATGCTGGAAGAGATGCTAATGGAGGTGAGGGACAGCGAGAGATCAGTGTGGTACTGCCGCTGGGAGAGAGGAGGGACCTGCAGGAGGAGGAGGAGGAGAGGAGATGCTGGAGAGTAGTGGAGGGGAGAGGAGGAGGAGGAGGGGAGTGCGGAGCATGCTTGGGTTATACAGGCAGGAGGAATTCTAGAGGAAATCAGGACATTGTTTTATCCATCACACCTGTTGTGTGTATGTGATGTAACACCCATCACACAGTATGTAAGTTGTCATGTAGCTGCTGACTTACCTACCTACCTACCTACCTACCATCAGAACGCTATCACTGATATCCTTACAGTAAAAAAGTTATAAGAGCTTGTTTACACAGCCGCGGATGTTTTTAATCGCGTCGCGGCTGATCGCTCCCCCATTGATTTTGCACGTGATCGGACACGTTTTCCTGATCCTTTTTCCTTTGCTGTCCATCCATTCATTGTCTACGGACGCGATCTGACATGATATTTCACATGGGGATGTGATCGGACATGGTCCACGATTAAAAACATCAAGATCGCACCCTAAAGCCCCCCATACACCTTGAGATTCCTCCATACAATTTCCATGAGACCTACCAAC
>CM070034.1:98607268-98619061 GCA_036250615.1 Ptychadena robeensis
GCCTGTAGCTGGAAGGCTATAGATTCAATTCCCTTACCGGGACAAACCTAACATAGGAAGCCTATTAACTTATGTAACAAAGTGCACAAAAACCCTCAATAAAAGTGAACTAAATTCTGCTCATCAATTATCTACACCCCTACTCACCCAACAAGTCACTATGCAGATTTCAGGAGGTCACTGAACAGAGTTGGGTGGCATTAAGAGTTCAGGCTGGCTTGCTGCTGATATCCAATATGGAAGTCTACCTGACTAGTGACCAGCCAGACATCAGATGATACAGTACCTTTTGTGAGCAGTGCAGGAGCTTCACTTTGAGGGCACCTTCTGGTGTGGAACGCTGCCTGACAAAGCGGTGCTTGTTGACATTCCCAGAGATTTCCTTGGCTTCTCCACAGTGCCAGAGTAACCAAACGACGTTGCCCTTGATGGCTTCTCAAAGGGGCTTTGCTTGCAAGAGAATGAGAGAAAAAACAATGAGTAGCAATCATACAGACTCCTGACTCCAGTATAGAAGAGCGCTCAGATATTTCACACAAGGGCTACTACAGCGCAACTACATTTGTACAGCACGACATCCACCATTTCCTCCTCCACTGACCTGATCTGCCTGTGCCAGTCACAAAACAAAAGTGGACAAATGTTTTCGGGATCTTCAGCCAGAGTGTAATCGTAAACACAGCAGGCTGGTCATTAGAGGGAATGAACTGGAAGATCACACATGGCAACAAAGTTTACCTTCTAGGATTATGCTGATGGTGGGCGGACCAGTCATCTATGCATCCCATCATATCAGTTCTGGAACTTTCCAGGACATAGGTACACAAGTCTGAGAACAACTGGTGGTCCTAGCCACAAACCGAGGTTGGTTTGTTCAACTTCCACAAGTTGGTCATGTGGGAACTAAATGTCTCTTGTGGCAGTTTGATTCAGTTCGCTTTTTGAACAAAACTAATGCATAACTTGTTTGTTTTCTAGCGGGGCCAGACTGGAATACACAGGATGTGGGCCGATTAAGCCAGCCAGGCTTGGAAACCAGATGATCTTTAAAAACTGAAGTAATGCAGTACAGGCAGGAAACGCTCAGGGGTTCAAGCATGCCCACAAAAGGGAACCTCTGTAATTATCTTACTAAACAATAAAACTGCTGGGGGTCCAATCCTGACAACCGCGAAGAAGTCTTGTGTACCAAACAGGAAGACATGCAGAACAGTACAATCCACACACTACAAACTCACTGTCCACATTTACAGGGGACCATTTAGCGGGGGCCCAGAACAATCAACCTGAGCTTGTGGTCGTCAGGAGCCATTGGAAAAGGTATAATGGAGGGACACATCTCCATTCTCTTGGTAACAAAAGATCACAGTGCCATTGTGTAGTCAAACTAAAAAGAAATCAGGATTGTTACATATTATCGCCGTGTGAAAAAAAAACCTTAAAGAACATGCCCAGCCAAAGGAATGAACAAGTTTGGCAAAAGCCCAGAGTTGGTCAGGCAGCCCTCCACATTACACTCTGATCGATGAGCCGCTCACTCTCCGACTTCTGGAAGATCCACTGGTGAAAAAAAAACTCTCTTCCTCTCTATTAAAACCTCCGACTTACAAGCTGTCTGCTCATTGGGACTGAGATGTTTCACATGCGGCGGCTTCTTATTAACTTGGTTTTTGGTGTAGAGCTGATTCGTGTCAGAGCCGCAGACTGAGATCACAACACGTGTCCTGTGTTTACAAATTGAGTGAAATATGGGCGGGCGTGGTTCACCACAGTCTGATTGTGTAATTACAAGGAAGATTACTTCCTCTGCACACAGGGGTATACACAGGGACATGGTGGGTTACAACAGGACAAGATACAGGGCATACAGCAAGAATGAAGACATGTGTTACACTGAGTTTGGGGTTAACTGTGGTATGGAGGAGAGGGCTATAGGGGAGGGGTGCCCAGAGTTTGGGGGTACACTGTGTTATGGCTATGGAGAGGGGCATGGGATGTCAGACGTTTGTGGGTACACTGTCTGGTTATGGAGGTAGAGTGACCATATTGGTGCAGATTGTTTGGGGTACACATGTGTGGTATGGATGGAGAGGGCATGTGGTTGCCGAGTTTGATAGGATAACACTGTGGTAATGAGAATAGAGGGCATGGGATGCAGAGTCTTGGGTGTACAATGTGGTATGCATGAGAGTGACATCCTTGGTGCAGCAGTTTGGGGGTCTACACTGTGGTCATGGAGGAGAGGGACCTGGGGTGCTTGCAGATTTTTTGGGGTGGTACATGTTGGTATGAGGAGAGAGCACGTGTTGGCAGAGTTTGGTGTACACTGTGGTATGGAGAGAGTGGACGAGGAGCATGGGTGCAGGTGTTTTGGGTACACTGTGGATGGTCTTTAGGAGAGGGAGTATGGGTTGCAGATTTCATGGGGTCACACTGTGTCATGGAGGAAGAGGGACATGGAGGCATGCCAGTTTTGGGGTAGGTACACTGTGGTATGGAGGATCGGAGGAGGCCGATGGTGCAGATCTTTGGGATACCAAACTGTGGTATGCATGGAGAATAGGGCATGGGGTGCAGAGTTTTGAGGTATACACTGTGGTATGCAGGCAGAGGGCATGGGGTGCAGAGTTGGTGGTACACTGTGGTATATAAGAGGATAGGAGTCATGGTGGTGCAGCTGTTTTGGGGTGGGTAGGGGGGGTACACTGTTGGTAGGAATTAGGAGAGTGGCATAACTGGTGCATGTGCAAGTTAAACACTATGGGTACATACTGGTCATAGGAGAGAGACACGGGTGCATATTTGTAACACTGTTGTATCAAAGCATTTGAATATTTGGGGTACACTGTGGTATGCGAGGGGATTGAGCATGTGGCTGCAGAGTTTATGGGGTCGGTACACCTGTGGTATGGAGGAAGTGGGGGGACATGGGTGCAGAGATTTGGGGTACACTACTGTGGTATGCAGAAGCAAATGGGGTGCAATTTTGGGGTGACACTTATAAGCAATTGATTTCAACTTGGGGTATCACTGTTGGTATGGAGACAGAGGGCATGGTGGTGCCAGAGTTTTGGAGTACACTGTGGTATGGGAAGAAGAGCATGCGGTTGCAGATGTTTGGTGGTACACTGTGGTAATGGTAGTGAGAGAGCATAGGGGGTGCAGAGCTTTGGGGTTACACTGTGTTTAATGGAGGCAGAGGAGCATTGCGGTGCCTAGAGTTTGGCAGGTACACACTGTGGTATGGCAGGCAGAGCCAATGGGGTGCTAGAGTATTGTTGGGTACACTGTTGTATGGAGTAGTATGAGAGCATGATGGTGAGCAGAGTTGTTTGGGGTACCATTTGTGGTAATGCAGTGAGAGTTAATGGGGTGCAGAGTTTGGGGTACACGTGGTATGCAGGAGACGTTCATGGGGTGCAGAGTTTGGGGTACACTGTGGGACTGAGAGGAGTAATGGGTGCAGAGTTGGGGTACACTGTGGTATGCAGACAGAGTTCATGGGGTGCAGAGTTTGGGGTACACTGTGAGTATGCAGGAGACGCAATGGGCATCTGTTGGTATAGCAGCGCTTGCCGGGCGGTTTACCCCCCCCATTTAGTAGACTGGCGGATATTAACTGACCTCATGGTCGCAGTGTGTGTGCCACCCAGTATGATCATCCAGCTGATTGCAATAAACAAAGACACGTGCGGTCTTGGCTGGTCAGGTGACGCAAACAGTTCATAGCTTCTTCACCAATGAAAACAAGCCGCCAAAGAATGGCTTGGCCAATCCATGAACAGGAAGCGCGAGCACGCAGCCAATGGGAGGGCAACTTTTGGTTTAAGGGCTGAGAGGGCAGCTCTGGCGTCAGCGTTCTGTGTTTCCCAACGGTACTCGGGTACGTGCGTGCGGTGTGGCCGAGGTGAGTGCGAGCGGGTGTCCTCGCTGGGTTGGCGGGGGGCGCCCTCGCTGGGTTGGCGGGGGGCGCGTGCTTTGTGAGTGGCCCCATTTATAATCTATGCCTCGGCTTGCTGACATCGCACTGTTCGGTGAGATCTCTGCCGCCTTTCTGGCTGCTGGGTTGGTTCTAGCTGCCGTGTATTGTATCCTATAGGGTCATGCATTAGATTTTCTGTGTGCTGATCTGCGCGACCCTTCATATAACAACTGTATAAGCCTCCAGTCCTATTCCTCTGTCTATAGCATCGCTAATGCATGCCAACACCCCAACTGCTTCATTACACCTTGCCTGTGGTATAGGTGAAGCTGGCTGCAATCTGAATCTTCAGTGTTTGCCTATACGAGTAGTATTGGAAGAATGGCTTTATCACGCTGGCTAGTCCTTGCCATATAATGGTGCCTTGGGTTCTGGGTTTTTTTTATTTATTTTTTCTCTAACTTCTACAAATGTTTCTTGCAGTGACTACTTGGAATATAACGAAAAATGGCAACTGTGATTTTTGTTGACCAAGAAAATGGTGATGTTGCTTCTATCCTCTCTAAAGATCACATTAAACAAGCAAGATCTGGTGAGTGTTGATCCTAAAAGTGCCCTATACACCTTACCCGTTGATTTCTCTACTTTTTTTTTGATCTACCCAAACCATGTCTAAACCTTCCACAATTGCTATTTATACCAGTGGTTCCCAAACTGGGGATGAGCCTTTAGAGGGGGGGGGGGGGGGGGGGGGAGGGGGGGGGGGGGGCGAGACAGCGAGGGGGGGGCACACCCACGGGGGGGGGGGTGTGCGGCCATGACCAGCAGCCCCAGTGTGGGAGAACTTTCTTTAGGATTGCACACCCACCACCCACCCTCCCCTAACATTGCCAGCCATGTGGACAAGACTGAGGCAACCGGGGGGGACTACTGTGACTTTATTTTATTTTAAAACCCTGTTTTTATGAATTGTTCTGGCTTTCATAGTATCCTAGCCCAGTGCTCTCCTTGATATACTGTCGGAAGCCACTATACTAGGTTAACAGCCCCAACGTTAATAGTTCTGCTCTTATGAATACCCTGGTGTAGGACAATCTCACTTATAGGGTTTTCAGGCACACAAGTTTTTTAGTGCAACAGAATTCAATGGAATTTAAACCTCCAATATATTAAAAAGGTCTTTATTAGCCTAGTTACTGGACCATCCGTAAAAAAGTTAATAAACATTAAAACATAACTGCATTGATATACAGGGTGTTTACAGATCAATGTTTTCAAGTGTACCTGTTTTGTGCTATGTCTGACATGTTTTGCCCACATGGGCTCCCTCAGGGGACAGCTGTTACTCTGAAATATAAAAATATATATATGGTTACATGTATAATTGCAATGTTGTATAAATTCTCAGTCAGTTATCTATACAGATTTTTCTATATCGACATATTGCCAAAGTAACATCTCAAGTGAATAGAACATTCATCAATGCTATACATATGCAAAGTTTTATGTAAACGTTCTGTTTTTAATTTCCATTGTAATTTTTGTGACTCCTCCTGTGTGCCAGTGGACACCTAAGGTGCCACTAATGTTGCAGTGACCCAAAAGATTCAGTTTAAGTTGCTTAACACTTTTTAATTTCCCTTATGCATAATGAATTCATAAAAGCAGCTACACTTCCAAAATTGCTAAAGTACTATTTTTAATATCCTGTGCAGTGCTCAGACCTTAACATCTCACTCCAAAAAAAAAAAAACGTATTTTCTTTCCAGAAAAACCCCTTTTCAAAAGGCAGCCAGGAAAAGTGTTTGGTTCTGAAACTTCAGTGAAACCAAGAAAAGCCCTGGGTAATGTTAACAAGCAGGTTGTCCAGACGGCCATTCCACAGCAGAAAGGTGGCATTAAAGCAAAGGAATCTGCACCAGTTACTAAGAAGGTACCGTCACTTTTTTTTCTAGTTAATCAGTTCACTTAACACTGGAAACCATGCCTACCATAGATATAACCTGAATTTCAGTGTTTGGATAGAAAACCCTAAAGCACACTGAAGAAGTTGTGCCCTAGATGCAGAAAGCAGGCATTGGTAGGTAACAATATCACTGCAGCTCTTCAAAATTATTGGCAGTGCCAATCATGATTGTATCACTTTAAGACTTCTATTCATATGCAGCAGTGTGTTAGTAGCTTTTAAGATGTACAGCCCATCCAAAGTAAGTGCTGCCACACAAAGGGTGGTCGTCCGATTTCTCTGCATGACTAGCAGTGTGTGATGATATAATCAGTCTCTAGAGCAGCCAGGGGCCATATCCGGCCCTTTGTCATCATGTCAAGACACACTGGCTCCCTTCCACTAATTTCCTGCAATAAGAGCAGATAATGCCTAGAGGATTATAAAGACCTAAGATTTTGTTTGCTTGTATTTACTATCTAAAGTAGTGTGTTTCTTAAATCAATGTTAACATTTTCCACCCAGGCTGGGCGGACTTGGGATTGGTTGGCCCTTGCAGGTTCATTGTGGCCCACAAGTCAAAACGTTTGCCCACCCCTGCTCTAGAGGAACCTTTATATTGTAATAGAACTGCTGCTTTTAAGGCATGTAATGGCAGGATACGTTCACCATGCTTGGCTGACAAATACTTCACTGAAAGAATTCTTTGGTCATTGGCTTGGTGTAACTAAATGGTTAATTTACTATTAATGGGCACCACGGATGGCACAAATTGGGTGCTAGGGTAAAATAAATCCGAAGTAAAACTTTGGCTTGGTGTCTCCTGAGTTTGTGTGCCCTTTCAGAATGGGGAGTAGGGTTTTTGAAAATCCAGTCTTTTAATTCTGTTAATGGTTTGTTAATCTTAAATTACAGATTACTGAAGCCTGTGTCAAGCCTAGCAGGCAAATCTACCCGGAGATTGAAAAATGTCTTCCTTATGATCCAGCAGGCAAGTTACTTGATGAGCTTTTCATCTTTAGTTTGTGTTTGCTAAAAGAGTATATTCTAAAACTAGAACAGAAACTGTATAAAAATTAAGAAGGCTAGAAATGACTATCTTTATTTCTAGATTTTGAGACTTTTGATGTCCCAGAAGAGCACAAGCTGAGCCACCTCTTCCTTGCTGGGGTTCCCCTTATGGTTCATGAAAATGAAGCTGCAAAGTTTAATTCACTGACTAACCAGGAACCAGCTCCAATGGATATTCCGGCCTACAGCTGGGAGTCAGGTAAGTGTCTTCTGTAGAAGTCATTGGTGCCGGCTGTCGCTTAATACAGAACCCCCTTGGTCCTCCACAGAGGAACGTGCCTGTCCGATTTTTAAAATTGCACATCTGACTTAATTACTAAGCCCCTGAACAAGCTATCATCCCCCAAATTGCTGGAAATGTAGAGATAGGGTAAAGAAATATTATAAATGGTAAAGTACTGCTTTAGCATTTGTTGGTTGTCCATTAATCCATGAACTTTTCCATTTTCATTTATGCTGAGACTGCACATGCTAGAGCAATGTTCTTTTGCTGCGCCTATGAATCGGCCCTACACATTCTAGGGGTGTGAAATTCAAATACTCCAATTAAAGACTTGGACAACATCGATTTATTGAGGGAAAACTCTAGAATTGTGGCAGTTTTTCCTTCTCAAATGACTTGCACAGCAACTCTATGGAGGTCAGTGAGAAGTGGTACTTGTCCATTGACAAATTGATTGCTGGGATTTGTTCTTGTTTCAGCTAAATTTTTATGTTTCAAGTTTAACTAGCAATCTGTTTGTACGCATAATTGTGTTTAAAACTTAGGATGACAACTTGGAAGCATTAAAAATATTGAAAGTATGTAAAGTCTTACTGCTGTTTATAATTTTTACTGATGCAGCAAGGTGACAACTGTCACTACATTCTAATCTTTTTATTACACTGCGCTGCACTAAAAAAAAAAAACATCCTTATGTACAGCGTAAAAAACATGCATTATGATGATGGTGTTCCCTAATGCTTGAATTCTGTTAAAACAAGTTGTTTAAAAATGAAAAGTCTTCTAGCTATGCCTGCTGTCAACATTTTCAATCTTTTTGTAAATAAAGATATGTGCAGCACTTTATATTGATTAGGGCCACACTTGTGTCCCTAAATATCAACTTGGTTGCCCACCACTGGTAAATTGTATTTCTTGTAACGGGCCATGGTAAAGGAAGCTAACACACACACTACTGGTCCTCTGAACCTGCTGCTGAACTTTTACTAACAAAGGTCTTCAGTGAGCTGACTAGTTTTTAGTAGCTTATAAGGTTGACATCCCTTTGACCTAGGTAGGTCACTCTTAAATGTGAAGGCCTAATAAAATACTTGCCTTGTGGCAATATTTAAAAGGATACTTGGTGTTCATCTAATGCTGATGGTAGTATATACTGTATGTTACTTTTTAGTGTGCATCTGAATGCATGAAATTTATTTATTTTTTTTCCCAGATGTCCCATGTTTCATGGAAACCCTTGACGAGATCACACTGGATTTGCCTCAATGGTGAACTGTTGGCATTTGTGTTTGTGTATCGTTTTATTGTATATAATTTTAAATAAAAGTTTACTTTTTTTATAATGTAAAATGGTCTTACATTGATTTTGAAACCTCAATGTGCTGTACAAGAACATCACAGTGCTCTTGGGTTCACTTATCTAAACTTCCAGGAGCAGCTGGACACAAATGGGGGAACAGGTCCTTTTTGTTACAATAAAATCCCATCTGTATTTCCTCAAGCGAAAAAATGAACCTCAAGTGAAGAGTTTTGAATGTCTAAATGTTAATTATCTTCACATATCTGTTAAAACATCCAGAATTTCACATGTAAAGTTTCATGAATGTGGTTTACTTAAACTATTCCAAAAGAAAAGTCCAGTCAGGTTCCATAGCAAATTTGAAGCCCCTGACTTGAGACATGGAGCCGGTGATCTACCTGTTCAGGGTTATAAAAAAATTTTTTGCACCAGTATGAATGTCACAAAGATGACCAGGATACAATAAAGGTGTAATATTCAATGTTTGTGGGTTACCTCCATTGTTCCAGGTAACTTATGAGTACTGAAGTGACTGGTGCTTAGGAACTCTTAAGTGCCAGATAAATAGATAGATCCACCCTAAATTGGGCTTTTAAGGCACACTACAAATGAACAACCAAACCTATTTTACATAAACAGGTCCTTATTCAATCACAAAAGGATAACAGAAGATGTGTTTATGGTCCCCATTGGCTTTTGCCAATGAATGCAGTAGTGCTACTGTTTACTGTCAAAAATTATTTTGGGCTGTGCTTGCATCTCCCATACAATTGTACAGGAGTTTCTTGCACTGCTGCAAAAATGCGTACAGCTTTGTAACACACAATTTACTATGTAAACCTGTGTACTTTGTTGACCCAGCTGCCCTGAGGTGCCATGCATCTGCAAGGCAGCCAATCCCATTATGAAAGCAGTGTGGGTCACAAAGTACTATAGTGAATGTTTGACCTGCTACTCCCTTGGAAGTCCTACTTTGATGCTTTCAGTGTTGCCACTTCACCAACCTTATTAAAATCGTTCTGTTTTATGTAATCAACCCTGTTCCTTGGATGCTTCACCAGCTAATACTGAGCATAGCTGAGGCTTGTAGGATGCTGCACATAAGCTGTGGTGACATTCATTTTTACATCGCTCGGAGCCACAATAGTAATGCTCCACAATCCTGCAAAAATATACTTGCCTGCTATTCCTTGGAGCCTCAAACCTTGTTTTGTATTTAAACATTAAGGTTTCCTCTGACAGTCTTGGTGTTGGAGTACCATGAATGGTGCCTAATTGGCTTGTGAAGGGAGCATGATTAACCTCCCTAGTGCACTTGTAAGGTCCTCATTTCTGTACCAAAACCACACCGAAGACTTTAGTTGAACTTTTTTGTATGTTTTAGGCCTGTAACTCGCCAAAATATGTCTGTGTTGCAATTATATACATATTATACTTGTACAATGTAAAAAAAGTATAATTTGAATGATAAAATCATACTTGTATGAAATTCCAGAACAGTGTTTTTGGTTGTAGTAACATTTTTATTCAATTTGACATCACTGTATCCAGTACATTTCCCTTTTAAATTTGGCACCTCCGCCCCAGTGTCAACAATTTTGGACTGAGAAATATTAATTGTGGCTTGCATTTAAAACTCTGTGAAGTCATCACGTACATGACACTGGGGAGGGGTAGGGATCTGCTTCCTTCGCCGAAGCCTGTGATTGCCAGGTCCCAGTTCGTTCAGAGCACTTTTTGCACGTCATGAGCGAACAAACGGTTTGTCTCAAACGTTAGGAAGGTTAAAGCTAGCCATAATTATTATGCACTACAATCATTGATTGGATCATGAAAATCAATCAGCATTCAAACATAGATCCTTTACAACAGCACACAGTGTTAGATTCAGAGGCTCAGTTAAAAAAAAGAAAAAAAAAACTTAGTGTCATTACTGATTTCTGCCACAAGAGGGCACATGGAAACCAAAATTAAGTTAGACCTGTCCAGTAATCAATTACATTTTTGATTACTTGTAGTCCATTGAAGCAGGTGGGTAGGAATTTACATTCAATCGACTACAAAATATAAATTTCTTTGGTCCATCGAATGGAAATCAACTTGCTTATACACATTTGGATGGCAATCGATGTGCGCCACTGACTCGGTTTCCACTTGTCCCTGGTCCCCATTTTGACCTTTTCAGGTTGATCACTTAAGGTGGGGAGCCATCGATTCCCTAATGATCAATCTCCTGGAAAGTGCATGCAGATCGATCTTTGGGGAATAAATGGCATATCTACACGTGTATGGGGTGCTTGTCAAATTGAAAAGGATATAAAGTACCACAGAACCCATCCATTACTTCCTATGTCTTCCTAAATTCCTATCCTTCCTACATCCCTACCTACATCCTTCTTACAAGAGGAGTGAGAGGCAATAGCAGTGATTTCTGATGAGAGCTTCCACGACCATGCCTTTTTGTTGGATTTACGAAGATTTGTGAGATATTTTAGCAACGTCTGGAAGCAAAATAGAGCTCAAACCTGGTAGTTTACATATCCACTTTCAGCACATCAGAGGTTCCAAGTTTCCGTGGCAGCTGGTTCAGACTCCAGGGGCCACTACAGCCTCTGATATTTTGCTGGCAGACATTCATTTCAAGCCTTTAAATTCATTTGTTTCTTTATTGTTAGATAGAAATGTAAAGGCTTTATATTTGGATAAATAAATAGTGGCACACACACTGCTGACCAGTAGAGGTCAGTTCATATGCTTTGTCTAAGGTACCACAAGCTCCGCTATCAAAATGTCTACCCTGAAAGGATTTGTGATACAAATATTGGCTGGTAATGGAGGCACCTCGGTAAGAAGATGGAACATTCACCAGACATTTTATTCTACACTAGAGATGATCAATGAGATGTACAACCCTGCATATTAGTATGAAGAATGCAACTGAGCCAATCATACCCACTTCCATGTTATAATCTCCTGTATCCTCCTTTTCTTGTGTCCTCTGAACCTTCCTTCTTTTACATCCCATGATTTTTCCAATGTTCCCCAATATGCCCAACATTGCAACCCATATACCCCTGCATAGTACCTAACCATGGGACCTCTTCTGCAACCATATGCCCTTTGTTACAACCCATAGGGTACCCCATGACCTCTCCTGCACATCATAATACACTGAAAACCATCACCCTCACTCCTGAACTACACAGTGTACCTCAAACTGCACACCCTGCCCTCACCTGCATACCACAAAGTACCCCAAACTCTGCACCACATGCCCTCCCCTCCATACCACAGTGTACCCCAAACTATTCACCCCATGCCCTCTCCTGCAT
>CM070034.1:98640223-98650266 GCA_036250615.1 Ptychadena robeensis
GGGGGGGGGGGCTTGGAGGGTGATGCAGGAAAGATAAGTTCAGTTTTGCTCAGGTTGAATTTAAGGAATCTGTCAGCTATCCATAAAGAGATGGTCGAAAGGCACTGAGAGATATTGTCCAGGACAGAGGGAGGGAAGGCTGGGGTGGATAGGTTGTCAGCATATAAATGGTATTGCAAACCAAGGACTTAGCCTGTGGAACGCCAACAGGGAGGGGGGTGTGAGAAGAAGAGGAGCCATTGAAAGAAGTTTGGAAGGAGCGGTCAGTCAGGTAGGAGGAGAATCAGGAGAGTGCAGAGTCACGAATACCAATAGAGTGCAAGGTCTGTAGAAGAAGAGAGTGGTCAACAGTGTCAAAGGCAGAGAGATCCAGCAGAAGAAGCAAGGAGAAGTTGCCTTGGGCCTTGGCAGTGAGCAGGTCATTAGCAACTTTAGTGATGGCTGTTTCAGTGGAATGAGATGAATGGAAGCCGGATTGGAGAAGAAAGGAAGAAGAGAGATTGGTTGGTAGCTGGAGGGAAGAGAAGGGTCAAGTGATGACTTCTTTAGTATAGGGAGGACTATGGCATTTTTGAAGGATGATGGGAAGATACCAGAAGAGAGGGAGAGGTTGAATAGTTCAGTCAGTGCAGGGGTGGTAGAATGGGTCTTGAGTAGATCAGCGGGTATAGGGTCGAGTGGCAGGTGGTGGAAGGAGAGGAGGGAAGCAGAGAGGTAACTTCCTTCAGACTGACAGGGGAAAGTGAGGTGAGGGAACAGTTACAGGAGGATGGGACTTGCGGAGTGGGGGTGAGGGTGAGGGAATAATTACAAGAGGATGGGATTGGAGGAGTGGGGTGAGGGAAGAGTTACAGGAGGATGGGACTGGAGAAGTGGAGGTGAGCGAAGAGTTGGAGGAGGATGGGTTTGACAGAGTGGGGGTGAGGGAGGAGTTGGAGGAGGATGGGTTTAATGAAGTGGGGTTGAGGGAAGAGTTACAGGAGGATGGGAGGGTTACCGCCAATTGGCCAGCGGCCGAAAATCTGCTGCAATGTTGACGGAAGTCCTCATCCAAAGTAATGTCCGGCACACAAAGGGTGCTCTGACGGGCTGGCTGCAGCATAATGATGTCATCATGCTGCAGTCTGTCCCTCAAGAATTGAGGGAGAATACAAACGTTATTGGCTAGCTTTAGGAACATACTGATCAGAATAACTTTTTGCAGAAGAAAGAGTTAAAGACCTCCCAACCTCATGTGGTCTTTAGATTAATTCAAAAACAATGCATAGAGAGATGTATGAGTTTCCATGACCAAGCTATTGAATGCAAGCCATATAGCACTAAGTGTGTTAAAATTTGACACAGTAAGGAACACAGCCGCTGGATTTTAAATCAGTAGAGAAATATTTTCTGGTGTGAGCAAACTTCTCTGTCTGGAAATCTGATAAATCGGTCTGGGTTTAAAAGGCTTGTATGCATTGGCATTGTGCCAAGTGTTAATATTGGTAGAGGGGGGATTATAGTGTGGCATTGTTTTTCAAGGGTAGGGGTGTTACAGTGAAAGGAACTGTATAACTATGTTCCGATCTACAAAGGTAAAGATGATTGAGCTTGGTGAGGAGGAACTTGGTTGTCTTGACCTCAACCTGATGAAGCACTTCTGGAATGAATAAGAGAGGAGACTGCAAACTGGGACTCCACCCAACATCTGTGTTTCACCCCCCCCCCCCCCCCCCCCCCCCTCCCATTAAGTACTACTCACCGCCTCTCGTGTTCTGCCTCTTCACAGTAACCATTTTTCCTTTGTCTTTCAGGTCGAATAACTCAACCCTATGAAGGCATCACAAGAGCATCCTCAAACAGTTTGTTTTTTCCATTTGATTGACTTCGATCATATTCAAGTATCTGACAGGTTTTCTAGGTATTTTGATCGATTTTTATACAATCATACTATGGCGCATGCGCACAGGGCTAAGGAAAGGAGTCCATCTGTTTTGAATCTATTACAATATGTGGTGATAAAAATTATCCAAATATAAGACAATTGTATTTTAAGTGGATCGAATGAAAAATCTAACCTGTATGCCAAGCTTTACTTACTGTGTAACAATTTATTGAATCACGATTAACGATAAAGGTGAAATATGCTTATCATGTCACCAACCTAGAGACATCAGCAAAGCATTGGTATGGTTGTAAACAGATCTATTTAAAAGGAATCAACTCTAATTTTCACAAGGATAGGTCAGCAATAACGGCTATTAACCTGCAGATTTTCCGAAATGAAGTATTTGAGTGACACTGGTTCATTTTACAGACTACATACTCCTATAATCTTCAATGACTCATCTGCCATTCCCATTCCTAGATTCGTATTTTTTATTGCAATAAGAAGAAGAAATCATGCTGTTATAGATATGTCCTACGAAAAAAAAAGTTACTAGATTCTGAAAAGTACTGGAAGCCCTTTCGCTATCTTTGGTGATCTGTACAATTCTATGGCATTTGCTTATCTATAGAGTTACTTCTGTTTCCAGACTGCAATGTCATTTGTGGATTCACCTTGCTTATCCTGGAATGCTATTGCCCTCCAGTGGATATGAACAATATATCACATCACTGCGGACTTCTAACACATCAAAACTTTTAGCTTGAAAAATCCAATGTGAAGGTTTATACTGCATTAGAAAATAGGAAACGTCCAGGCGGTGACAGATGCAGACAACACGACAGATGCTGTCAAGCTTTACCTGCCTTTCCTAAGCTGGGATTTTCTGCTGTAAAGTTTTCCGGTGTTAAACTGCTAATTATTTCAAATGCTTGACATTGTCAGTCATTGTGTGTATAGGGCTATACAGCAGAAGCATAAAAATGAGCTATAAAATAACAGAGCACTGTATTAACCCGGTTTATTCTCTGCAGTGCACATTAATATTAGATATAATAAAAGACTCATAATGTTTCAGTTGTAAAATACAATTAAGAAATACGTTCAAGGTCACAGAGTGATTTCAGCATTCAAAGAGCAATGTGGATCAAAAGTCATTTGTTTTAATTAAATACCATACCAAAAATTGTGCTGCTAAAGATAACCAGAAGCACTCCAACGAAGCCCAAGAAAGACCCCCTGTTCCCTTAGAACCCAGATGCCCAACCTGCGGCTCTGGGGCCACATGCGGCCCTTTGGGCTTTCTTTGGTGGCCCCCTTGTTCCGCCCCCAAAACCTTTCTGTTATTGCATAGGCCATAGAAACTCACCGGTCCTCAGATCCCCTGGAAGAGGAGGAGAGGCAATAAACTTACGTGATAGTCATAAAACCAATCAGCGACCCAGATGGCACCTGAGCAAGTCCCTCTCCTCTTCTCCTCTAGTGTTGGTGGGGCATCAGTAGACTGGTGAGTGCTTATGCTTCCTCTATTTTACAAATGAAGAGGGGGTGATTGTATAATATACATTGCAGGACATAACCTGAAATAGGGGCATATAACCTTTATATAGGTATAGGTTGAAAATTTTATGTGCGCTTGTGGCCCTCCATATCAACTCAGTTGGCCACCACTGGCCTAGAAGATATGCATTTAAAAACAGTATACAGCTAATTAATATTTATTTGATTAAAGACATGAAAAATCCAAAGTTACTGTTTCACAACACCTGCAAAATAACAGACTCAACGACATCCATGTTTTTCAGGGGCTATAGATACCTTCCTCAAGGTCAATCCACCGCAACAGGGATGAAAAAGGTAGTATAGGATGGCCTAGTCGAGACCTTGTACACCATTTACTTTATCTAAAATACATACACAAATCAGGGAAGAAAAACTACCAACATTTTGTTTTGTTGAGAATAGGTTCAGGCTGATCTGTTTTTACAGGTGTTTACACAGTACAGTATTTCACAAAATTTAGAACGCTACTCACATTATGGTATCCCTCTGGAAAATGGGCAAGCATAATATGACCTCAAACAAGGCGACCTCTGCCTTGTTCAAGTAAACGGAGGGTGCTGGACTGGCCAAACATGTTTCCAGACCTAAACCCTATACAGAAGGTGGTAGAGCACCTATACAGAAGGTGGTAGAGACAGTAAAGTGTCTAACATACACAAGCTCTGTGTTGTCTTTATAGAGAAGTGGAAGAGAAGTCCAGTGGGAATCTATGAAGCTCTAGTGACCTCTATACCCATGCTGGAAAATAATACTGACCGTTTGGGCACAATTTAGACATTTCTTACTTAGGTACTCGCTTTTGTTACCAGAGGATCAGACATTTAAGGCTGTGTGTTAAGTTATTTTCAGGGGATAGTAAATCTATACTGTTATACAAGCTGTGTACCCACCTTAATTTTATCTTGGTCTCATCAGAGCACAGGGCCTGGTTGCAGCAATCCATGTCTCCAGCAAATTGTTTGTGGGCTTTCGTGTGCATTATCTTTAGAAGAGGCTGCATTTTGGGATGATAGTCATGTAGACCAATTTAATGCAGTGTGTGACCCCACCCCTACAATAAACAAATGGTGGGATTTTATGTTTACAATATAACCTCCCTGACCATATGGTCTTATTGTGCCGTTTTCAACTGCCCTCCCCTCTAAACATCACCAACATCATCAATGGCGATATGGGACGGAAAGTGATGCCCCTCCATTAACATTTGACATGAAGACGCCACACCAGAAGTGATCTGCGGGCCTGCCGCAATGCAGAATGTGCACCAGAAACTCTCTGTGTGGAAGGGTGGCTACCTTAACTGTTGGGACTCACTGCTGTGTGCTCATCCCCAATCACTGTTTCATGCATTTGCAGCAAGTTACTCACAGAAGTTATCCTGGGAAATGTGGCTGAGGGAAGGAGCCCTTGTATATGCAGGAGGGTGTGATACCCATACATGAAGTTTGGGGCAACACTGGCACAGGACACAGAGGAAGGAACACAAGTTAAATATAATAAATGAGCGTAAAGCTGTTTCTTGGTGTTGAATCAATTTGATTATTTGATTGGTTGTTATTCCCAATTTGCTGTTAAGTTTCCTATCTAATTTAGGTCTATACAGTATCAGCTTAGATATCAGAATCATACTAATTAATCAGCTAATCAAATTGATCGTGTGCTTCTACATGAGATCTGCAGCAGCAGAACTTTTCCTAGGAGAACCTGCCACCTTTGTCAAAGGCAATGGTGACAAAAATATGTCTTCCCCTTATTCTTTCTGTCTAGGTGGAACCAGTCATTCTCTACCCTCAAGCAAAAGACTAGCAATTAATGGATTTTTTCCATGACTCTGTTTGGACAAGGATCTTTTGGCATTATATACATTTCCTGCATAACAGAATATGTACATGTACATGATAAAATTATCCCTTATTTCTATTACTATTAAACAATGTATTCCAGCACCAGTTATTGTAATCTAATCCCAGTGAAATACTGGGACAGTTACCAACATGTGGTTCATAGTAAGGGTGATTCACATAATTACATGGATATTCATAATTGTTCACTTACTAAAGCAAATTTAAGTATTTATAGAAAAGCAATCTACATTCCCATGGCACCATATACAGAGATCTAAAACTTTTGAAGTAACCAGAAAGTGTTGTCATTACATTCCCTGTCAGAGGCTCCTATTTGAACTCTTCTCACAATGCTGTTGTTGCTAAGGGTTTTATTTTTCTTACTTAAGGATAAGGGTTCCCCCAATCACTATTTCACTGCCCAGTAATTATTGGCTACTGACGCACTCTCATTGGGAAAGCAAGCTAGTCTTTAAATCTCTTTATGATTTCTGTTCAAAGAAGAAATCTGCGGTCAGAATGAGCAGATGGAAAACCTTGGTATTAATATCCCCCAAGGTGTTCCTATGCAGCTCCCCCGCTGCTCCCCAGAACATGTTGACTGATGCTTGCATGTATGATCATTGTGTCTTATCTATGGCGAGATATGTTCTTAATTCAGGATGGGGACTATGGGATGTAATTAAATATTATACATACTATACAGGTGCTCCATGCTTTAGACAAGACCACTTGGAAGCAGATGGCCATGAAGATCACCCCAAAAAGACTGCTATACAGTGACAGATAACAGAAGCCAGAAGGTCTGAATAGCAGGATGCTATGGGACCTGACCTCTTTGGTTTTTTTGGAAGACAGGTTGACAGAGACTCTCCTTCAGTTGTGTCAATATGCCCCCTAATGGCCCTGGATGTCTCAT
The DNA here is from genome assembly GCA_036250615.1 of Ptychadena robeensis. Lineage (NCBI taxonomy): Eukaryota > Metazoa > Chordata > Amphibia > Anura > Ptychadenidae > Ptychadena > Ptychadena robeensis. The sequence continues at coordinate 98,646,417 of CM070034.1, forward strand.
TAAATATGTTGGATTCAATAATTTGTCATTTTGTCAAGAAATAGAAAAGGGACTGGCCAGAAACAGTATCATATTGGCCAAACAAGTCAGCTAAATAATCTCTTGCTATATATCCAAAAATACTATTATAATATTCAACACAATATTGTAGCCAAGGACACAATGTAAGAAAAGTATATTGCCTTCAACAGTGTGACAATGGACAGAACACTGCACGTCTGCTCCAGTGATTTACAGCTACCCTATGGACTCATGACTTCACTACATAGTATACTGTAAAGTAGCTTAGTTCACTGATTAGCAAGTTATGCTCCCATTGTACTAGTTTTTAACACATGAAATAGCTATTGGTTACGTCCCTAATCTCTGGTCCTCCCCCGCTTAGCATATTGTGTCTTTAGCAACATGCTGATGAATGATACCTGTCTTGAGCATTGTAAAGATATGCTGACATGGCCATATTCTCTTTTCACATATTCAGAATATTTGGTGATGCTCAGGGTGGTCCTAAATGGTGGGGTACTGTTACACATCCCCACAGGTCAAGGGTATCCCTATCCTTGTTACATGATTTGTAATATGTTATACTGCTTTATGTACACTTATACAGAATTATGCTTTTTACATTTTTATTTAGAAGATCTGTTCCGTTTGAATGAACGTACTGTGTATCTGAACAGTCTGCGTTGGATAAGGCATTAGACATTTTCATCTTTTTTTTCTAGTGTTCCAGTTGCAGGGAAATCAGAAATCACTATGGTTACAGCTGAGTGTGAAACTGCTGATCAAAACCACAAGACCCATGGGTAAGAAAGTGAAAAATAAAAGCTAAAAAAGATTTTGCTGCAGACGTTTCCCTCATAACCTGATGCTGACATTTATTTCCATGTAATCGACTGGACAAACATAACCGTTGACTGTACGATCAAAGGAGCAACGGGAGCAGTTAAGAGAAGCAATGTTATATAATGATGTATAAACACCACCAAGGCGAGGAGAATGTCACCTTCTAGGCAAGTTCGTGGTATTGTTCTTTTAAAGGAAAAGACAGTTTTGTGCTTCAAATTTTTTTATCATTTTTGTTTACTTGTTAAATAAATCTGATGTTTAAAGTGTATGTGTATACCATTTGCATTAAAATTAAACCTTTTCTATAAGGGTGGTTGTAAAGCATGGCAAGCTTTTAGCAATCCCTGCATACTTCCTCAAAGACTGATTTATACTGAAAATAAAAAAATAAAGTGAACTATTTACTTACCTCTGAGGTGGCACAATGGTGTGGAAGTGCTCTACAATTCTAAACTGTAGTTCCGTGGATCCATGAGACATACTAAACTGACAGTCTTCTGGGGGTTAGGCATTTTGTGGTTCAGGCGACAGCACGACCATAGGTTTTATGGTTGCCAAAGGGCTGCTGCATTAAACACATCCCATTGATCCTAATGAGCAGTAAGTGTGACTTTAAGGGTACGTTCCCACTTAGGCAACATGATTTTAATAGCACGCTGTGATAATGGATGATCGCTTCCATTTAGTTGAATGGGCTTGTCCCCACCCACAACTAAAGGCCGCGATTAGGATTAATTCCCACTCTGCCAGTCAGAGCACAGAGCTCCGACCAACAGAGCAGCAGTAACCTGAAGCATTTTTCGGGGATCAGACACTTCACTGTATAGGGTGTGTCCTATAAAATGGAACTTCTAATGGTCCTAAAAATATGGTACATTGGACAGGAAACCAATGTTGTATAAACTATATACTATCCTCCATAGCTATGTTCATTACTGACTGCTAAATAGACAGGCCCAGAGCCAAAAGACAGATACAGAGGCAGAGGGACTACATGACTGGGTTAGAAGGAGCAGGCATACTAAGGGTTAGTAAATCTTATAAACATGCTTAGTTATGTTATTATGGTATCTTGTTATGATATTATGTTAGGGGGTCCTCTTGTAGTTTAGTGTGAGAGGAGAATTCACCACACTTCAATTGGAGGAATAAATTGTGTGCGTCGGATGAATTTCCAGCCCTCCCTCTTTCAATTTTTCTTAGGTTTATAAAACTTTGATTAATTCCTTTGTTTTCAGGTTTCAAAACTTGTCATTTAAGCTGCTGGGTTGTAAGGCCCTTGAAGGTGGTCTGTTCATGGAAAAGCTCATTGGAAGGGATCATTGTAGGTATGGAGTCCCACCCTTTGTTAAGGACTGCTAGGGAACTGGTTCTGTAAGGTGGTATCTGCATTTTATTGTAATTGTCTCTGAGTCGGTGTAGTGCGGCTGGAGGCCGATGTATGGGGTGATGCAGATAAGGGTGCTGGATAACTGCCTTCATGGGACCTTTATTTTAATATATGATGGTTTGTTTAGTGATTGTTCTATACAATATTTTGTTAGTTATGTTGGTAATAAAAGGCTGCTGGGCCATTTGAGTCTTAATTATTTCAGTTAGGTTTGTTGGTGAGTGAATGTTGTTCAACAATTTAGACAAAAGTGACAGCTATCTTGTGTACCCTAGTCAACATAATTGGTGTCATGTTGCTTTCTCTGTCTACAGAACTATGATGCCACCAAGAGAATTTTTACTAAATATTTTTGAACAAAGGCTTGTGTATAAAGGCTATGTATATGGATAGTAGGATCATACTAAACCCTACAATCGTGGTCAAACATGGCTGGTCATTGATTACAATTTTGTCTGATATTAGCATGTTTTATTTATTATGAAAATAAATTGGATTTCTGCAAACCACATTGCAACTACAGACTAAGCAGACTGCTAGGTAAATGAAATTCTGATTATTTATTAAGCTCCAGTAACCATTTATCAAGCACAGTTGTGTCCTGGTGTGATCATGTGGATTGTGCAGTCATTGATAGAGTGTGGGACATAGCTTGGTTTTACAGCCATTAGTCACAGAAGTCCACTAAATTCATAACATTTTGCTATGGCGTCTTAATTATTTTACATTTTTACACTGCAACGATTACTCTCAAAATTAATTTAAGAAGCTTCAAATTAAATTAAGACTCATGCTTCATGGAAAACCATGCTCCATCCACACAGAACCAAGAACCAAGCATCCAGGTCCATAATACAAATATAAATAAATAGAGGCTTCCAAAGGTTTTCTTGCTAAATCAAAATAATTTATTTAAGTCTTTGTATGTAACAGCAGGATTGCAGGTAATATTTTATGTCTTTTTCACCAAGAGCTATTTAATCATCAAAGTGAATACAGAAGTTCTCCAGATTTAAAGGGTTATTAAATTCTTATGTAATATCATATACATACAGGTAAACCTGCATTTCTTTCACATGTTTCATTGTTTTGTATTCTTATTTCAAAAGCCTTAACATATGCATCAAGCTCTTCCTGTATTGCAGTGATTACCATTATAATGACTCTATGGAGCTCTGTATGTAGTCACTGCTGCCAGTGCACCCCAAATTAGCGTTTTGTGGCATGCATGGGCAGCAAGTAATTCACACAGGTTTTCTTGGGACATGTAGTCCATAGAACAAGGATAGACCATGGACAGGATGGCACCAAAGACGTTTGGGCAGAACTGGCACAGGAAGACAAAGAAAGAAATACAGAATAATAATATAATAATAATAATAAGGGCTCGTTCACACTGTGTTGTAGCTGCAGGGAGGTATAGTACCGCAGCGCAGGGCAGCTAGGGTCAACACAATAGTTTTGTATGGAAACCTGTGTACCTTTAACACTAGACCAACTTGCGTTTTTGGAGGGCACAATGGCACATGTTGACAAACACTTGAATGGGAGTGGCAAGCACAGTGCATTGCAAAATTAGTTTTTTGTCGGTAACAGACGTGGTAAGGGTTG
>CM070034.1:98650366-98662045 GCA_036250615.1 Ptychadena robeensis
GTTTGCAGTAGCTATCGGCAGCCTGATGCCGATAGTGGAAAGTGACCTACAACATGGTAGATCCGCTTTAAGTCTCCAGCTCTAAGTGCTGCCCCTTCTCCCATGTAAATGCTTGTATTCATTATGCTCGAGCAGAGGGGAAACGTTGCTCAGTGCCTGGAGACTCACAGATATGGGTATTCACTTGAGGGGAAGGGCACTCACAGAAAAACCCGCTCTGGCTCTGTCCCTCTTCTCAAGGGAATACCGTTATACAGAATGTTCTAGCAGAGAGCCCGGACTGAGTCTCTTTTCCTCCAATTTGCTTTGCTCGAATTTGCTGTATATGTGCTCGATAATACGCATGCATGTTTTACCCCTGATCTTTAAGAGCCAAAAATACAGTAGCTGTATAAGAGGCAATATGAAAATATGAAGGTTTGGAGAAACATTTTAATACTGTCAATGGTGCTTATGCAATAGGGATTAAGGTGTGGGGCATTTTGTAAAAATTAATTAATTGGAAATGCATGTGCAAGCAAAATAGATTCCACTAATTAATTGCATCCTGAATGCTATTTGTATTCTAACATGAACTTTTATCTGATCAAGCATTTCTTTTTTAATACAGCTAATAAAGAAGAGATTATACAGACATTAAAATAAACCTGTATGTTACATCTCTTGTCTTTTGTAACATGGTTTCTTATGGACCCGCGTACTTTGATCTCTGGCAGTTCATCAGTGGTAACCTTTATAGTCTCGCAACATTGTATGGGAAGGGGATATTATGTGTTATAAACTAATGTTATTTAAGGTTCTATTAATATATAACATTCCAAATCAGATGTCTGGTCCATAACTTGGTAAAAATAATTTGGGATATGGGGGTGGTAGGTCTGAAAAATCACAGATAGTTTATGGACTGTGGAACTACCATAGTCTTTGGTTTGTAAAGTAAGTACTGTAATGTAACAGAATTTACTAAAAATGTCATGTTAGATTGGCAATGAAACAATGTCTTTTTGAAAATTCCCCAAATATCATTCCATAGGGGTTAAGATAGCTTTGGGATCACTCTTTTACAGTATACACCACTACTTTTATTGACTGTATGCCATGCAGAGTGCATAACATGTTGCTGGCAACTCAGTCTAGTGCAATGAAGCATGTGTAATGTGAAAGAGCCATAATGCTATGCACAGGTTCAGTTACTGTTGCCTGAACATTTGTTAGTAATGATTTCAGCTGACAGTTTGCTAACAAACACTGTACAGGCTGTACTACTAAGTACAGTAAGTGAGGCTTGTACTGTAAGTGAGGGAACAGGAGGAATTAGCATAAGTGGGACTAAAATCTCTGTAAGGGGTCCAACCCACTGAACCTCTTAATACACAATTACACTCTGGGATGACTATTAAGAAATGATCATCTAGCAAGGAAAAATAAAGTGTGTACGAGGCTTAAGACAGCTTATCACAAGCTTTCTCTATACCATCATCATCAAGGTCATTTCTTCATTGTATACAGACAAGCAGTTGAATGTATCGCACTAGCTACCATTAAACATGGAAATCTGTCTGATAAATGACCTACGATTATTCTCCTTTGCGGAAATACCAATGACTGCTTATATTATCTGCTGCTTCTCCTGTGTTTTGTGAAAAGAATTCAGGGCTTACTCTACTGCATTGCTACTGCTGCTGCATTAATAGAAGTTAGAGGGAAAAAAAACAGTTTGGAAGCACAATAAACAGTACATTGACTTTAGACTTCTCTGCATGATATATTCCTATGTGGCCATGTCACTCCGACAATAGTGTATGAAGCCTCAGGTATGTTATTGTTTTGTGAATACGGTATTTTTTTTTTGCATTGGCACTGACAGAATACATTTCGTAGACAATTTTTTCAGGTCTCTGCTGAAGCTCAGGTCAAGCAATCCTGAACTACAAAAGTAATCTGCTTGCTAGCGTTTTTGTTCTCTTGTCTGACTCATTCAGCCAGCTTGTCCTTACTTCTGTTTTTTATAAAGTATCAGTATGGACATAATTCAAACGGAAAAGCCATAAGAGGACAGGTGACTAATGGACATGTATAATAACACAAATGTATACCCTTGTTATAATTGTAGCCAACAACTATCTAATTTCTTGGGGCTGTCCAATCTGCTAGTTAAAAGATTTAAATCTAATATAAAAAGTTGTATGTATTTCTGCTTTATCATTTCTTAAGGTGGCCATAGATGGTTCGATTTGAGGATGTTTTCGCCGCTGTTCGACCGTTGTGTGCGAACATGCCTACCTTAAGTTGGCCCAGAAATCGATCTAACAAATTTACAGACATGTCCGTAGTTTTAAGATCGATTTCATTACTTTAGATGGGGACCAGCATCCCCATCCAAAGTAAATGCCGGCACATAAAGGGTGCATGGCCGATTCTCTGCACGACTTTCAGTGCGTGATGATGTCAATGTCTCGGTCATTCTGCCGAGAAATCAAAAGAAAAATGAGACGTCTGTGGCTGGCTTTAGAAATGATGGCTGCACTGCACAAGAATATTATCACCAGTACAGAAACTACCTGTCGATCTTGCGAGAGGTGCAATCTCCTTATCACATCCTTTATATGCAAACTAATAATTATTATTAACTTGCATTTCTATAGTGATGTACAGTGCTTTACATAGCATATCATTATATCACTGTCTGTCAGAGAAACTCACAATCTACTCTTGCTAAAATAGACTTATATATGTAACCAACTCAAGCCAAGATATATGTCTCAATTTAAGTCATACAGTATACAGTATACATACCACAGTCTAAGGGGGCGAGCTACTTAACCTACCAGTATGTCTTTGGAGACTTTTTTTCTGCAGATATGGGAACAGCATGAAAGCTTGCAGATGGTGTCCAGGCTAAGATTTGAGCCTGAAACCCTAGTGCTGCATGACCAGAGTGTTCACAACTAAACCACCCTGCTCAGGGCCGCAGTCAGGGGGGGACAGAGGGGACTCCCGTCCTGGGCCCGGACAGCTAGGGGGGCCCGACGGTAAGCACACAGGGGCCCCTACGTGCTGCCTGATCGGCAGTCCTCTGCACACAGAACCCTCTGCTCACTGTGTCAGCACTAGAACCCCCCCCCCTTGCTCAACAGGTGTCTTGTCTTGGGGCCCGGACATTTTTGCTGTACCGGGCCCCATGATTCCTGATGGCTGCCCTGACCCTGCTTCCCAGCCTCCTCCATATTTCAGAGATAAAGATGGACTGAAATGTATGAAGTCCTCCCTATGTGACAACAACGGGTACCCCCATAGATATACCGGAAGGTGAGCAAATCACAAAATTACCAACTGAAAATAAGGAAAAAACACAGTGTAGCTTTTACACTGGCTCCACAGTTCCGGTAAGGCACATTGCCATGTGTTACCATAAATGCCCTGCAGCACAAATTTTTGCAGACAAAGTTGAAGCACAGAGCAATACAAAATGCTTGGTTTAAGCGTGTCCTTTATCGGCCAAAAACTGCAGAACGACTAGAGTGAAATGGAATTAATGAATTAAAATTAATGTAAAAACATAAAATCATGTATATACACTTATACTTGTATTGCTTTCATTTGTGTTACTAAATATGATCTTGTTTATAAAGCAGCTTTAATATGGGCACCTGACACTTCCTGTGCTGGGATGACTACCTTAGCTATTGGGACTCTATATTGTGACAGAGAGCCTGTTAAATCCTCTGGATGTATCCAGTATGGGAGGTATGTGTGTCCCAGATAACGGCAGTATGCCGAGTATTTTCTATTTGACCAGCAGGGGGGGCTTAAATGGCTGGGACTGGGTGAGGGTGATTACAGCTGTGTCCTGTTTGCTCATTAGCAGCTCTATATAATCTCCTCACCTGTTCAGTGAGATGCTCCACCCTGGAACCAGTACTGTATGTGTCAGACTGGGCAGCAGCCTATACCTGTGTGGTAAACAATGTGTTGAGCTACCTAGCCTCTGTTTCCTGAGGACTGCTGTTTACTAATTTGTTTACTGTCTTACTTGCTGTACATATTGTATATAAACCTGCACAGTAAACCACCCGTGTGTTTTTACCTTCAACTCTCGTTTGCTGTGCCTCTTTCATCTGCTGTAGACCCATCCAGGGTGTCCTGTTGCCGCTCTACTGCTAATCCCTTACAATATATATATTTATTGTTTTTTTACATCAGGGTTTAATAACCCTTTAAAGTGTCTCCATTGTGTCCAACAACTTTGAGAGTGTTGGCCATCTTCCTACCCCCACTCATGCCCTGGTGTCCGATTACTCTTTCCCTACAGTGTGATTTGGGTCAGTTAATCGACCCCTATGTTACTTTTGTGACTTGAGAGACAGAAGCTGGTATACAGATTTATGATAAAGCCCAACTCCATCCAAAACTTGTTAAGAAAATATTTTTTATATACAGAGGGAACCACTGCTGGAATGTGAAGGAATCAATAGAGTACCTTGAATCTAGAATTAAGTATATTCTATATCAAGTATACATTTGAGGAAGGGCGGGTTAACTTAGAAAGAGGAAAAGGCTACGTTCACTTAACCATAAAATGTGTGACAGTGAATCTCTGGCATCCTACAACTGTTGTAGCCTCCTCTTTACCAACTGTACTGTTGGTTGCAAGATTAGAATCTGTATCATTCTAGTAATTCTGTAACTATCTGGTTCTAATAAGGTTAGACTAATAGTAACAACTTGGTAAGGACCCCAAAACACAGAAATGAGACCTATGGAAATAATGTATTTGAGGTTGACCGTTGGATCCACAGATTGTAAGGTTCTCAGGGGGATCACCAGTACCATTCAATTATGATACCCCAATCTCCACTACGCTCTTCACCTTAGGCCAAGCCCTCGCTTGGAAAGAAGGCATGATGCACCTATCTGACTTTGGCTGTCCCAGGACTTAAGCACACAAAGTATACTACCGGAGAGCAGGGAGACTGAAGAAACCCAAGAAATGAAGTCCAACAGACGACAACAGTCCAACAAACAGATTAGCTAGAAGATTAGTCAGGAAAGTCAGGAGAAAACAAGCTGATGTCAGCAGCAGCAAGAGATGTCATATGGCCCAAAATTATAACAGGAGTAATCAGGTGAGATACAAGCATCTAGAGCTCTAAACTAAGGCTATCACAGATCTAAACCAGTTGAAAAATTATTTGCGGACACCTGGCCAATCCTGAGACATTTCTAATCTGTAACAGATCCTGAGAGATTCAAATTGATCCACCAATTATACAGAACAAGGGAATGCAGTATCCAAAAACCTTCACTTTGTAAAAGCAACTTGGCTTTGACCTCTTAGTCGGACAGGGAAGTTTCAGCTCTTATGAAAAAAGGCCTTTATATTATCATACCATTTAAATCACAATATTCCAGTGTATGCTTTGCAGTCGAATAGAACATGAAATATGTACTAGCGAGCAACTTCATGATATTTTGTCATCTGGGTCACTTTTGATTTGAAAGCTTTGGACTCACTGGCTCTCATATAACAAAAAAAAAAAACCCCCGGAAATTTTCAGTTGTAACCTACTTAATTTATTGTATTATATTTCCGAGTTATGATTTACTCTCCAGGGGACTTTTCTTCTACTTGACTTTCTCATGGTGAAAGGGCAGCAAGGATTCCAATTAGAACTTCTGGCATACATATAGTGTGTCATCCGGTGACTACAAATCTATACTTGAAAAATCCTAATGAATAATATGTCATAGTGAGAATATAAAATATAAATAACACTCTTCATTTGTAACCAGTCACATGCCATGACATAATAATCTGGTTTTCATGGCTGCAATGACCCAATTAGCTGCTCAGAGGTGGCAAGGAGGGTCAACACTAATGTATTCCCTGACATTCTGTAACTTCAGGAGATGCTTATTTACGTCCAGGTCAAAGCAGTGGTTGCTGTATATTAAAATCTGAACACATTTCGAAATTATATAATTTTTATCAGTGTTATTGAATACTGTGGTATATTGTGCAATGTAATGTGCACAATGTCTGTCAGAGGAGAGAGCGGGGAGAGCCAAGCCAAGCCAAGACAAGCTGTGGTTCCTGAGGGAAATGGGATTTCTCTTACTGATATGAACTTAAAGCAAGTAGCCTCTAGCCTTGTATACAAAAAAAAGTTGGATATCATCCCTCCAATGGAAATGAAATAATGTCACCCCAGTGCTGGTCCCCCTTTACATCATTTATTTAATGACTGAGGGTGCAAGCCGGTGAAAAGTTGCACACGGCCCACAATTGGCCCCAGCACCTCAGAAAAGATGATGTAGTGTTGTGGAGGACATTTTCTTCCTCTGCACGACCAGATTCTTTGAATGTTCAAACACATTGTTAGAGGCTTACACACACCAATATAAGAAGTCAGGCAAGCTGGTAGGGGGATATTTACAAGCTTTATTACCAGGGAATATATGTACAGTTCATCACCAAACCCAAGCCTGGGAATGGGGCACACTCTTTAGGATCTACTGTTACAGTAAAGATTGCTACCAGCTGTAGGGTGATAATGGCTTCACGTCCTTGTGAGATGGGCAATAGGAAAAGCGGGCAGGTGAAGTGGAGTAGGGAGGAATCCTGCATCTGCTGGTAGCTGCATCCATCCGCTCGGGCATGTTTGAAGGAAGGTGGTCCTGATCCAGGGGACGACCCTATCAGTCACCACGGATGGATCCCGGGCACTGCTATGGGCTGGCCGGCGGGAGAACCCAGTAAAAGGTAGGAGATTTCTGCTCCAAATCAGGGTGAGACACACTGGCTGCAGTTTGTTGAGCTAACCCAACTCTGGCTAAAGCCCCGCATACACGTTCCAATTTTTGGGACGAATTTTGCCCAATCGATCAGTGTGGTCGGTCGGGGTGATCGATCGGGAGAAAAATCAGATGCGGAATTATGTACCCTACCGATCACGATCCGTTTATTTTGGTTGATCTGCTGTTAATAAAATGTGTCGGGCCTATGGATCGGTGATAATTCCGATTTTTTGTGCCAGGCGACCGATCGACCATAACATTTTAAGTGAAAATCAGGTGACCTGATCGAAAAATCGGTCGGGAGAAAAATCGGAACGTGTATGGGGGGCTAAAGGAGGGCCTAGGCAAGTATATTTATACTAGCCATTAGTCATCCCTGCACCTGTTACAGAGGAATGCATTTTTTAAGGTATATACACAAATTTACAGAGAATATGGTGACACAGGGCAGTATATGCAATACAGTTAATATGTACCAATGTGGTGCATACCCTGGTCACTACAATGATAATGTATTATATTATACACATTATGAGTACAGGATAACAAAATATTAACTGTTACTTCCACCTGATCAATTGTTTTACATTAAGCCAGCATGAGGTCACTTTAAATGACTGGTGTTGATTGTATAGACGCGCTTGCAGATTGTGACTAAGCGCTGTGACGACCAAGAGATCTAAATTTAACTTGGCGGTCTTGTAACATTTTGGAGTTATCATCTGCTCTTTTGTTGCGATGTCACAGAAATAGAAGACATCTTGATGCGAATGTGGTTCACAGCAAAGAAGCTGAATGGTATTAAATAGGGAAAAACACAAGTTTCAGCAAGTTCCATCCCAACTCCCAATCAAGTCCTGCATGTGTTAATTTGGACAAAGCAGGCAATCTGCCCTCTATTGATTCGTACATCAAAGTGTTGTTAGTCACATCGATAGTCTCAGCGAGAGTCTGCAGACTTCACAAATTTGAGAGAAATGCAGACACGGCAGAAAATCCTCTTTGGGCAGTTTATTTTATTTACGCTGGCTAGTGGAAATAATGGAGCATTTAGAACACAATTAACAGGGCAATACCCATGACGAAAATAAATCTTTTTTAATTGCCCATATTTTATTTTATGATCTATCATTATTAGTCATTTACTGATGCTGATGTCTACCAGAATCAGCCTTAAGTTAAAGTGTTTGTAAATCTAAAACAGGCTTCCAAAAACCATTGTTTGATACTATCTACAGTTCTTTCAATGCAAACGTCTAGTGATGCTGCCAGCCTCTTGGTGCCCCCCATTTAAAGTGACCACGCTTTGCAGCAGAAAGTTCCTCTACATGTGTGCCACGAGTCTGAGCATGCTCAGATCTCCTACACAGATCTCAGGTCATCCTACAAGGTAGATCCTTGCAGTTAAAGAAGAAGCATATGAGTCACATTAAAACTGCTTATAAATGTTGTGACAGACTGGTCATCTGTCATGTGAAATTAGACTGTTCCGTGTTTCCTAGAAGGAGTCTGGGAATAATTATTGCCCAGCACCATTAGGTTGCTAAGTGTCAGTGGGTTCCTGATAGAAGCTGGAGACACAGCTCCTCATAGAAGTGGGAGACACGGCTTCTGACCGAGTGGAGACAGGGGGCACACAAAGTGTGTGGGGCCCAGGCCTGTGGTTACTGGGGCAGCTGCTACAGGGGGCTCACAGAGTGTGTGAGGCCCAGGCCTGTTGCTGCTGGGAAGCCAAGGACAATCCTTTATGTTAAAAGGTGTGAAGCCAGGTGGTGCAGCATTTTTTGGACTTTAATTTTGGATGTCTATTAACCCCTGCGTGGGTAACCCTTTACTTTGGGCTGTGTGCTCAAATAAATATGGGCAGGAGCCCTAAAATGATAATGAAACGTGTGGACTGATGGTTTAAGAGCAATCGTTTCAGTGTGATCCCCCACAATGTATAAATACTCAATAGAAAATAATGAATTAGGGATAGGTAAAATAACCAGATAAAATTAAGACTAGCATCACACAGGCACTTTTAGAGCTGCTAACGGTTGGCAACAGCTTGATATTACCTATGTGTTGAACGCTCAAAATGCAGCTGTCAAACATGGCAATTTTCACCTTTTATCTGGGGACTGTTTTAGCTGCAAAGTATTAGCCATTAATGATTGAAGAGAGTTTGTAATTTAAATAATACACTTTATTGGTTAACTGAAATCATTAAGGAAGCAAGCTTTTGCGGTGCCTCAGATCCCTTCTTCAGGCTTAAGGCTAAATTCCCAAAGGCTTCTTTGTGGTGTTTTTAGTGGCATTTTGCACCTAAAAAATGCCTTGGCAGCTGGAAAACCATTGAACACTTTGAGGGCATTTTCATGTAAATTCACACAGGCGTTTTTTCAGAAACCCATGAATACTTTTTTGGGATGTGTTTGATGCTTTTGCTGTATGACATATGGCACATATAGCTCCACGTGCACAGTTTCTCTTTATATATATATTATTTTAAAGTAAAAAAAATGGTGTGGAGCCCTCACCCCCCCAACAAAAGTACTAGTCCCCCTTTTGGTATAGGGTCTATCTTCCTGGAAAGGGTGGTGGGGCATGAATAATGTGCTCTCTCTCCAGAGCATACCAGAGGCAAAGCCTGGAAACGAGGAGGATCTACCAGCTTGCACATGCATTTGAAGGTGCATGCGCACAGGGAGTCCTGCATTAAGGGGGTTTCCAGGCAAAAAAAAGATTTTTTTTTTTACCAGACTGCAGGCTAAGGCCCCCATACATGTATCCATTTGTGGGTGATTGACCACCATGAGCGTTCTTGATTTTGCGGCTGATCGATTGGCGTGTGCGTGGATTTCAGCTGGCCACCTGGAGCAACTTATCCATGTAGCCCAAATCATGATCGGCCATGTCCGTTTTTCTATTGTCAATTGCATTACTTTGGACAGGTACCAGGTTCCCCATTTAAAGTAACGCCAACAGCACACAAAAGGTAAGCTCTGATTCTCTGAGCAACTGGCTGCAGCGTGATAATGTCATCACACTGCAATCGGCAGCTCGAGAATCGTCCAGCTATCCCTGTGTGTATTGGATAGCTTAAGACATACCAACTATAGAGTTCGACAGGTTCACTTTAAATCTATATGTAATTTGCACATTAATTGTAAAAGTGAAATCCAGGTTCATCAAAAGACTTCCCCAGCAGTATGGCTTGCCCCACATTGTAAGGGTTAAGTCTTCATTCCTAACCTAGGGGCCCAAACAGCAAATTAATTAACCCTATCCCCTATACCCTATAATTTTTTCAAAATAAGTCCAATGTGTAAAGTTTAGATTATCAGTATCCTGTTTAAGGCTGTTAGGATCCCTCTAAGGCTGTTAGGATCCCTCTCATGATTATACCCCCTGAAGAAGTTTCAATGAAACGTGTTGGGGTGGAATCTGTGCCATTTGGACTTTTGTACCACACCAGCATGTGTTAAATTGTGCAGATCTACAACATTGTGTAGGCAATATGTGATATGATTATGTTTTTTGTATCATTTTTGTATTTTGTTAAATAAATAAATGTGGTGTTTTTATACATGGGACATCATTACATGATTGTTCAAGGCGTGGCCATTAAATTCCCTCTGCCCTTGGTTATCCAAGAGAAAAATCTGGGTGATGTGCCTATGCCATCATCTAACTTGTTAACTTAAATATAAAATATTCTTTTTGATTTGCCTTGAGTTCTACTTTAAATGTTTTCCTTCTCTGTGAATCATAAGAGTTCCCTATGTCATCAGCACACAGACAGATTTGGCCACAAAAATTGGGAGGTAATGACAATTAAGCAATTTAGCTCATTAAATTGGACTTAATGCCTAATTTTATGTCTATAATGTACTGTGTTACAACTAATTCACCATCTGCCAGCTCCATACTGCTCCTACAGATTGTCCTCAATGCTTGCAAGAATACAAACTGTCAGAGTTTTTTTCTCTTTTACTGAAGATAATCTGCTTGAAAGTATTAAAGTAAACTGTCATAAGAATGATTGTATTGCTAATGCACACTAGTGCTGAGTTGCCTCCATCACACCCCATACCCAAATACCCCACATTTAAACAAATAAAGACCCCACCTTGAACAATCGATTTTTGGATGATCTAAAGCAGGGTAAAGACGGCTCGATGTGATGACATCGTCACACTGCTGTCAGATATCGGAGGAGCTAGGGAGACGGCTCTGCTCTCTCCCTGGCTCAGCTGAAGCTTTGCCTGGAGACCTGCAGTTTCCATGTAAAGCAACGGACATCATCCGTATTTAACGGTCATGTCCGGTATGGCTGTTTTCGAGCAGGATTGATTGGTCCCGCTCGAAAACAGCGATGGCCACATTTTATATGGGCCAGATAGACGGCCGTGAACGCGCACGGCGCTCGAAACGGCCATCGATCTGGCCCATATATACATGTCTGTACCCTGCTTAACTTTCCCAGATCAATTAAAAGAATGTTTTGGAATGCAAATGATGTAATTGTCATACTACAAAAAAGGCATGAGTCGATCGATGACCACCACCAATGTACTTTGAAGGGGAACGATCGATCCAAAAAAATTCCTGTACTATTGATTCTCCCATCGATTTAGACAACATTTTGATTGATCATTCAAGGTGGACCATGAACAATTATTTATCGATCATTCGTCATGCACGCGTTTGGCGATCCAATGATCGCTAAAGAATCGAGCAAGAAGCGAATGAGAAATCAACCCATGTATGGGGACCCTAGGGATTTAGCCCTCTATAAAATCCCAACATAATACCTTTTAGTGACAGCGATCCCCATTAAAGCGGACCTACCACATTGTAGGTCACTTTGCACTATCTGCATCAGGCTGCCAATAG
>CM070034.1:98662070-98684314 GCA_036250615.1 Ptychadena robeensis
ATAGATAGGCTCCAATCACTGTCCACAAAGAAAAAAATAAATCTTAAAGCAGGAAAGATGAGTTTTTCTGGAGAGTACCCCCTCCCATGCTGTGACGTTGTGCCTGGGCGCGTTGTCATAGCTGAAACTGCTCTGAAAAACCAGCCCCATAATATGCATTGCTCTGCCTGTCCTCTGACGTCACTATCACGCGGATTCGCTCTGTCAGCTCCTGTGTCCCTGTCTTCATCTGTCAGCACGAACATCCCACCCTCCCTCCCCCTCCCTTTCTCTGTCTCCAGGAGTTCATTCATGCTCCCTGGATGGAATTTAAGAACCTTCCCAGACAGTGAAGTGTCATCTGTGAAGTTATTGTGGAGGAATCACTTAGAGGAACTTGCTGGGACTGGCAGCACCCGAGGTAATAAGAATCTATTTTACATATTACACCAACGCCAGTAACCCAGTCCCATGTCTGTCCTCATCCTACAGAGGAACCATGATCTGCATGAAGCTAGAACCTCCCCAGACATGGAAGTTTCATCTGTAAAGGTGGATATGTGAAAGAACTGTAGCGAACAATTGCTGTCACCCACTCTAACCCCTCCTCTACTCCATCCTACCTCACAAAGCCTGCCTATTCCTCCGTCCCCATGCACACGGACAAGCCTCACTCGCACCTATGCCTGTGGGCCTTTCCTCTGCAAATGCTAGCTGCTTGGCTGTTTGGGTGCTTGGATGTATGGCTTTAATAGATTTGAATATGTTAGTTGCCTGGTTGTCTCGTTGGCATTGGTGCAATAACTGAAGTGACTGTCTCGAACCTAGCTTACAATTAAGTATTCTGATCTGAATATTTAATGCTATATACCTGCAAGCTAAATAAAAGGAGGCAAGGATGGAAATTCTATATTTTCTTTTATAAAAATAGTTTCTGCCACTTAAAAAAATAAAAAAAATAATTAAAATTAAAATGTAGGTAGAAACGATTATGGGCAAGAGGTGCATGTGGTTCTTTAGCATTTTCTATTTGCAAAATTAGCCTAGAGCTCTACCCATAGCCTGGAAACAAATATATAGAGTGCAACCGAAAAGTATTCACAGCACATCACTTTTTCTAAAATGGATTAAATTCATATTTTTCCCTACAAATTCTACACACAATACTCCATAATGACAATATGAAAAACGTTTATTTGAGAATTTGGCAAATTTATGGCAAATTTATTACAAATAAAAAAGAAAGCCCATGTAGGTAAGTATTCACAGCTTTTGCCATGCCAGCTATAAAAGTCTTCTCTGTCCAATCCTTTATGGCCCTAAGGCCCCCACACACGTACCGAGTGGGGGCCGACAGAGCTGCTAAGATCAGCTCTGAAGTGCAGCGTGATGACGTCATCACGCTCCTCTTCAGAGCTGACAACATCAGCCGGCACACAGCCGGTCTTCATTGAAGCATTCAACGGCATCGGCCAGAGACATGTCCGTTCTCTGGACGCCCGAACTGTGGGGTGACAGGGATCTGACGCCCCATTTGGGCACCCCCAATCCACGGCCGATTTTTCTGCCAACCGATGGCCGCGAGCGGGCACGCCTGTTGGTCGCTGGCAAAATCGGCTGCCAATCGGTGCGTGTATGACAGGCTTTACAGACAAAGGTAAGGCAATAGCTGGCTTGCAAGCTCTGCCTGCTAGAACATATACACTGCCTGCCCCCCCAAAAAGTCCTGTTCCAGAGTGATGGGCCCATCAAGGTTAGAAGAGAGACAGATGAAGTGTTGCACCCATCATGCCTAGTGCCTACTGTACAAGCCTGTGGGAGCAGTGCTACAGTATTATCTGGGGTTGCTCTAGTTGGTCATGTCTAGATTCAGCAACAGTATATGCTCCAAAAATAAGGTCAGCAGACTACCTGATTGCAAGATCTTAATGCAACTTAATGCACTGAATGAAAATAAATCTTGTGACATTGCAAAAGGTTATTGAAACAATGCCACAGGGAATGCAAAGGTTTTCCGAGGGGGGGGGGGCCAAGAGGGGGTAGCAGAGTTGGCACTAGGGGCTCTCTGAGTAGAGTGTGTGTAATGTGTATGGCTGTGTGTGTGTATTTGGATATCATGCATGTCTCTGTATGATTGTTGTGTGTGTATACAGTCCATATAAAAAGTCAAGTAAATGTAAAATGTCAGGTTCCTGAGCTGTGCAAAATTTAGACAAACATAAATAATTTCAGAACTTTTTCCACCTTTAATGTGACCTATAAACTGTACCAGCCTATTGAAAAACAGAAAAAATATAAAAATAAAATAATGTGGCTGCATAAGTGTGCACATCATTTTGGCACATCATTTTGACTTAAGATTTGACATTTTTAATAAGATTTGGCCATAAGACATTTTGGTAAGATTTGCCCATTCTTCTTTGCAGAAACACTCCAAATCTGTGAGGGCATCTCCTGAAGAGTGGGCAAATCTTGAAAGTGGATCTCTGTAGGGTAAGCTTGGGATCCACTTTTTTCACATACAGTACTACTATTGCCCCCATGGTACATTTTTAATTGAGTTTTTATTATTACTGGATTATGATCACAAGTTATTCAATATCCAGTAAGTTTATACTTATAAATGAAAATATATACCTACATATATTTGTATTCTATTATCCTTAACCAATCCTGAAATTGTGGTGCAGAAAAAAAAATAGCTGTGCTGTTTACATCTATGAATGTGAGATTATTAATGTTAGAACATCATGCAGACAAATGATAAGCATAAATAAAAATGTAACATTCTGCCAATAAAGTAAAGTTGAGCTCTTGCTTCCTTGGGTTATAGAGCATAATGTTCCTATTCAGTTATGAAATGATTCCACTTATTTAGCTATGTACCCTTTCAGGTATATAATTAACTTGCATAATGGAAGAAAAATTAAATCAATCATAACTGTGTGGAAACTTGTGATATAATTATTCATATACTGCAGGCAAAGTACAAACACATCAACTTTAACTGTCTACAGCTTCGATCGAGCCACAAAATGTGCCGTCATTTATTACATAGGCTCATAAGAAAATCATAGTAAGCATTTCGGTTACTATGGAGCATTCCCTAATTAATATATTTCATTTGCTGTAAACCATTTTATATGAAATCTAATATTCATAGCTATTCTAAGTCTATGCTATTCTAAATAGCAATCGTAACCTTTAACCAAAGGAGTCACAATTCTCTGTATTTGAAAGAAGTTTATGGACTCCATTTCTCTTGTTTCCCAGTCAAATACTCTAGTAAACAGATGATCTTTCAAAAAATTAAGGAAAATAATCCTTGTCCCTTGTTGCTCCTTCCCTCAGCTCAAAAACCTTTGCAGAATTCTGAGAACTTCTATGCGGAATAGAGGTAAATCACACGTTAGTGATATCATCAAGTTCCCTCTACAAACCTCTGGAGATACAATTTCAATATTAATAACCATTATTTCTGTATATACTCGAATATACACCATCTTATAGACGTATTAGTAATTTTCCACTTCATTTTGAAAATGTCTCTATCTGACTTTGTGAATTAATTACAAAGTCCCTGAACCTGTTATCATCTCCCAAATTGCTGGAGATGAACAGAAGGGTTGGATACATTTTCTAAACATGAAAGTATTGCTTTTGTTCCAAGTAAAGTCATGTAGAATACTGGGCTGCATAAAAAAGAACATCCTTATGTACACATGACACAAAATGTCTATTACCATACCACAGTGTTCCCTAATGCTTAAAGTATCGTTTAAAACAAGTTTTGTTATTTAAAAATGAAAAATAATGTCTTCTTGCTATGCATGCTGTCCTCTTTTCACTATATAATGCCTATATAAGTTAGTATAGATTGAAAATGATTGTATGTGTGGCTCTTAAGTGACCCAGAGGACTGCACTTGTGGCCCTCCCTAACAATTAGCCCCCCTTATGAAACTAGACAAGACTCTTGATTTCTCTATGAAAATGACCATTAACAACAAGTTTTTGTTTTTTGTGAAACAAATATACTATAAAGACAATTATCCACTAAGTCCCCCAAGTTTAATTAGGATATTTTATTGATGCACCGAGTTGAAACAGTCAAAAATTACATATCCAAAACTATTATCCTCCTGGCCATCAATAGTGTACCTTTTCTGAGCCACAAAAGACATCAATCTCATAGAGCATGTCTTCCCTAGTGATGCCCGAACTTCAGCCAGGCAGTCCACGAACGGGCGGATCGGACTTCTCTAGGTGGAGAATTTGAATCTGAAAAACCGAATGTGACGTCAGTGACGTCACATCCAGTACTTAGAACGCATAGTTCCTGGTTGCGATAGCCGGATGTGACGTCACTTATGAGCCGACTTCTCACTAGAAGACCGGCTTCATGCCCAGTCTTCTAGTGAACAGATTCTTCCTGCGGCGGGATCTTGCTGCTCCTGACCCCGCCGGAGGAAGAATAGAGAGCTCCTTCTCGCCGGCGAACAGGGCGGGTCCAACACCTGTACTGCTCGCAAGCGAGAAGGAGGGCGAACATCCATGTTCGCGGCCGAACTGTCTACCTTGCGGACAGTTTGGCCATCACTATTCTTCACTAGGTTGGCACAGGTCTCCTGAGGCATTTTGGCCTAAAAAACGGTACAAAACTTTTGACTAATTATGACCAGGGGGCTAATAATTTTGGATGTGCCCTTTCTTGTTTAAATCTGTGCATCAATATAATATCCTAATTTAATTTAGAGGAGCTTTTAATGAAGATATCAAGAGTGTTGTCTAAATTCATAAGGGGGGGGGCTAATAATTTTGGCCTCAACCATATATACATTGTTATACACTTCATAATGATTGGATAAAAACAATACGTTCAGACCCAATACCACATGTGTAATAAAATAAAGCACCTAGCCATGCAATCTGGATTTACAAACATTTATGCCTTAATGGGTCATTCTGAGAAGCTCAGTAAATTCAAGCATGCTGCTGACAGGGTACGATAGAGTCATAGGAACAACAGAAACTCAGCTAGTGGCAGACACATTCAATTAAGGTTTGCAATTGCAGAAGCAAACATTGCTTAAAAGTCTGTAAAATGATTAACTGTGAAGATACGGATAGAAGTCTTGCATCATCAAGTGCAATGCCAACCATAAAACAATGGTATAAAGTGCACTACCATGGAATTCTTGGGAAATGAAAACATCTTCGTAGAGTGAAAAGTGAGTAATGAGTGAGTTGACTTTGGCAGTCTGAAGGACATTTCTGCATTGTGCCAATTGTAAAGTTTGGTGAAGCAGAAATAAGAGTATGGGGTTATTTTTAGGGATCGGGCTATATTTTAGTTCACAAGATAAGAGGTCTCAATACTTTAGCATACCAAGACATTTGGACATTTCTATTCTTTTAGCTAGGTGGGTATAGTTTGAAGAACTTTAAGGAAGCTCCTTAAAGACAATAACATGATATTGGTGTGCAAAAATTTGATTGTCCCACACTCTCTTTTCTAATTACTCTGCCTGTTAGGAGGGTACACAATGGGTTGCTCCATTTATAAAAAATGGAGCGGGTTTTGTGACATTAATAGGTCAACTGACCTGACTCTGCTTTATAAGTCAAACCTAAATGTGCCCCGACCATTATGTTTTTGGTCGCAGAACTCTTATTGAGTTGCTCCCAAAGCACAATCCTAAATATGTTTTCTTTAGTCATTGGTATGGACATAGCGACATTCTCAGTGCTCTATAACCACCTAAATAATGAAATAAATAAATACAATATTGCGGTTATTTATATTTTTTTATTGCCTGCCTCAAGTTCAGCTTACTAAGAAAGATAATAGGTAGTTGTGCACAACCTTCAGCAGTGATTACACAGCTACAGTGATATAAGTGGCCAGAAAGGCCCTCAGTGGGTGTATGCAGCCTGAGCAAAGATTGCAGAGTAAAATAGAGTCAGTATGAGGGGTGGGGGGGGGGGGTGTTTAAGTTGTGTGTAGGTGTGCAGCTCTCAAAATGGAGGAGTGTGGCCCCCTGTAACAGACAAATAAGAACAAGGACAGAGGCGCACAACCTAGTACAACAAATGGTTAAATAATGTGGAATTGGATAAGATAAAACAAAATGAAAAAATAAAACAAAATGAAACAAAACAACAGACAAGATACTCACATTAAGAGAGGTTTACAAGGATGGAAGCAGGAAGTAAGCAGGAAGTGATTTCATCCCCAACCAGGAAGTGTGGTCTTCCTGGAAAACACATGGCCCTGAGAGATCCATCCTTGTAAACCTCTCTTAAGCCCCCCATACACCTTAAGATCAACCCATACAATCTCCATTAGATCTACCAACAACTGTGTAGTATAGTGACCTCCCTGATAGAATACATAGTGATTGGAAAGATTAAAAAGGTCCTCATATTACATGGTTTTGGTAGAAGAAAAGTTGATTGTACAGAAATTGTATGGAAAGACTGTAAGGTGTATGGGGGGCTTTAATGTGAGTATCTTGTCTGTTGTTCTGTTTCATTTTGTTTTATTTTTTTCATTTTGTTTTATCTTATCCAATTCCACATTATTTAACCATTTGTTGTACTAGGTTGTGCTCCTCTGTCCTTGTTCTTATTTCTCAAGTTCAGCTTAGCATACCTTCATTAAAATAATTTATAATGCAGGTAGGCTAAGCAGATATTAGTTTTATTGCCATATATTGTGTCTTTGCTAAGGGAAATGCCAATTATATCTCTTTCCTGTTATACATCCGCCCATGTATTACCGTATTATAAAAGGAAAGAAACAAGGTTCTGGTCAGTGGCATATGCAATGCAAAATTAAGAAATTAACATGATAATGTTCTAACTTTTTCTCAAGGGGGACCATTAACCTAATTAGCTTGATCTTTTCTCTGCGAAACATAGCAAAGTGATTTATTGCATGTAAATAACATTCTCTCAGCATAAAGCGTATCATTTACTTCACTAATCTGATGAGATATTTCATCGAATGAAGCAGGCATACAAATCAGGACACTCCGCTACTAGTAGTAATCTGGCAATTTGTTTCATGATTGCTGTGAAAAGTAAATATTCACTCAGGGAATAATTGATCAAAGTCTCCACATAAGTAACAAATGCCGGAGATAGTGTGAAACTCAATGGGAATGTTGCTCTTTAATGTTAGAAGCTTAGAGACTTTTAAGTTGATAGTGTTGTATAATGAATTAGTCAGAGATAAATATAACATATTAATATCATGTACCTCTTAAAGCTAGGAATTATTTCTTGTTTTCTTTGGAATATAGATAGTTTAGTTGAATAGTTACAGTTTTTGGTGACCAACAAGTCTTTGAGATTCAGTTAGCACCCGGAATACTCTTGGGTTGATGTACTTAAGGGGTTGTGAATTTTATATTTGATTTATAATTTATATCCACTGTAAACCTTACATGCTCTCTACTTACTGTCTGCAGCCAGTTCCTCCATTGTTTTTCTTCCTGCTTGTTCCTCCCTCAGCCCTCTAGCCGCACCCCCCCCCCCGGAATACCTCAGCACCCCCCATTTTGGGAACCACTTGACTATTGCCACATTGATACAGATTGGTGGATGAGTTCTAACATTTAGGCTGGTATTGCCCATGTTGAAGTAAATTTCCATGTGAACAGACCCATTGGATAGAATGTGTACTTGCTGGACAAGTATTACCATGTGTTTCCCAACAGATGGCTTGTGTTAACAAGGCCTGCACATTCATTTCAGTGGTCTACCTCCCATTAGAGATGGTAGAATGTTTTTCATCAACAAGCTGATTCTGGGAAAAAATTACAAATCCCTGATCATAGTATGATAACATACTGTTGAAGACATACTGAAGGGTGGTAGGAACATAAAAGAAAATTAAGATTAGCAAAACAAAATGTTGTTTTAGTTGTGTGCTAGAACATGTGCTAGAGCAATGCTATTTATTTATTTATTTAATGTATCCACAACCATTCTCTACATCGTCATCAATTTTAGTTATAATACCTTGTTCAGAGACTTTGCAATTAACTAACAAATATAAACTATATGACAATTTGTGAATATCTCTATATATTACCGGCCAGAATATCGGGTGGAAATCTAAAGCTTAAAAGTGTTGCTTGGGACAAAACGGCTGCCAAAATCGATCTAAGCTATTATGGACATGTCCATAATTTCTAAGATCGATTTAATTAGGATGGAGGACCATGCAAAGTGAGGGGATGTCTCCACTGCATTCTCTGCGGAACTGATCCACATACCTGTCTGCAGCACCAGCTGTTCTTGTTCTGCCGATCTGCTAGCTGGAAGTAGTGCAGCCAATTTCTGGCTCTGGATCAGCAGAATGAGAACAGCCGCTGCTATTGTGGATCGTCTGTCTCCTATGTGGAGAACACATAGGAACACAGTGGAGAGTGGTCCACAAAGGGTGTCCGGACAATTTTTAACCAATTTTTCGGCGTACTGACCATGCACAATGATGTCATCACGCGCGCTCAATTGGCCCAAAAATTTGGTAAGTCTGGACTGTTCTCCTCCAGCTTCTCCTTCAGATCAGAGCTGCAGTAGCAGTGCAGAATGGTAAATCTGAGCTGCCTGGGCTCTGAACTTCGCCGGACGGCTCCATCCTGTACATTGCAGTCAGTGCTGGACGAGATGGAGCCATCAGGACAGGCAGGAGTGTTAATTAGAGCAAATGTTAAGGGTAAATTGAGAATTAAAACTAGTTCCTTTGACCATAGGAATAGAATTTCTAAGGGAGTGAAGAGAAATCTTCCCAGTGGAGCAGAAAAAAACTCCCAACCTTCCAAAAGCTCTCTAAAACTGTAACAAAATAGTTTTACATATACTTTTATAATCCAGTCATGTGCATAGAAATATGTCTATATTAATTGAAAAGCTGATTCTGTTCTTTTTTACTTTGCAATGACTAAACAATTACTGGAGGACAAATTAATGCTTTATAACATTGGAGTGAATTACAAGATTGATGATAAATTTAGACATCTGCCTCACCTATTGTTAAATTGAAAAGACATTACATCTTTTCAAAATTGCGGCTATGTGGAAACTCCATTACAAATCTTAGCAGAGATTGCACTGCTGGGGAATAAAAGGTCATCTTTTGATTACATTTGCTTCATTAGTATGATAAATACTGAGAGTAGGTAGCTCGTAGAAGTATATTGAAATGCTGCTATTGCCTAAAGAACATTTGTCACAAAATGAAGCAAGATCACCGCGTTTTGAGCAGATGGCAGGAAAGTGGAAATAACTTTTGCTCTGTCACCTAAAGAAGAAGGAAACTGCTATAAAATATCAAGCAGGGAGGTGACTGTGTATATCTGTAGAATACCAAGGCTAACTGCTGTGTTTCTGTGCTGTGGCCAGGCAAAGCCTCATATTGGAGCCATTGAGGCAATACATAATTTTTTTGGGAAGCATAAAAACATGATAAAATTATTCAACCGTACAGTAGTCTTTGAATGCGTTATGCCATCAGATGTATCATATTTTCGTTCTGCTCGTTCTGTATGTTAGTATCACATATAGATCTGAATATAAACATAATGTGGATGTTTATATTCAGATCTATATGTGATACTAACATACATATATATACTTGTACAGCCATCTCTCCCTGACGAAGCCCTAGGCGGGCGAAACATGTAGGAGTATGAGCAGAAAATATGATATATCTGATGGCATAATGCATTTAAAGACTACTGTACGGTTGAACAATTTTATCATGTTTTATGCTTCATAAATTATAGTGAACTTTGGTGAGATACACCACACATATAACTTTGTATGTTATGAATTGTTATATTAGTCCAACCACATTAAAGACTTTTTATTGATCTTTATACTTAATATTGTTATATTCTATTCTGAAGCTGGACTTTGAGTGCCGTAAAAACCCTTCTAGTCTTATATTTTAGAGGCAAGTCCTCAATAAGGGAACTCATGGTCTATATCCCACATCACCTGTAGACTCTCCCTTACTTAGGGAGGTGGGTGTAAAAGGTTCAAAATTTATCATTAGTTCATTTCATTTATTAAAAATCAATTCCTTTTTATCTGAATCAATAGACCAAAAGTGATGGTGTAACAAAGAAGGTCAAGTAACTTTTAACAGCTGTTATTACAAGAAGAATTGAAATACAGGATCACTAATGAATAAGGATATAACTTTGATTATGGCAACTATAAGTCACTGAACAGTCCTGTTATTACAAGAAGAATTGAAATACAGGATCACTAATGAATAAGGATATAACTTTGATTATGGCAACTATAAGTCACTGAACAGTCCTGGTCTCTGCCCAGCCCTTCTGGATCTCACACAAACTTGGCAGTCTATTCCATGCCTGAATCCTGCAGGTGCTGGGAATCAGGCTACTAAACTATTTGCTTCACTCCTTTATGCAATACTTTTGTACAGCCCTCTGCATTAAAGCTGAAAGTCTGCAGCTTCATCTAGGTTGTTTTACTTAAAATTCATTGTGGAAATGTAAAGAACCAAAATTAGAAAAAGGATGTCCAAATATTTATGAACCTAAATTCCATGTTCTATGTGAGAACTTACTTTATTGTATTGGTTTTGTATTGTGCTTTGAAGCTCACATCAACCACATTAGCTAAAATAAAACCTTTTGCAAAGCTATATTGATGCCTGGAACCTTATGAACCTCACAATTATCTAATGAAAAAATATTTTTCTTAAATGTGGCTGAAAGGAAATTGAACATCATTATCAGAAAATTATGAAGAAATAACCTTCCTTGGCATTTGTGTATATAAGGAAGGGGCATCATAAAGCTGATACAAATACGGTGGTCAATATTTATGAGCTAAACAGTATAACACTCAAGAACAGGATTCAGCCATTATTACCAATTATCTATAATTACCAATTATCTATAAACAATCAAAGCAAAGTAAAGAACAATTACATGCAAATAATAATAAGTAAAGGATAAAAGGGTGAAGAATTGATGATGCATCACTAAGGAAAATGTAATCAATACTTTGGTTGAGGCTACACAGGACCCAGTAACCTGTAAAGATGTCATTATTGATTACAGTTTAAGGCTATGTTCTCACTTATGCGCTTATCACTTATCAGCCGAGTCACAGATGCAGATTTTAATTACACATGATGATCATTGATCGTCTGAAGGCATTTGCTGATGGGCATTGTTAATGCAAATCGATCCCCATAAAAAAAAAATAATAATAATTTGATCACACCCATAGAGAATGAATTTCAATGGGCTCTTCCCAACAGCCAGGATTGGCTGCGATTGGCAGGGGTGTTGTCTGCGATCTAGAAAGTGGTTTATAGACATGAATGGGCGCGTTTAGAAAAGATTTTTGAACTCACTCCCATTCATTCTCTATGGGAGCAATCGGGAGCAATCACTCTCAAAAAAGCTTGCCATAGAAATTGCTGGCAAATACCACCCAGCGATTAGAATCGTGGAAAATAGCTAAAGTGGGGACAAGCCCTAACTGCTCAGACAGCTCTGGTTTTATGTATACATTCTACTATTAAAACAGTACCAAAGCCTGTTACTATGGAGGGTTAAAAGATGAATATTTGGGGTATTCCATATAAAACTATGGTTTTTAAAATGATCCTGTTTTGATTAGCTAATTTTGTGAGTTAATGCAAAGCCCCATGAACATGATATCCTCACCAATATTACCGGAGCTGTATGAAAGGGTTGTGGGAACATTTCAGAAAATAAAGTGTTAGGATAGCATATGCAGGTTTCCAGAAATTACGTTGAGCTAAAATTTTGACTTAACTTTGAATTTATTCTACAAGAAGCTGCACTAATCAAATGTGTGAGGCCAACATCCCAAAAATATAAATAAAGGATAATCAACTGGAGAAGAGACCTTCTCGCAGAGATTGAGTTTCCCCCTGGGATGAATCACAGGGGCATGGGGACTTTAATGGCCTAGGTAGGGAGGGTATATCAAAGACAGGTAATTAATTTAACAGTTTTTAATGAAAATCACAGAGAAAAAAACACATTAATATTGAATTAAAATATAAGATACAGCCAAGCAAATTGACCCAAACAGTTGGTCATTCTTGTGTTGGTGTTGCAAATACAGAATATCGTACGGTAGGTATAAATTAATCGTTACAACATTCAACAGTGGTCCAAAAAAAGAGCGTTCGGATATTGTCCTGCCAGCTGCAGGAGCGTGCCCCCACACGCACGCTCCTGCAGCTGGCAGGACAATATCCGAACGCTCTTAATGTGTTTTTTTCTCTGTGATTTTCATTAAAAACTGTTAAATTAATTACCTGTCTTTGATATACCCTCCCTACCTGGGCTGTTAAAGTCCCCATGCCCCTGTGATTCATCCCAGGGGGAAACTCAATCTCTGCGAGAAGGTCTCTTCTCCAGTTGATTATCCTTTATTTAACTTTGAATTTAGTTCATGCAAAACCTACATGTGCTAGAACAATTTTGTTGATGACACCATGTTCAGGGAAGTTGCAATTAGCTCACAAATAAACTTGTTGAAATTTCATAACCATCTCTAAAAAAGACAACAGAGTCCTACAGTATAGCTTAAACAAACTTTACGGTTACTACAAAACAATTTAAGAGACATTCAAAAAAGTATTAAAACAATCAATTTTTATAATATTGTTGGAGAAAGTTGGAGAGTGAGTTTTTTTTGGAAACATGCAAACACAACAACAGTAAAATATATAGTTTGCACACTTACCTCTCTTGTTGATATGCTTTACACAGTAAATCCATGCATCAATAAACACTATTATCACTCATGCATCCTTTCACTTACTGAACATAATACCAAGTCATTTCTGATCAAAATAATTATCATATATCCTTTTACAAGACAATCTTCTTTTTAATTATGCATATGATATTTGTGATATAACAAAGGTTAACAATGTACATTTATATACATGTTCATTTTTACAGACAATTTAAACTGTATATCCTGAAGAAGTAACCCGAGCATCACAAAATGCTTCAACGCTGTTGATGTTGTTTATTTGCCCAAATGATATAAAACATAAATTATATCACCAAAAGAGGGGCACCTCTCTTTGAGCCTTTTTTTCCAGGAATCCTACTCCAATACCTTGTTTTTTTTACAATATCTTTTTATTCATTTTCATTTTGCCACATTATCAATACAATAAACAAGGATGAAAAAATAAATAATTAAATAAAAACAATAAACATAAATTACAATTAATAATAACAAAAGCTAATAGACCTTATATTATTCCATTAATTCTATTCATATTATGTATTCTTTTGGATGTGGGCGTTCCATTTGTCCCATACCTTTTCAAATTGTAACATTGGATCATTCACTCTGGCTGTCAAATACTCCATTGTTCTAATATCTGCTAATCTGTTCAATAATTCTACATATTTGGTTGACTCACTAGACTTCTATTTCTGGGCTAATAAGCATCTGGCTGCCGTGAGTATATGCTGTATGATTTTCTTCTGTATCGTATTTATATTTTTACCCAGTGCCCTCAGCAAGTGGGTATCTCTAATATATATGTATCTCTAATTGTGATGGTTGTTCTACTAATTCCTCTATTAGACTATTCACTTGATTCCAGAACATGTGTATTTTTGGACAGTACCAGAATATATGATCCAGTGTACCTTTTTAGGCCCCCATACACTGGTCTGTTTCCCATCGGATTCCGGGACGATTGATTCCGGGCGCGTGCACGCGAAGCGATCGTCCCGGAATCGCGTGAAGCCCACCGTGTCCGATCGATCATGTCCGATTGATCGGGGGCACAGAATCGGATCGGACAGAGAACCAACATGTTGGTCTTTCTGATCCGATTCAGCACACATCAGGGGGAGTTGCCATTTGTGAAGTTAGCGATCGGACACGGAATCGTCCAGGAATCCGTGTTCCCGCTGCCATCGCCGGAATCGATCGGATAGGTGATCGATCAGCCATGGAATCCGACAATGTATGGCTAGCTTTTGGATCTGGAATCTCAAACATTTATCTGATGCCTGTGGGTATAAAAATATTAAGACTTCTTCTTTCCTGTAGGCTATGCTTTTCAATAGAACATGTAAGTTTAAGTTTTCTGTCTTTTGTCATTGCCTTAGGCCCACTTACCTTAATAGTGAACAGCCTAGAGGATTGACAATTCTAATGACTTTAAGCATTAGGAAGCAGTGAGATTATTATTATTATCATTTATTTATATAGCGCCAACATATTACGCAGCGCTGTACAATACATTAGTAAGATAAGTATTTATAGCATGAATATAAAATATGTTTTTACCAAAGTCGTTTTTAAACTAGTTATAAAAAATTCCAACTTACATTTTTTAAAAACTCTTTAAAAAGTGACAGACACTACTGATAAGTTATGATGATGAATGTTTTATGAAAAGTAAAATTAGCTTTGACCTTGCTGAGCACCTCATACTTTTCATATACTTTAAATTCATGTTAAATGAAAAACAATGTGTAAAATGTTCTGTTAATTTCTGGTTCAGTTTTTTTAAAATCACTTTTCCCCTGAAATAAGTCCTTTGAGATTGTGTTCTGCGAATGAAAAATGATTAAGCTGCAGTTGTGATTATTTTCAAATTTGATTTAAAATGCGGCTGTTTATATTGATTTGTCTTTAACTTTCTTTAAAATAAATTAGCGAGCTTGAGGATAGTTCAGACACAGTAAACTATCAGTAGAATCAAATAATGAATAAACAAAGTTATGGAAATGATTGCATTTTTGAAAGGTGAAAGATGTTGATTTGTATAATAATTTTAAAGAGAACTCTTTGGATTAAGCTGTTGTTTGGGGAAACTTAAAACCCAGTTTATAGATCTGTACTCAAATATCCACTGGCAGAATCATAATTATAGCATTTATTTGAGGAAAGTTAACACAAACCAAAGTATTTGTTAACCAAAAGTGCCATCATGGTTTAAAAAATACATTGAGAAATTGGATTTTCTAATGTGAAAACAGGGTGATTTCCAGTTAATTTTTACCAGTAGGAACAAAATAAAGGTGCCATTGATCCCAAAACCAGGCAATATAGGGTTAGGCTGTTGGGTGTTCCGTTTGTTTGTTCTCTATGTAGGACATCTGGCAAAATAGTGATAATAGTTAGTGATGAGCGAGCACCAAAGTGTTTGGGGTTTGGGTCCGAGCACATTGCGATATTTATGTGTTCTACCGAGAACTTGAACCCAATGTAAGTAAATAGGAGACAACCAGGCACCCCCTGCTCAGATGAGGGGAGGGTGCCTGGTCCATTGGAAAAGTTCACAAAGGACAGAAACACCACCCACATTTACCAAAAATACGCCCCCAAATTTTTTATTTTACATGAAAAAAGACAGCTCCCTTTCCTGTCTCTATCTTCTATACTGAACATATATTAATTATCTGTAACCATTAAAATAAATGGCTACAGATAAAAAACTTGAACACCAGACATTAACACCAGTGTAGCAATAAGCGCTAATCACAGAAACAATTCCAAATACAGTAAAAAAAAAACGTATCTGTAATAATTTAAATTATTATCACAGATGACAGCAACATCTGACATTAAATAAATCACCTACACGCACTCAATCACCCAAAAACACCTAGAAAAGTTTATAATGAATAATTTAATCAATTATTAGATATAAAACCACAATCCTGACAATGCAACATTTCCTTCAAAGCAATACGCAACAAACCGCACATAAGACCACGTACAGCTATTAAAGAATAAGCCCTACCAAAACCACCAGCACACCAGCAAAATCCTTAAAAAAATACATACAGTAAATGCTTCACACAATACATATTGCCCTAAAAATTTTCCCAAAAACCTGGAATAACTATATAACCAGTCCCATCACATTAACCCCTATCCTACAATCACCAATATTATATACCAAATAAAACACACTTATCCACATGAATTTCCCCTAAACAATGTTATATGTCCTATATAAATACATTATAACATACAAAACAACAACCGCATGAAAGAACAAACAATAGTCAAAGCCAGAAATAAAACATTGGCCACATCATAAATACCCACAATTAACGAAACCCGTTATTACCAATTATTAACATGAAACATACACATACAGTACATTAAAAATACATATAACATATAACACAAGAAAACCTGACAATTGATAACAGGTAAACATGTATATACTGGTTATATGTAATAATGTATCTTCAAATTTGGCCACACTCCCTGAGCAGGACCATGACGTCATGCAGACAACACGTGGTTTCTGTTGTCAAACAAAAGCCATGTGGTGTCTGCATGAGCGTGGAAAAAATTTGCAGATACACACTGCACAGGACCGGAAGTCAAACTCTTTCAGGAGCTGTTATAATTTTTATAGTGTCATGGTTTGCTGTTACCGGGTTTAGTAAATTGTGTGGTTTTTTGAATGACATTGGGTGCTATTTCTTGTTTTATAATTGTCGGATTTAATAAATATTGTTGTTTTAGGATGAGAAATTTGTGTTTTTTGGGGGGTTTGACAATTGTTTGATTTTAAATGTGGTTATTGCAAGTAAATATAACCCAAGTTATAATCTGTAATTTTTTATTTATTGATTACAAATTATATGGGGGGGGGGGGGGTTATATGTATTTATTTATACCATGTGAGCGGGGACATGTTTGTTCATAGTGAGGACTACGGGGGTGAATATATATTGTGCTATATAGCACACGATGACCTGTTCCAGCCAGCCAATCACTGCAATGTCAGCACCTAACATGGCTACTGGCATTACAGTAAGGGCAGTACTTACATGACCCTTGATTGCTGGTCTACAACCCGCAAAATTAGCGACCTGAGAATAGGCACGAATATGGTGAGGTGCTCGTCCAAGTAGCACTGAGCATAGCAATGCCCGAGCCAAACACGTATTCGGCTAAGCATGCTCGCTCATCACTAATAATAATATTTAGATTACCACATTACCTAGTTGAACTCAGTAGTCAGGATCATTATTGTGAGCCACTGTGTGTTCTGCTGTCTTTTATCCCCTTAGCTACGGTAGGTGAAAACTAGGAATAAAGGGGTCTTGACTTAATGTCACTGATGAACTATTGGAGCAGTGACCCCACCTTGCCACCAGGCAAGTGTAGACCAAGGTGCAAAGTCTAAGTAGCCCCTCAGTTTTCACCAAAGTACCCTGCAAGGAGTGATGGGCTTTGTTGAAGGAGACTCCCAGGTTGTGGTCCTTAGCTACACTCACTGGCCATGGCTGACAGCAGGATAGTCCAAAACGAGGTACAAAATCGTGGTGAGGAGAGGTGAAACCAAAGGGCGGCAATAGGTCAGGGAAGGCGGTAACAACAAAATCAAGTGTCGGTAACAATACAGTAAACAGAGACTACAAAACAAATTGATTGGTCAAGACTTCCAGGTGAGAGATGAGGAGTGCTAAGAGAAGATACTAGAGAACTACCCTTCAGAGGAAGCAGGAAAACTGGAGCCACATCAAGCAGAATGACCACTGAGGTTTTGAATGGGTAACAGCAGGAGAACAGGGAGAGGGTACATTAGCAGTTACAAATCTCTGGGTGACACTGCGATCTGTAACACTTGGGTGGGCCGGTAGAGAAAACCCGGGGGAATTTTATGTCAAAGTGATTTGGGATATGGCAAAGCTGGGAGGGGTTAATCACTGAAAAGGAAAGGAAGTTACCCGCCCCCTTTTTTGTTTATTTATCTGTTGTTTTACTCCGTATGTGTGGTGTGTGAGCTACAGGACTGGGACAAGGCTGAGCTGAGGCAGAGGCTGAGCTGCCCAAGTGCGCCCCCCCCCCTCTCCAGCCGGTCAGAGCGGGGGGGGGGGGGGGGGGGGGGGGGCGCACGGGGGGAGCATGTGGGATCGGCGAGGGCGAGCAGAGGGGAGATATGCGCGTAACACGTCCCGTTTCTACGCTCTTCTGCCTCTGCCTTGTCCCGGCCCTGGTGAGCTAGTGGTTGTTTTAATGGCGGTTAATTCATGAATATTGCATTATAAGCTGCTTATAAGTGCACTGTTTGGGACCTTAAATTGGAACCATAGTGGTATTGGAAATATTTGTTAATGATGAACATTGTCACATTACAGTTGCAGTCAACATAAAATAATTTTTTAGTCATTAAGAAAAGTGATGAGCAGCATAGTCAATATTCAAAGTAACGACACTTGGCAAATGATTCTACATTCTAATTTGAAAATTATAGCACTCCTACTTCTTGCAAATATAGGCACCTTTGCAGAGAATATTGTGATCACAATGTCACAGCAACATCAAACACGATTGAAGCTAGGTTTTTATGCTTGATTTCCGATTGAACTGAAAATCAACCCAAACATTTGTGATCACTAATATTTAGGCATATATTTGAGATCTTCGTGAATAACTTTTCCTCCTCCCATATTCTAGAAGGTGCCAACTCTGAGCCTCTAGCATCTAGGCACAAAAAGATACATTCACAGACTGGGCCAGGAGCCAAATCACTCACTGACAGGCAGTCTCTCTGCACCTGCTGGTGACAATCCTGCTCCTTTCCCTCCTAAATATTAACACATTAGTCCCCTGATTCTGGCAGGGGCTACATCTGTTGTGCGTTTATTTAGTATTAGAGGGCGGTCTTGTTAAAAGAATACACAGACTCCTTTCTGCTAGCGCAATCTTGCCAAGTGTTTTGCAAAACAGAGTTTTAAATATAGAATTGTATATGTTTAAGGGGATCAAACCTGGCTCCTGCACCATATGCTTCTTTTAGCACTCTGAGCTTATCCAATCACTTTTCGATTAATTTATTGTTTGATTTCAATCACTTTTGGTTGAGCGTACCAGGTGTGCAGGAATTGATTTCCATTTGATCAACTTGATCGTTTTAAATCGGTCGAACAGAAATCTCAAACTGTGTATGGCCACCTTAAGTCTAATCATGCTGTGCACTACAGGCAAACAGGCAATACTAGAGGTGAGTCTTTAAAATATACGCATAAACAGATTTTTTTCCAATCCACAAAGTTAATTGTAGACCAACACTTTCTGCTTCACTAGTGTTTTATTGGTCTCTCAACTAAGTGTAAATTTTATAAAACCTCTAATTACTTTCCTACATAATTTAGTAAAAGATTATTTAATTTCTAGCTTCCATAATACAGCTTCTTTAATTAATACATAATTTTAACTATCAACTATAGTTAGCCTTGATGTTGTTTATTTCAGATTTTGAAAAATGCAATTTGTTTTAATTAAAAGCCTGCTGTTTATTATTCGTGCCATATTATAAAAACATTACTAGTGTTCATATATTTTTTTTTAAGTTGGTTTTTTGACAACAGATTTTGCAGGACACTTAACCTCCCTAGCGTTATCTGCTTTTCGCGCAATTTTTTATGGCACAAAAAGCCACTGCCCGGGCAATCTGTACTCCGCCGCGATTGCCGGCTCTCCCCCAAGCCCTCTACACACCGTCGGGGTCAATTAGACACCGGCAGTGTGTGGGGAGAAAAGCAACACCCCCCCTATGGAGCTGCCCCACCCTGCGCCCATACTGACTTTGGGCATAATGCTAGGGAGGTTAAACCATAGATTTTTTATGGTATCAATGTTTAAGAAAAAAAGAGTTGACTATGAAGTAATAAAGGGCGATTTGAGATATAATTTAATGTACAATTAACAACAATAAAATATGTGTAGTACATGAAAGGGTAAACATAAACTTATTTAGTTTTCATATCCAACTAAAGACAGTTCTTCCATACAAATTTAAGGTTCTGGCAACATACTCCAATGATGATTTGAAGAAATGGCTTGGATTGGCTATGAAATATCTTAAACATTATGTATCACTTACAGTTTAATATGACTACTAATTAGTCATATTAAAGAGATTTTTGTATGGCTATCTACACATCCTCTTTGTTCACAGCACATCGAAAATTTACACTAACATATGTATGTTTTAAACATAAACAAAGATTTATATCATTTGCGAAGAAGAAAAGACAAAGTTATAGGTAATAAACATAAACCTTATTTGGCTGTAGGGGCGGCTACCCCCTGCAGGACATTAAACAGGCCTATACATTAAAACAGATAAATATAGAGACATAAAAACCACATCTTTTCCAGTGAAATTCAAATCAAATAATACATATATCAAAGTCCAAACATCACTGTAGGCATGAAAATAGAAGTCATGAAACTTCTGTAGGTAGCCTCAAGGCTATCCCAGGTACCTCTCTAATTTCCATAGAGGCTCATTGTAAGAGTGGGAAGTCTGTGATGGCACCCCTCATTTGGTATCCCCCGACTCGTTTCGCCCATTCGTGGGTCTCATCAGGGAGGAAACAGAGATGTATATATAGAGCGTCATGATGGAAATGGGTGGTGACCCGGGTACAGAGACCTACAGCAAAACATACAAAACAAAATGAATAAACGTTGGAAAAATGGCATTTAATAACCATATTTCACTATATTATCTCATCCGTACAGAATCCAATAATAGGCTTGATAAATATATAAATGAAACCAACTATTATGTTCCATGTCAATAAACATGGATTGATGGCAGTTACACAGTTTAACCAATATTTCCTGAATCACAATATGCCTGAACCGCATACACTACAGTCGGGGTGGCCACAGGTAAAGCCACCGGCTGCAAAGGGCATAGCCACCCTGTGTGCAAACACTGGGGTGTCTTTAAGACCATGCACCTGGGTGATCATGGACGGCCAATACACAATATATTATTCTTCTATTTATTTTTTTCTCTTCACAACTTACTATACATGACCTGCTAATTCTACTTTTACACCTCACATATCACCACCTCACACACATGTTTCATATGAGCAGTCTCTCACTTTTTTTGCCCTCATTCACATTCTCACATATAGAATCCTACATACACCCAGTTACAACACACACTTCAGTTCCCTGTAGCTCTGCCTGGTCTTAGTTCTTAGGTTAACTCTCAAGGTACAGGAGTCTCTTCACTATCTGTGTCTTATCATTATTATTTTAGGATTAGTTTTGTTCCTCAATCTCATCCACACCTCACGTATATCTTTTACTTTACACCTCAATGTCTCCTCACATGCTCAAATACATTGGTCCACACACTCACATTATACTTTTTATTTTTTTTTGCAGCTTCACCATAAACTACCTACACTTGGTCTCGTTTGTTTATACTAACAAGAAACTGAGGTAGTCCAAGTAGACCTTAGGCTCAGAGTGCACCCAGGGTCAATGCTGAATAAGCAGCATGTACCCAATTAAGGGACTTTAACTGGCACAAAGTACATCAAAAGATTTTTATTTAGACAGAGTAACATAAAGAATATCAGTATAATAACATAAAGGTAGAGCCCCTGTCAGGGCTAATATAACTATTCGTCGCTCTCGACGCGTTTCGCGACCAGAAATCGCTTCATCAGGAGACTCGTACGATAGTAGTTTCTGGCTGTAATGTTAGGAAAAAGAGTTGGCAATATGTATAATGGATATATCACATATATCAAACAGAAAGTATTGAAAGACCACTTACTGTGTAAGTAGTATGGACCCCAGTGATTCCTATGGACCTCAAGGAGGAGGAAGGATCTCTCCCGACCCAGGGGCACCCTCAGAGGCGTGTTGGGGCGAGGGGTTTCGACCCGAGGTAGGTCCTTTCCGGGGAACAGAGAGCCTGGTTCCCTCCTAGCCCAGCGTCACCTGTCGTCCTCTCTGAGTGTATCGTGGATGTATGAAAACCAGAGATAACCCTGGTGGGGTGGCATAATAGTATATATGGATATAAATCTGTATCTCAATCATCTCATAAGGGTGCCACCACCAAGTTGTGTATCAAGGTAAGTTTTAATTGAAGGATGGATATTGTGTGCAGAGAGTTCATAGATACCCTTATAGACCTTCAGGAAGCAACATTTAGAAGGCCATGTGATTTTAGAAGTGTGGCCAAAGAAATCCTAAAAAGAATAGAAGGATGACAACCATACAGAAGGAAAGGGGAAGAAAAGAAAAACAAACAGGTGGACCCAGGTAGAAGAAGTGGGGGGTTGTGAGTGGTATTGTGTATGTTGTGCTCAAAGTGTCAGGAAGTTACTGTGTGTGATGATGTGATAAGTGTGTGACATGAATGTGTGCATGCTGATAGAATATCCCAGTAAGGATATCTTT
>CM070034.1:98684414-98696056 GCA_036250615.1 Ptychadena robeensis
TTTCTTCCCCTTTCCTTCTGTATGGTTGTCATCCTTCTATTCTTTTTAGGATTTCTTTGGTCACACTTATAAAATCACATGGCCTTCTACCCCCTATCTATCGCTTGTCTTTAAATGTTGCTTCCTGAAGGTCTATAAGGGTATCTATGAACTCTCTGCACACAATATCCATCCTTCAATTAAAACTTACCTTGATACACAACTTGGTGGTGGCACCCTTATGAGATGATTGAGATACGGATTTATATCCATATATACTATTATGCCACCCCACCAGGGTTATCTCTGGTTTTCATACATACGATACACTCAGAGAGGACAACAGGTGACGCTGGGCTAGGAGGAAACCAGGCTCTCTGTTCCCCGGAAAGGACCTACCTCGGGTCGAAACCCCTTGCCCCAACACGCCTCTGAGGGTGCCCCTGGGTCGGAAGAGATCCTTCCTCCTCCTTGAGGTCAATAGGAATCATTGGGGTCCATACTACTTACACAGTAGGTGGTCTTTCAATACTCTCTGTTTGATATATGTGATATATCCATTATACATATTGCCAACTCTTTTCCCTAACATTACAGCCAGAAACTACTATCGTACGAGTCTCCTGATGAAGCGACGTCTGGTCGCGAAACGCGTCGAGAGCAACGAATAGTTATATTAGCCCTGACAGGGGCTCTACCTTTATGTTATTATACTGATATTCTTTATGTTACTCTGTCTAAATAAAAATCTTTTGATGTATTTTGTGCCGGTTAAAGTCCCTTAATTGGGTACATGCTGCTTATTCAGCATTGACCCTGGGTGCGCTCTGAGCCTAAGGTCTACTTGGCCTACCTCAGTTTCTTGTCAGTATAATCATTTAGTTGGGATGTTGGCACTTGAGCTTACTGACGGTTATCCCTACCCGGGCACCAATACTGACCTAAACACTGCGGACGTGCATGACTGGTGACACACGTTTCCTCCTGGGACCAAGCCTCCTGAATCCCAGTCTGACTCGAAGGGATCAAAAGAGCACCGCTGAATTGCGCTCATCCCTTTGGGATACTTAAGAGTCACTGTACTAAGAAAACGCAGAGAGTGGACTTACATGGGGCCACCATTTGATTTTCTAAAGGTTATGAAGATTTGAGACCTTTAATGATTCCATATTGGCTGCCTTACACATTATCTGACTGACTTACGACCCACATAAATGACTAAATATCAAATAACTTCACTCCTCCCTGAGGAAGCCCCTGTTTAAGAGGGGGGAAACGCGTCGGACTGGCGCCCAGCGCCAGGAGTGATGTATATATTTCACTGTTTGTGACACATTTGACTGAGACCACCGACTTTGACCCACTATGTATATTTTTTTTGTTTCAGACTGACTTTACTATGTGATGTCAACCATACCTTTTAATCATGTTTATAAATAAAATGATGTCTTTTTAATGAAAATACTCAGCTATCTCATTTTAAAAGTGCCCCTAAAAGTCCCGGTCACCCGATCCCTCCACCAGCTTCAATCCTGGTAGGTACGGTTTCAGGTAACCACCCCTTCAATTTTATTTTTTGCTGTTAATGATTGCCGGACATGGGTTTTCCTAGTCCTTGCATCCCACTTTACTTATGCCATGTGAGAGGGGTGTAGGACTGGCTGGGAAATTTATAATCTGTTTAGATTTCCCATTTTTAGAAAAAATTTATCCACCGGGGAGGTTAAAGCATATACAACATCTACATAGTATTAACAATGTTTGTGCGTGAAATAAAACATACTATTAATATGTGAATACAAGCTAAAGGACTATTATAAAGTGCATTAACCTAATGGTATTAGAATAAACCATTAAATGTTCATGGACTGATTTGTAATATTTTTCAGCTTTTGCCAGGAACAGTAAATGTATTATAGAGACATAGAAATACATTTCACATTACAGATTTCACAAAATTAACATCAGAGACTTATAACAATGTGTTATCACCTCTATCTGAATTCATATATTATATTCTCAAGGTACGATCTTTCCGGAGTATCAGTATGGCCAAAACATACAAGCTCTGTGTATAAAGAAGGGGTTCACGCCTCAAGATGGCGGTAGAAAAATGGAGGAACGCCATAACAGATTAATCTCAATATAATGCTTGTCCTTAAACGTTTCTTGGTATGCAAGTAATTTTATACTGGAACACTGGATATACTATACTGGAATACTACAATGCATCTGGGAAGTATTCTCAGCTATCACTTTTTCCACATTTTGTTATGTTACACCTTTCCTTGGCCAGTTTCGGCAATTCCTCTTTCCAGCACCAAGCACTCAAGCTCCATCAGGTTGGATGGGATGTGACGGTGAATAGCCATTAGATCTTTCCAGAGATGTTCCATCAGATTCAAGTCTGGGCTCTGGCAGGGTTACACAAGGACATTCACAAAGTTGTCCTGAGGCCACTCCTTTGATATCTTGTTTTTCTTCTTCTTCTCCTCTTTCTGTATGTTGGAAATCCTGCACATGTGTGGTAGCTTGCCCTGGAATCTCTGTCCTGTGTTTGAAAACTAGTGCGACTTCTTAGCAGAAAACCACAATGCCATGCGAATAAGACGTGGGCAGGGGATCTCCAACACTGTCTTTCACATGGATTTATCAAGAAAACACTTGGCCTCTGTTAATGGAACCTTAAATATACCCCTGAGGAAAGCAGCACCACCCCTTCATGCAGGAAATACCATACAAAATGGAAGGGTAAGCTTTATTGTATTTTTACTTTATCACAGTACATTTACAATGATACACATAGGAAATTTTTCAGGAAACATTTGTTACAGATAAATTGTCCTGTTGCATAGCAGTGAATGTTTCCTCTAGCATTTGCTGCCTTATAAAAAAACTGCCTAAAAATAATACAGTGTTTGAAGCTGTATAAAAGCTATTATAAATCACCTTTTATATAATAAAAATCACATATTTCTGAGGAATGAATTAAAAGTTGAGCTAATCTGTAAAGTCTCTCTTTATATAACCTGACCCATGGCATGCTGTTTATATATATGAATGGGATATATTGGATGTACATTGGGGGGGGGGGGGGGGGGGGGGGGGGGGGGGGGGGGTTGAACAGACATTAAACTGGCTTGGTTTTCTTTTTTGTTGCTTGTTTAAAATTTGGCAGATGACGACACTAGTAACATCAGGTAAGTATGTGTAATGATAAGTGTTAGCTATTTTTTCTGACACCAAGACCATTACCACAATCACGTCCCCGACTTACAAACCCCTTGGTAAGACACTGCACTCAAGCTTAGCATCCCATACATCTCTCATTTATTTGACACACAGATTTTTATACAGTTAAAATTGGCGGGAAATTCAAGTTTGAACCGGTTCAGAAGATGGAACATATATTGACAATACATGAAAGGGATCTTGGTTTGGCAGGTAATTTTGTCTATCAATCAAATTAGATAACTTATAAAAAGAATTTGTATCTTCTATCTGTCAATAAGTCTTGTTGTATGCTAAGTATGTGTCATGTGTTTGAAGTTCCTGAGTGATTGGTGTAAGTCACTTAGTAATGCGTCCAAGTTCCTGTGTAATGTGTAAAGGTCTATATGTGTAAATGTGCCCAGCAGGTATGACTATGGTGAGCTGAACTGTCTGTAGTGTTAATGAATGTGTTAATGAAATGACCAGAGACCAAATTACAATGTGCTTGTTCATTATGTGAGGTGGACAGTCAGTTGAGATGGTGGTCCTTAATATAACAGTTAAACATAATATTTTTATAAAGGCATATTTATATATACTAACAGTAAGTATGTATAATATATTTTTTTCTAATCGATATGGTATTGTGTGATGGTTTACCATTATAATGGTATGAAATATAAAATTATTGATAGGTAGTAAAGAATATCCTGCAGCATCATTAACAGTAAATGTTATATATATAGAATATGTATTTGTACAATAGATGTTAGTGTGCAAGTCAAAGTATATTTTCAACCAAAATGTTCCTGGAGGATTTTATAAAGTAGAATCAGGAATATCAGAGTTAAGGCAAACTTATCTGCAGACTTGTTATGTGTAAGGGACTTATGTGTTAAGCATTTGTCACGTTGGGTAAAATAAATTTTTCATTTTCTGCTCCTAATAAGAGAGGAAATACATGACGTGCAAGTGTGTAGGTTTCAACACCTTTAAGATGTGACATGAGCACCACTTCCCAGAATTAAAACAACAGTTTTCTACCACACACATGCATCTGCATATTATGGTTAAGAGATAAACAAATGTGCATTATACATTTAATGCTTAGTTACGGTAATGCTTATGGTTATGGTAAGAATGGATGATGAGTGAGAATGTAAAATGTAAAAGTAGCATTTATTATTATATATAAAAAAAAATTTAAAGACAGTTCTAAATCTGAGTTGAGAAAAGGGGTAAATTCTTTTTTTATTGTTTAACTTTTTTATTGTTACTTGTATATTCACTATGGGAGATTTGCTCCTGTAATTTATTTTTTGAAAGGTAAGATGTGCTCACAGAAGAAATGGTCTCCAATAGGGACACCTTTTCCAACTACTTTTTTTCTTCCGTGTTTGATTGGTATGTTTGTGTGCGGGCCTTCCCCTTGGCATGTGTGTTGAATGTTGATGGGTGGGTTTTGGTCCTTCTGACTCGCTCGCATTGGGGGGTTGTCTTCCGGGTGCTTTTTGCCTTGCCCTGGGGGTCCCGTCTTGGGAGGGCCTGGGGGATTCCCATTGGTCACGCGGGGCGCAACTTCCTGTTTTTTTCGGTGTTACTTTATGTATGTATTTTTGTGATTTGGAAAATAAAAAAAACAAATGAAAAAAAATTCTATCTAGAGGTATATAAGACTTAGGTCTTATCCATTGGAGGACCAGGCATTAAAGATTTTGTATGAACCCTTGGGAGCTATGGTTCGACAGTGAAATGGGGGTTTCTGATTGGATTAACCTTAGCAATCGATTTTGAAAAAAATTTTGGACTTTGACTGGCGACGATAACGATAATATAATATGTAAATATAGATGATGTTGGTTACAGAACTTAATTGAAGAGGAACATTTTTCTTATTTTTCTTGCCACATCCATAACTGCTATGCAGACAATATTCTCAAAGAAATACAGTTCTCCAGTGAGATGGTGTCTAGATTGTATCTGCAGT
This sequence comes from Ptychadena robeensis, assembly GCA_036250615.1. Lineage (NCBI taxonomy): Eukaryota > Metazoa > Chordata > Amphibia > Anura > Ptychadenidae > Ptychadena > Ptychadena robeensis. Next base: position 98,689,594 of record CM070034.1, read on the forward strand.
AGATTTGGTTCTCATTTTAGCACAGTTGCATTTTTTGCCAGAAAACATTGGGAGCTCACTAAATGGTTTAACTGGTCTGGAATTGCTCTTTGTAGGCTAATGATGTGGTTTAAAACATCCTTGCAAAAAAGAAGCACTTATATTTAAGAAAAAATACTGCCACCCCCACCCCAGTCTATTAAATAACATTCTTGCCCTTTTTTGACATTATCTGTCTCATTAACAGTGGAATGGTCGTTTACTGCATTTCATTGCAATTATGATAAAACAAATTAAAAAAAGGGCTGTTTATATGAAAGATATGTTTTTTCCTTTATAATTATGTAGCTTTCCTATGTTCATCAGAACAAACTACTTACATTTTGAGCAAACCATCTGGCTTCCAGCTAATTAGGTAAAAATAGCAACAGGATAAATGAAAATATTTTCCTTTCTTTCCTAAAAGTCACATTCACATATAAAAATATTCAGTCAAATCGGTTACCAATAAAATCTCTATAAGCCAATGATTTTAACACTTCCTATGAATGGCGACATAACAGTCAATAAAAAGGCAAGAGACAGAAAGACTCAGGAGGAAGGGGCTTAAAGCAGGCAGGTTCTACCTATATACACTGCCTTTTATTATGCAACTTGTATTGAAGTGTCATAAAAATGAAATCTCTTGTATTTAATGAAATCATTATCGGACATCTGTGGTAATTAGTGAGGTGAGCCCAGTTAAAGAAAAAATACTAAATAAGGATGTTTCACATTATTAGGCAGATCACAATTTCCAGCACTATGAGGAAGAAAAATGGCTGGCAAAAAGCATGATATAGTTGAATGCTTTAAACAAGGTACGAAAACCTCAGATATTTCCTGAAAATAGGTGTGACCATCACTCTGGTAAAAGATTTGAAAGGAATTCAGAGCACACGCAGGTTTGTGCAAAAAAAGACAAAATGAGGAAAGCTTTTGCCAGATAAATTGGATTAAAAGAGCAGCTGCTAAATAGCTATTACAAAGCAGCAAACAGGTATTTGAAGCTGCTGGTGCCTCTGGAATCCCAGGTACATAATCTTGAAACCTTCAGAGGATTGCTGTTATGCATAAACGTTCTGTTCAGCTGCCCTGACCAAATCTCACAAGCAGAAATGGTTGCAGTGGGCCCAGAACTATGTGAAGAATGATCTTGTACCATTCAACCCTGGATGGTCTAGGTTATTGCAGTGGTGGATGCTTGTTAGATTGCCACTATGTCCCAAAAATTCAGCGAAGAGGTGGCAGAGTCATGTTTTGGGCTAAAATCATAGGGAGAGAGAGATATGGTGTTCCTAGTGGTGTAAAAATTGCCTCTAAAAAGTATATTTCTCATTGACTACTCAAAGGAAGACAAGGGCTTTCCATAACAAAATTATTTTGCTGTATAACAATGTATAACAATGAAGCATATCACACTAAAAGGAATACCGAATACCTCTGCATCATTGGCTGCTATCAGCATGAAAGAAGAGAAACTCATGGTCCGGCTCCCATCCTCTGCTGACCTCAATCATATTGAGAAGCATTGGAACATCCTTAAGCAAAAGATCTATAAGGGTGGGAGGCAGTTTACACTCAAATAGCAGTTCTCTATTTTGATACCCTGGAAAGAATTCAAAAGATGCAAAATTCAGAAACTGCTATCAAATAAGGAGTCCTATGTAAGGCCATATTCTACTGCATTTTCCCTGCACACACATCCAGCGCAGGAAAAAAACACACGTGGTGGCCAATTTACTGGCGGATTTCCAGCGACTTGCGATCAGTTTTCCCATTCCCTCCACCCTATTAATTAGCATAACAAAGATGCGGAAAAGGCACACGTGTTGCTGCTTTTCCAGGTTTTTATGCAGACCTACCTATCGATCTTTAATGGGCGCTTCTCTCTGGCAGCACTGCAGACGCGGCACTCCATGCTCTAAACAGAGTGGTGTGGGTGGGCAGAACGTTGAGTGGACACTGTCCCATTCATCAGAAGCAGAAGCAGTGGACACCAAACCTTTATGTTGTAAAAAAAATGACCTCCAAATACTGCAAATTCAACAAATAACGGTTTTCAGAAAATTCACAAACGGATTTGAGAAAATACATGAACAATATAATTTGCATAATAATTTGTAGTTAGTTGTATAGCCGATGGGTTGGTTCACACAAGAATGCATGTCAACACTTTTAAAACAGATTGGTGTGTATAAAATGGACAGGGGCAAAAACACACTGTGTAAGTGTAATACATGTAATGTTTTCTTTTTTTATGTAAGGTATAGTTGGAAAAATCCAACTAAAAGTTGTGAAATTTAATATACCCACCCCAACCACAACCAGATGCTTACTGCCTCAATACAAGGGGCTTTCTTCTTGCATGCATACTATAAAAGCTCTGGTTAAGGTCATAGTTTTAGTGTTGATGTAGGGATCTTTGTAAACGAGCTCTACATTAATGCCTGCAACACTGAAGCAACTGGCATGATGAGAAGGTACCTGAGTGTGGGTTCTACAGTGAGTGGGATGAGGAATTTCTAGCCTTAGCCTCCAACCCCAAAACTGACAATTGAAATGAACCTCCATGTACAGTTAATGATTTCATACATCTAATTATTTTCTGTAGATCTGCTGCATTACAAAATAAATCATTGGTCTTCAGCATCAGCTACCCTCTCCATGCTAACAAGGGGCCATATTGTTACTCCCCTATGTACCATGGAGTACACTACATTTCAAATTATGTCCATACTTGCATTGCCCAGTGTAAGAAGACCCCCTCTTACCCCGTCCAAGGCTGGAAGTCAGCATACGATTTTACTAGCCCCGCCAGCCACACAACTCCCAAAAATTAATTTAAGGATAGAAAGGACAACAAATTAGGTATGCCAAAAGGCAACCTGCATTGTCTAATTATACTAAAATACGCTTTTATAAATAATTTACAGCAAGCTTCCTAATAAATATTTTAGCAGTATAAATAATGTTAAAACTCATAAGTAATAAATTATTCTACAGTATCATGCTAATTATTCATAACTCACAAAATAAAAAATTAACCAGTAGTTAATCACATATATCCAATGTTTAATTGGTCTATAAATTAATAAAAACATCAGGTATCAATTTTTTTTTATCTTTATAGTCTACACGATGTTCTCAATTGCTGATATTAACTTGCTATGATTTCCAAGCCATGACCTCAATATTTCAACAAAAAGTGACACAGCAGTGAAAAAGAAATAATTGGTAGACCTACCAACTTTTGCTGGCATAGAGATATGGAATATATCTATCACTGAATATATAGAGGCTGCCTATTGGTCAGCTATGTAGTTTAAATCCACAACCTTTATTGATTTAATCTAGTTTGTGGCGATTAATCAAAGTACAGAGCTATTTTTGTTATTCTTATAATGTACAAAGTACACAATCACATCTTCTTGGGTAACCTCTTTATCTGTGGTTTCTAAAATTTATTGATGATGAGTAGCAAGAAAGCCATACATTAGTGGACAAAATGCATTGGTTACCCAAAAATAAATACCAAATGGTATATAGTTCATAGTTTTATAAAATTTGTATGTACCATAGAAATTCATCACCTTTAATCACCTTTAGGTCCTGTGTGCCACCAATGTAAAATAGTCAGATAGTTGTTACTCCCCACATATTTAACTATATTAATAATACACTATATAAACTATACTAATAAATATACCAATATACTTTCAATAGTCTGGTCTGGAGCATTTGGCTGTGTGATAAGCCAATTCCCAGAAAGACACGGAGAATGAACAGAGAGAAACAATTGTTGGTGCCTACCTAGGTTATAAGGCCATTTCTAAGCATTGTAGATTCCAGTATTGTACAGCAAGGAAATGATTCACAAGTGGGCAAAAAAGCAACTTAACTTCCAGTCTTTCCATCAAATTCATCACAAGGGCTACTTTTTCCATGAACACAGAAATTGGAAAGAAAATCTTGAGCTTTTTCTAAATGTTATTTTAGGATTTTAAAATGTTGCCATTCAGTACAGTAAGAGACTAAACAATAATGGTTCTTGAAAGGGTGGCTTCTTCCCTCTAGTAGGATCATGGCACTATGACTTACAAACCATGGTTGCAAAGTTGAATGTGACCAGATTCCAACATTTTATTTCTCTGTATAGCAAAGCACTCTGAATTTGTGTTTGGAAGCTACTAGGTAATGCAACAGGATAATGATTCTGATCACAACAAAAAAAACTTGTTTATTGTGCTTGGTGATTTACTGCAGCTGGGCAGGGCGATGCATTCCATGAGCTTTCTAGGACAAATGTTTGTAAAAGCAGACTGGATGTTTTCTAAACCAGTTACAATAAGTATAAATAAAACACAAGCAGCCAATGTGTGTGTAGTAACACTTTTGTAGATCAGGTGTATAAATCATTGTCCTTTTTTTTTCTTTGAAAAAAATAAGTAAATAATGTATTTTTTGAAGTTAGTCTGCCACTAGAAAACTTCTGCTTTCACTTTTACCTCACCCTATTCCTACCCTTCTTAGGCTAAATTTACAAGTAGTCAATTGAAGAGCAGTTCACTTAAGGTGCTTTGAAGAACTTATTTACATGTCTATGGAAGAAATCATATTTGTTTAACCAAATTATATGTTCCATGGCAGTACAGGGGGCTTATTGAGAGGCTCGTTTTCTTATTTGTAGTCGCTGCTTGTTGTAAAAGGTCACATTGTCATTGTCACTTTTTGTTTACAAATGTCATTTCCATTATGTGAACCCAAGGTTATCTAGGTTCACAGGTTTAGTATAATAGGAGATTTTGCTCTGAAGGCAAGTGAGGAATCATATATGGCATACATTGAATATTACAATTATTAACCAATATATATTAGTATTTCCCAGATAAAAAAAAGTAGAGGAATGCTGGCCATTTTTTTCTCTTTTTGTTTCCTCTGTGTTTTTGGTTATTTGTTTGTTTTGTCATTTTATAAAAAAATCTTTAATAAACAGCATCTACTTAAATAAACGTAAAAGAGACGTGATTAATATCACTTACTTTATTTATTGACTTCATGCTTAGTAAACAATACTTTTAGGCTTTGTTTCCATTGCGTTGGGACCCCTCCGCTAAGTGTACACGCTTAGCGGGAGGTCCCAAAGTAGCAGATAGACATTACTAGCTTGGCGGAGACTACGGTCTACGGTGTAAGGCTAAATGTAGTCGAGTACGTTCAGCCTTTACACGGGCGGATGTGTAAACAGACCATCCACCGGCAGGCAATGTCTGTGGGATACGTCGGGACCCCTGCTAAGCGTATACGCTTAGCGGAGGGGTCCCGACGTATAATGCATGTTCGCCCATCCTCTCGCCGGCGGACAGTACGGGTATTCTTCCTCCGGCAGGATCAGAACCTGTGACATCGTGCCGGAGGAAGAATCTTTTCACTACAAGACTGGGCATGAAGCCGGTCTTGTAGTGAAAATACCGTCTCGGAACAGGAAGTGACGTCAGTGACGTCACATCCGCCCCCCGTAACCAGGAACTATGTGTTCCAGGATGCGTTCCAAGGCCCGGATGTGACGTCACTGACGTCACATCCGGTTTTTCCGATTCAAATTCCCCGCCTAGAGGCGGGGAATTTGAATGTGTCCGCGAACAGGCGGACGGTGGACTTCTTTAAAAGTCCGACCTGCCCGTTCGCGGACAGTCCAGGCTGATGTTCGGCCATCACTACTATTGTACTATTGTATTAGTACAATACTAGTATTGTATTGTATTAGGTGCACAACTGGAGCAGAAGGTTGTCAAATAGTCATGTAGCTAGAGCTATAATGCAGTACTGGATGCTGATATGATCACCAGTACTTTTAAGATTTTCACATAATTTATTTTTTCATTTATTAGTAAACAGGAGACAAAGGGTGGTGAAAGAAAACGAGGATTCACTGGTAAGCAGTTGGCAACTAACAGACCAAAGGGCTGGAGTTGGCTAACTTTCCAGGTGCCCCATTCTGTTTTTTTGTTAGTATAGAGAAGTTATCCTGTTTCACTAAAACATTTTATAACCTCTGCCTCTCTTCTGCATTGTAACAGGAAGTGGCTGATTTCGTTTCATTTATTCTCATTGCGTTAGTACACTACTACTATTATATAGTAGCTGACCTATTGGCCACAAGTGATTTTCATAACGTTTTTAATGATTAATAACAAAATAATGCGGTTGACCAATTTTGCAGCAATCTGCCTGTTTTCCGTCTCTACTGGTTTAACATCTGCTCTTGGTAAGTTCATATACAATATTTAAATATCCATAACTAAACTAAATATATTTTTTATCTTGATCATTCCCACGGTAGAGTTTTTTAAAAGATTAACTCAATGCTTACATTGCTTAGACAAAATAATTTCAGTTAATATATTTGCTGTTTCTTTTGTTTCTTTTGGGGGGGGGGGGGGGG
>CM070034.1:98723314-98747734 GCA_036250615.1 Ptychadena robeensis
TCCAAAAGCTATACAGTTTTTTGCCTTTCCGCCACCACCTCGCGTCACCGGTGACGCCGATAGGCGGGAAAGGCTCTGTGTGCCTGGCAGCTTTGTAAGAAATCGGCAGGCACACAGACCAGCGGTTGCGCGCTGATTCCGGCACTGGCGCAGTTTGATTCACGATCAGACTGCGCCAGTACTTGTCTCCAGTGGGCGCGTTCATTTTGCAATTGACACCAAGCCTTACCCCGAAGTGCCATGGTGATCATTCGCAAAATCTTGCTTTAGAGTACAGAAAAAAAAATGTTTTTTTTTTGAAGGTTTAACACTTGTTTTCTTTTGATTTGGATAAACATTTAATAAATATTTATCATCCAATCCAATCAAATAAACAAATGTAAAAAATGAAAAAAAAAAGCTCTAAGAAAAAAAAAGTTTCTGTACCTTTAAACTCCCGCCCGCCGGATCGTCATCGGCATAGGAGACCGTTCACGGAGATGCCGGAGACCTCGGCTATTTCCTTCCGGAACGGCTCGTGTGCAGCCGGACACGATACCCACTATCAGGACGCTCAGCGCGAGCTTTTCTGATGCGGGATCCACTTTGAGCTGGATTACAGAAGACATTTCTATAATACAGCTCAAAATGTAAAAAAAAAAAGATTTCAAAACGACCGGGGCCGTTCCCGCCTCCGTGACCGTCACAACGTCACTCCGGACCCGGAGACAAGCCGAGGAGAGATGGGCGGAGGGAGAAGAATGGAAGAATGGGGGCGGCGGGAGAAGAATGGTGGCGGTGAGCAGGTGAGCTCCCACGACTGTGGCCCGAACCCAGTCTCTAACATCCCTAAGGTTTCGAGGCTGTCCTCTGTGCAACTCTGAGCTCTGAGCTCCCTCCATAGCGTTGTTCTATTGGATTAAGGTCCGGAGACTGACTAGGGCCACGCCCAATGACCTAATGTGCTTCTTCTTGAGCCACTCCTTTGTTGCCCTTTGCCTGATGTTTGGGTCATTGTCGTGCTGGAAACACCCATCCTCAACCCATTTTCCAGTTTCCTGGCAGAGGGAAGGAGGGTGTCACTACCAGGATTCACGATACCTGCGGCTCCGTGCCATTTTCCCGTTAATGCGATTAAGTTGTCCTGTGCGCCTTAGCAGAAAACACACCACCCCAAAGCAAAATGTTCCACCCCACCCCGGCTTGACCAGTGGGGACGGTGGTTTTGGGGGTCCATAGGCAAGCATTTTTCTTCCCCAAACAGCACACAGCGAGTTGAAGTTAATGCCAAACGAGCCTATTTTGGTCTCATCAGACCACAGCAACCTCTCCCAGTCACTCTCTGAATCATTCAGGTGTCATTGGGCACACGTCAGACGGGCCTGCACATGAGGACCTTCTTGAGCAGGGACCCCTTGCGAGCCCCTGCAGGATTTTAAATCCACTGCGGTATAATGCGTTTCCAATGGTTTATTGGTGACTGGTGGTCCCTGCTAATTTGGGAGGGCATTAACTCCTCCCCATGTAGTTCTAGGATGCTTTTTCACCTTCTCAGAACCATTGACACCCCACGAGGTGAGATCTGTGTGGAGCCCCCAGAGTGAGGTCGATTGGGGATGGTCCATTTTGGTGCTCCTTCCATTTTCGAACACACGCACCAACAGTTGTTACCTATCCTCCCAGCTTCCCTGCAATGGGTTTTGTAGCCCACCCAGCCTTGGTGCACGGTCACAATTTGTCTCGGACCATCCTTGGACCAGCTCTTGGTCCTTTCCCCCCATGTTTGGAGAGTTTTGGAGTCTGCTTGATGGATTGATCTGTGGAACCAGGTGTCTTTTATAACAGGTGACCTAGTTAAGACCAGATGTCCTTAATGAGGGTGACTACATTGAGGAGAAGTGTCGAACCACTCTGTGGGAGCCAGAACTCTAATGGTTGGTAGGGTTCAAAAACTTATTCATCACCTCCATGACAATGCAAATCAGTTGCTATCTTTAGTTAAAGTAATTTTGTTCGATTTCCTTTTGGATGTGCGATCTGCCACTGTACAATAAACCTACACCATTGAAATGATACTGTTCTGAGACTTTTCATTTCTCTCTGTCATTGGGACAAACTACAAAATCAGTGAGGGGTCAAATGAAATTATTTCACACCTCCACTGGATATATAATATATATATATATATATATATATATCTATATATATATAGATAACAGGGGTGCACATCAACTGGTACGGACGGTACAACACATATGGGTCTAAAAAACCTGCTCTGCGTACCTGTTGTGTCCGCCTAATCGCATCTGCGGACATACACAAGACAAGGGGGACAAATTCATAGGGCTTCCCGCCCCCTCCTCCTGTCCCTTCCTACTATGTGAGGAGCGCTCTGCTTGTGTTGTGCTCTGCAAGCATCAGCGGGCGGGCGTGTCAGGTAGGAGAACAAAGGAAACTGATTGAGGCTCTGCACCTGGAGCCTGGAGTCTTTGCCTGCCAACGCCCCCTGTGGTTCCCGATGCCAGGTGGGAGCTTTCACACTGTTGAGTGTGTGGGTGTTGGTGGTGGAATTGATTATGAGGTAGTGTCGGTGGGGAGGGGGGGATTATTGTTTGGTATTGTGTGTTGCGTGTGGGTGGATGGGAATGATCATGGGTTTTGTGTTTGGTCTGTGTGTTGGGGAATGATAAGGGCCATGATCCTCCGTCATGGTGCCCTCCCACCTCCCTCCGTACGGCTCTGGGCACCCTTTTTAGTGAATGTAGATCCGTGAAGAAGCTCAGTCTCATGGTCAAAATGCATCATCCTAAAAAGCCAATATTTGTAACACTTTGTGGTTTATTAATTACTGATTACATTGTTGTTGTTGTGTACAACCTCACATACATTAGTTCCTACATCCCTCTATATTTTATGTGGAGTGGTGCATTGTTGTAATAAAAATCATCACATTGACATTAAAAATCATCATGACATTAAAACTCTGAAAATAAGCAGACTGTTGAAAATAGGACTTTACAATGTACCACACATTCAAAGCTTTGATAAAAAATAGTTATGGTTGTTACTAAAATTGCACATATGAAGGTTAACCACCAATAGGTCATGCACTGTAATTTTCTGGCAGTAGGAAGGAACTTTTGGTTTGCACTGAATATACCCTATACAGCTATGACTTATAAAAAAAACTTGTAAAAAATGTGGCTTCCTCTTATATAAGGTATAACATGTTTTCTGTATATCAGTAAGCATCAGGAAGAATTACAGAAACAAACATCTATATTTTTCTGCTGACCACCCTAAAAACACAAATGTGGCCATTCAATGTATTGACTATGTGCACGCTGATTTTGATGATGGAATTAACTTTTTCTTCTGGTGAGTATACATTCATCCATCATATTCAATATATCTGTTATTGGTGTGAGAATATATCCAATTAATAGTCTGGTTTTATTAGAATTACTTGCAAACTAGTAGAGTGAAGAGTTACATAAGGAGGTGTATTTCCTGTCTTTATATATTCTATGTTTTTAAGAATATTATTACCAACAATTAAAGGCTAACCCATGGATGTAAAAGACAGACAATTTCTTTCACCTTCATGTGCAGATACTTTTCACCTTGGTGAATAACTTCAATGAATATTTGACAATTTATTACAGAGAGGATTACTCACCTGTTCAGTAAATAACCATAATCATATAACACAATATAATACATATTTCTCTTCAGACAAAGCATTCTTAATATATAGTATATTTAGGCCATGTCATAATTTACAATGTGTGCCACTAAAAACTGAAATATGAACTACATTGTTTGTCTGGGTGTGATTCTCCAAGTGTCGGATGAGTCCTGTTTGTGTACCCTGGCCATTTGAAAGTTTGATAGACACGCTATTGTTAAAGCATGTGCACCAGGGTCATGTAGCAATGACCAAAACTTCTTTTCTTATATAAATTCCATATTCCATAGGGTCATTTTCATATTGCTTTAAAGACCTGGTGCCTTATACCTGTATGTGGTCCAGTTTAAACAGCCTGAATTTTTTGGCTTTTCACCTTTTTCCCTGGGTTTATATACTGTATAACAGCACCTTAGTCTGATTCATTTCTGTTGTAATTAAATTTTTAGGGTAATTTAGCGCAGCAACATGTGGAAGTGAGATAATCAGCAATTTCCAAAGAATGCCCTGTTCTTCTTGGTACATATAAGTCTTACTCCTGCCAAATTATACTGTCTATAGGAAAACAATTGAGGGATATCAACAGTACAAGTTAAGAGGCCAAAAATACACAAGAGACAATATTTACACAGGTGTTTTACTATAAGAACAATTGGGAAATTGACCACAGCCAGGACGGTTTATTGAAAGTAAAACTTAACCAAAATGATCTAGAGACCCAGGCAGGAATGATTTGACCACAGATGATAAAACAATGTAAAATTGGCCAATTGCAGGGCACTTATAACTATAAAGAATTATCTCAAACATTTGTTGATTCTTTTTCAATTACTGTATGTACCTAAGTATAAGCTGATTTTTTCTGCACCCAAAACATCTTGAAAAAATGAGATTCCGCTTACACTTGAGTCAAGAGATGAGAATTTTATCATTTCACAGGCAGCCTTTGTGAGTTAATTGCAAAGCCCCTTCAATATGGTACAATCATCAGAAAAAGATGTGATGAAGGGTTGTAGAAACAACTAGTGAGGGGCAGAGGGATCACCAGTCTGTAGGTCAGGTAGGGTACCCCAACCTCTGCTGTGGTCTCACCTTAAGCGTTGAACGGGAGACATGAAATGCATGACATGAAATGCCTACCTGACTTTGGTTACCCCCAGCGCCCAAAGTATCCTACCTGAGAGCAGAGACTGATCAAACCCTCCAGGGACCCCTAATGAGCCAGTACAGTTGCAAAGGGTTAGTGGAAAAGTCAAATGGAAGGTACACAGCTGGGGCCATGCAGAGAAAATCAGTCTAACAGACACAATATTCAAGGGGTTAAATAGAAGAGTAGTCCAGGGGTCAAACACAATGACAGAGAAATCACAAAAAAGTGAGCCCAGCACTCCAGATAAACTGGTGCTATCATGGGCTGGGCAGCCATGCACATTCCAGGTTTATATATAAAGGAAATGCTAGAGGCCACTTAACAGGTGCAGTACCTGGAAATGCACTCTAGATCTTTCCTTGCCTGCAGAAGGTGGACACAGAACTCTGGCATGGATGATGTCACAGAAGCTGAGGTGACAACAGGTGACAACAAAGGTTGTGTTGATGCATGGTGGCATCAGAAGGAGAGACAGGAGCGGGTGTGCAATGCCAATGCGGACGCTCCGTGGCCCTAACCCTTTTTTTTGTTAAATACGGCTTTCTCTAGATAGAACATGTTGTATTTTTTTTATACAATGAAAAATGTTTTTCTCTACATCTTCAGCAATTTTGGTGGAGATATCATGTTTAGGGGCGTTACTCACAAATTGTCTAGTGAAATAATGACATTCATAAACACAAGCCCATTTACTGTGGTTTTTGTGCCTTAGCTGCTGCATTTTCCACCCTAGGCTCATACTCGAGTCATCAAGTTTTTCACAATTTTTTATGCAAAATTACATACCTTGGTATATATATGACCTTATATTCAGATTCTTATACTCGTTGTAGTTTGTAATTGTATTATTTGTAATAAGGTAAAAATGTGAAATTCTGGAACACTCAGTTCCTTCTCGGCCTAAAACCTTAAATAAAGCCTTCAGTGCAGACCCTTGTTTCCTCCCTGGAAGCTTACATTTTTTGTAGCAACTATGATTCCTTTTGTAAACTAAAAAATAGATTGTGTAATTATTACTATTTATTTACCTGTTTTCTACACTTCAGTTTACAACACTACACTTTCTACATTATTCACAACAAAAATCTTAATTAATTCCCTTTTTTATTTTATTTAATACAAAATGTATTTTTTTTTATAGGCCCTTCTTTATAAGGGCTTGTTTCCATTACGTCGGGAGCCCTCCGCTAAGCGTACACGCTTAGCGGGAGTCCCCGACGTAGCAGATAGACTTACCTGCTCGGCGGACGGGTCTGTCTTCATTGCGCCGACCCGATCCGCCGGTGTCAGACTGAACGTAGTCGAGTACGTTCAGCCTGTACACCGGCGGATGCCTAAACAGACCATCCGCCGGCAGGCTGAGTCTATGGGATACGTCGGGACCCCTGCTTAGCGTATACGCTTAGCGGAGGGCTCCCGACGTACAATGGAAACAAAGCCTAAGGCTTAATTTAAATTTATGTTATGAGTTTTAGTTTTCTACTTCTCTAATTAGCATTCTCTACTTCCTTTTCCTGTATTGTTAAATTACAGTCACTCTTTATTTTCACTAGTTTTCAACCTGGGGATTAATTAGGTCCTTTCTTATTCTTTTGTTGTAATGATAGTATGTAATTGTCAACTTTTTTACTGTTTGGTTCCTATTGTATGTTCTATTCACTATTTAGCTTGTATTGTAATTGTGTATTTTCAATGAATTATTAGCTAGACACCATTTCATTATTTTTCTCTAATGTCCCTGCTCTCTGTAACCTCTTAAAGCCTTCTTTGAACGCATTTGTTGACTATTGGTCCTTAGTACATTATCTGTTTCTTTGGGGCCCATATGCTATTATTATTATTGTATATGGTTTGATATGGTGATATGGTGTTCCCAAATACCTAGTCATTATTTACAACATTCAAATGATTAAATGGAAGGGGGTTATTTCACGAATAGAATGTTCAGCGCATGTTGAGGGTATTGCTTGAGGTTAAATGTTTAGGGTAGTGATGGCCAAACATCATCCTCAAACCTCCAACTCCAGCAGCGCATATGTGTCCTTCAACATCTACTGTCGAAATGATCTTGACAGACGCTGGCAGTGTCGGTATTCTTCCACTGGCAGGATCTTTTTAGATCCCTGCACAGCTGATCCAGCCGTGAAAGGCTTTTTTAGATCCCTGACCGTATATCCACTATCTATGCATACCCCCTGGCCAGATCTGACTCACTTTTTTTTGTGTTACAAAGATAAATACAAGAATTGGTCTCCCAAAATCCACAAAATAATTCATGCGAATGTAAACTACATCTTGGATTTCATCCATCACAGTTCAATTTGGAAGGCAAAAACTGAAGATGTTTTTGTGAAAGTATGAAAAGGATCAGAAAGGCCTAGGCACCACACAATATTTTATTTTTTATCATACATAAAGCAACATAAAATTCTATGGTCTGAATAACATGTTGAGAATTGCTCAAGAAGAATTGTACAGATTTTCTTTTAGTTGTATAAATAAGTGTAATACTTTCTGTTTGAAATTAGTCCCTAACATGTATTTGTAATTGATCTTCCAGACCCTCAGAAAGAGGTTCATCTTGGTTCTGATTTTGCCTTGAAATGCTCATGCCAAAAACAAGCTGAATCAAATTGTTCTGTTTCCTTTGCCAATAAATTAATCAATTATAAAGAATTCCACTATGAAGATTCACTCTATATACTTGTTTCAAATGTTTGTGAAAAAAATAAAGGAAAATTTTATTGCATTCAAGATGGCATGTTTGACTCAACAAATATATTAACACTTCAGCTAAAAAAAGGTAAGTATATTCAATATACTATTTAATAAGCAGATATATAGATAGAACAATCTTAGTGTACCATTTCCCTATTTTATAAAACCGTTCTGTAATGTCTAATGGCATCTGCAAAATTTAGGATAAATATATTCAGTAGCCCTTTGAAATATCCATTATTCACAACTTACTGTAAGTTAACCTCCCTGGCGTTGGCAGAGTACACTGTACTTTACCGTCATTCCCCGCCTTTCTCTCTACACAATGCTGGTGTCAATAAGATGCTGGCAATGTGTGGGGGGTAAAGCAACGCCCCCTCCATCAACATGGAGGTCTATGGCGCCACCCCCCTTGGAGACACCAATGACGCGTTTTGATTCGGTGCCGGGAGAAATCTGTGAGCCTACAGCTATGCAGAAATGCTGCAGGTTCACGAATAACTGGTGATTATGTCCAATCCTAGCAGGGGTACAGTTTGATCCAAGATCAAATTGCACTTGTACTGGCTTTACACATAATGCCAGGGAGGTTAAATAAGAGGCCTAGATTATTTGGATTTTTTGTGCCACTTCAAAGGGACTATATACCCACCCTGCAGCTTTGAACATTTTCTCTTTCATCTATACAAGGGATATCAAACTACGGTCTAGGGGCCTAATCTGGTCTGCAATGTCATTATATTTGGAAAAAAAATATAATAAAAAAAAATGTAATTAAAATGTAATTAAATAAATGAATGGAACAGGTGTGTCTTTGACATTTGATGTCCCATTACTCTTGCTTGTTCCAGATTCAATGTTTTAAACTGGGATAGGGGTGTCTGGAGGACTTTTCTACATAACAGTTAGTGTGCCACATCCCTAACAAATAAGTACCACATAAAAAAATTCAGGAACCTTAGGTACATAACACTATGGTATCCCAGGAAAACACTAGACTGAGCCCAAGTGGGGACTTTTAAGGCACCTGGTTGAAGGAATTCAAGTACAAAGCTAAAATCAATGGTGATTTATTGAAAAAAAAAGCATTGTATGTATTTACTTGGTACGTACTGCATACTGGCTGCCTAAAGGTGCATACAATGTTGTATGGTCAGCATACTGACTGCCTAAGGGTGCGGAATCCAGATGGAGTATAAAACAGACACTTTGTATCTGCAAACCCTTCCAATATAGAACAATATAGAACAACTAAGATGTATCAACAATGTGATACCGGATCTGAGTTTCTAACAGGAGATAGTGCATATGATCCCGGCTCTGTTGTGTTTTGCTCTCTGTAGGGGCTTCTTCAGAACAAGTTGTTGTTTATCACAATAAAACGCCAATGATTTTAGCTTTGTACTTGAATTCATTTGACCAGGTGCCTTTAAAGTCTCCACTAGGGCTCAGCCTAGTATGGTCCTAGGACACCATAGGGTTATGTACCTGGGGTTCTTAAACTTTTTTCTTTTGGCAAGCAAAACTTAAGTTTGTTCCATATGAAATGATTCACTGTTATATCTGATAAGAAGGAAAAACATCCCAAATTTTAGAAATTAAATTCATAAATCTAAAGGTTGGCCTATGACTTTGCACAACTTTTTAGTTTTGCTGTGTGTTTGAGTTTTACACCCTAGACAAAAGATAGACTCTTGACTCTTATGAGCAGTAAAGTAAAGTAGAATATTGTTGATTCCTAATCCTAAAATATAGCACATTTCTTGAAGTAACCAACCCAATCAAACCATCCTTATTGACAGAATATTGTTTTTGTCAATTTGTTGATAGGGTTATTTCATGTTAGAAAGTTTGTTTCTTTCTTTAAAAAATTGGGGATTTGATTGCTTCCTTTTTTGTGTATCTTGATTATCTTGATGATGATAATATAATAGTTAGAACCAAAAAAAATTAATTGAAGGAAGGAAAGTGTGCTCCTCAATTACCACATCATATCTCTCCCAATCAAATCTCTTACCTTTTTATTTTTATTAGGTCTGTATTATTATTTGTCTTCTAGGGAATAATAAAGAAGAAATTGCAATGTATCGAGTCATTGGGGATGATTTGGTTCTTCTATGCAAAGTGCCAAAAACAATCAAGCATATTGACTGGCAATGGACATCATCTGACACAGTAACCAAAAATATCATCCATGTGAATTTTCTCAATCACAGTGCAAGCACTGGACACTTTCACAACCACCTAAACTGTTCATATGGAGTCAAAGTTGCTGTGAGTTTTAATGTTTCTGGCCAATACAAGTGCATTTATCAAAATCAGACTGGAATAACTATTAATCTTGTAACAGTTGAAGGTATGTTATAATATTACTCTTACTAATTAAAATTATACAATCATTTCATTAGTATAACCATGCTATTATTCCATGTAGCTGATTTAAAGGGAAAAAATCTTTTTTTACAATACAACATTGTCACCTTCACTAGTAAAAACATGAACATGTGTCCACATGTGATTTTCTTCATTTAAATCATTTAAAGCAATAGTATACTTGCAGTACATTAGCTAAAAAGAATTCATCACTATTTTCTATGTAAGTGGAGATTAGTCTTTCCGCAACCCCTAGCACGACAGAGACTTAAGCCGGTCATACACTTTTTGTTGGCTGACTTTTCATTAAATTCCCAAACAATAATTTGCCGTGCTCGTGGTACCGATCGTTCTGGAATCAAATGCAACCCACCTTGAGCAATCTATCCTGCTCAAATGGAAAATCGATCGAACACGATACTGTTGGTATTTCCCTGTTCGTTCACCAATACTTTGGATGGGGACCCTCGATCCAAAGAATTGGTCAGGGATCGATTCCCCAAGGTGGTGGGCAATGGTTCCCTGAATGCTCGTTGTGTGATCGTTGTTGGTAGATCTAAAGGATATCTGACAGAGAGATCTTAAGGTGTATTTACTGCGCAGAATCCCATACTAAATAAAGAAAATAATAACTTTCTCAAGCTAAGCTAACATGACTTAAACTAACATGAAACTTCTTTTTTTATTACAGTCAAAGCCTACCCATCATCTAAAGTATATTATAACACCAGTGTATTAATTACATGCACAGTGTCCCATGTTATAGATAACAGGCATGTTTTATTGGTGTGGGCTAAAAGAAACAAATCTTCTTCTGTTCCTGTAAAGAAACACAATGTAGGCTCACAGTCAAGGCAAATCACTTTAAATATAACAGACATCAGTGAATACTCAATAAACTGGACGTGTTTGGTATTTAGTGATGATCAATTGGTTGCTTGGGCTCCATTAACACTGAAATATAAGACAGATACAGAAAAACACTCTCCAAAGTTTACTAACTCAACTATAACCCCCCAAGGTAAATGTTTCAATATAATTTAAATTGGTTTTGAAAAGTTTTCTTTTTTATCAATATTATAAAAATTACATTTTAATAACATTATTTATCAACACCTCATTTACTACTAGTAACACGTCTGCTTTTGAGCCAATAATCATACCTGTCAAGTTATCCACCACTAAATAATGAAAAAATACCAGAAGTGATGTCAGTGGATTTGGCCAGGAAAGTCACATAAAAACATGACTTTTCCAGCCAAAGTGCGATGCTTGATGGTATATGGTTATGGTATGCATAACACCATTGTTAGAGGCAGATTGCTTCTGGCATTGGTAAGTAGGGATGGACCGAACTGTTCGCCGGAGAACAGTTCGGCCGCGAACTCGGCATGTTCGCCGATCCTCTTGCCGGCGGACAGTACGGGTGTTCGACCCGTCCTGTTCGCCGGCCAGAAGAAGATCTAAATTCTTCCTCCGGCAGGATCAGAACCTGCGAGATCGTGCCGGAGGAAGAATCTCTTCACTACAAGACCGGGCATGAAGCCGGTCTTGTAGTGAAGATTCCGGCTCAGAGTAGGAAGTGACGTCAGTGACGTCACATCCGGCTCCCGCAACCAGGAACGATGCGTTCCAGGATGCGTTCCATGGACCGGATGTGACGTCACTGACGTCACATCCGGTTTTTCCGATTCAAATTCCCCGCCTAGAGGCGGGGAATTTGAATGTGTCCGCGAACAGGGCGGACGGCGGACATCTTTAAAAGTTCGACCCGCCCTGTTCCATCTCTATTGGTAAGTATAATATCCCCTCCTTCCTATTTGCTGGCTTGCTAACTTAGGAGGGAAGGTGCGTTGCTCACCCTCCTACAAGCAGGGTGGGAACTTAAAAGGGAGAGTAACGCCCCCTCCTTCCTTAGTGATTCAGGGTTTTTTTAAAATAAGGATTTGGCTGGAAAGACATATAAAAACTGTGAGAGGCTGGCCGTTTCTCTGCAGATCAACTGCCGTGCACACTCGGGGGGAATGATCTGCTGCGAAATGAGCTGCAAATCTATCGTGTCCATCTTAAATCAGGCCATAAATCGTCCCATAAATCGATCAGACAAATTAGGGACATGTCCAGCGTCCAATCCCATCCAAAGTAAATGCCGGCACATAAAGGTCGCGTGGCTGATTCATGGAAAGACTGGCCATGAGTGATGACCTCATGATGGTTGTTTTGCTGAGAAATCGGCATGCAAACGAAATGTCAATGCCCAGCTTTAAACATATCTATCTTTGTTTATCTGTGTTAATGCATGTCCATATAGGCAAGAATCATTGTTTAGCTTCAGTAATCTGTACACTATAAAGTACATATCAAAAACAAACTTTTTTAATGTCTTATTTTTATATTTATTGTATCTTGGGCTGCTTTAATAGAACTACTGAAATACATAAAATTTATGATATGTTGTGCTGATTGGTTTCCTTTTCTTTTCTAGGTGTTAAAGTAACATCAAAAGAGAATTCACGCAAGGCATACTGGTTTGTCAGTATATCTGTGGTTATATTAGGTATATGTTGCCTTTGTATGCTAAGGAAAACAGGTATGTGGTTTCGAAAGGAATGGCAGAAACGGTTTATTTATTATACAATTAACCATGTAGAGTTAGTTATAAGAATATTAAAATACCGTTAGAATACAAATTTGTAAGAAATATTAATTATTTGGTTAGACCAATCCACGCCTATGCATTTTAACACTCATTGGACAAAGCATTTAAATATTTTAAATATTCAAAAACATAATATCCAATTCTGTGGATTATTCTATGCATTTTGGTCTGTGTATTGCACACTGTTTTGAGAAAAGTTCTTACTTCTACTTCTTTTTTGGTGCTTTTAAACAAAGAGAGCTAAGAAGGATCATAATCAAACACATTACAACCACCAAGTTGCTACAAACTTCTATTCATATAAATATAGCCCCATAATGCACCCCCTGAGAAAAAAAAGACTCACTTAAATCATAGTGTCTGGTTGAGCAGAAAAATGGTTGTAGTGAGCAGTGAGTGTGCCCCCATCCTACTAGGCCCTGAGGAGTCCCCAAGATACCCACCCTATGTATTGAGAATAAAGTTCTCCGGGAGCACTTACTAATTCCCATGACAAATCTAGGACTCAACACACAAGCGCTGCATATTAAACATTTTATTGCAATAAACATACAACACTGTTTGCCCCATTTAATTAAAAGTGTCTTTCAATGAAGACAATGATCCTTTGTAAACTGATGCCCCCACTGATCCAAGCTCGAGCAGCAGAACATTTATTTATTTAAAGATTTGCAAATGAATATCTGAATGATTCCGAGGAGAACTAGGTGAAAACATGTTAGGACCAAAGTCAAGCTCATTGGTATTGGTATTAAGTGAGTCCACTAATATTCGGTGGAAGAGGAATGCAGCCTATGACCCCAAAAACAACAATCACACTATTAATCATGGAGGTGGACAAATTATGCTTTGGGGGTATTAAGGGGACAGAACACCTTCACTGCATCAAAGGAACAAATAAGCACCTCCTTCAAACAGCTAGGACATTGAAAATTGTTCCAGCATGACAATGACAGAAAACACATGGTTGAAACAAAAAAGTTGCCTAAGAAGCTTGTTTAGTTTCTTTTGCGGCTTAGCCAGTCTCCAGACCATAATCTCATAGAACATCTGTAAAACATCTGCAAAGAACTTGTAAAACATCTGCAAAGAGAAGGGGGACAAAACTTATCTGAGATGTGTACAACAGTGATGAGTGGCATAGGTAATATTCGAATTAGTGATATTTTGCGAATAATGCTACTAATATCCGATTCAGTATTCGTAATTGCAATACAAGTTTGACGCACCCATAGAAAATGAATTTAATCCGTTGAAACGCAATGGTATGCATTGTTCAATGCGTTAATCAATCTGTTCATGGTATAAAAACAAACACAAAAAAATGTATACGTCACAAACGCATCCCTTAACTCAGTACTGACGGATCCCTGACGCATCGCTGATGCATGAGTTGCGTTTATTGGATCCAATAACGCAGCACATCCTTAACACATCATGGAGCCCAAGGGGTTGTTTCCATTATATGTCTTCCTCAGCGGATGGTCTGTTTACACAACCGCTGGTGCAGAGGCTGAACGTTCTCGACTACGTTCAGCCTTAAATCGGCGTAACAGCTCGGCGCAGTGAAGACAGATCCTCCGCCAAGCAGGTAAGTCTATCTGCTACGTCGGGAGCTTCCGCTAAGCGTATATGCTTAGCGGAGGGGTCCCGACGTAATGGAAACATAGCCTAAGGCTTAACATTAAACATTAAACGCAACCCATGCCTTAGGGATGCGTTAGGAAACCGTCAGGGATGTGTTAAGGTATATATTTGTTATTATAAAATGAGCTGAATTATTATAAAATGCTCAATGACACATTAATAAGTTCACTTTATATATAATTTTATTTTTGATGCTCTACAGGTGGAAGAACAGAAGAGTCATGTACTGCATCTTCAAAATGTGAAGAAATGCAATATGCCTCTTTGTCATTTAATATGCATAATGAAGGTAAGCTGAATACAGGGGAATTTAAAGCAACACTCAACCTAATGACCAAAAGGGGCTAGCGTATAGTTTTTGCAATTCCTAGAGGGTCACGCAGTAGGTTAGTCCTAAGGATGAAATGTTCTCCTGCAAGAGAATTCATAGAGAATAGTGTTAAGCGAGAATATTCGCATATATTCAACAAATATCCGTATATTCGCGAAATTACGCGAATTTGAATATACCATATGCTGCTCAACACTAATGGTGAAGCACATACTCAGTTTGATCAGCTGGTTTTATAATATGTATCTGATCCTGATCCTGTTTTATCCCACATTAGATTACTCTACTAATATAAAACCACTTATACATGGGAAATGTTTCTTCCACAGGTGAAGTAAGAGATCTCACTGTCCGGCATGGCTTAGTTGGTGTAAGTATGCTTTTTATTATAAACTGGCAAATCAGCTAATTCTTTAAAGAAATATATATTTAGAAATAATTTTAAGTAAAAAAGAAAAAGAATATGGGATTTGGAATAGATCAACACCAAGCATAGGTATATGAAAAAATATACCAATCATATTTTATTGACACCATAACACAAGTGATACAATTAAAAGGCTAAACCAGCTAAGGACAAGGTTACAATCACAAGTATTTTTCTTTTTTACTTAAAATTATTACTAACCATTATGGGATCTAGATCGAACACAATAATATATTTAAACTAAGAGCGACTAAATCCGCCATCAAACTTTTCTAATATACATATATTTAGAAATGTTTTATAACATATGTTTTATGTTTATAATTGCAACACCATAACCAAACTTGCTGGAGATATTTTTGGATACATTAAATTCTGTAAGGTTACTCTGCTTGCAATCCCACATCATCGGCCAACTGATATCCCCAGCAGTCATGTGGATGTGTTCAGTACAGTCCTGCCTCCTGCTCTGGTGGAAGGATGCATTCTGGTTGACCTACCAAAGGGAATCCCCAGCTACTTTGTGGATTTGCTGTGATGTTCAGTTTGAATTTTCTGTATCCCAATTGGCTGCAGGAGAATTTCAAGCCAGTTTCTTACCAGTCCAAGAATAAGGTGGCACAATCTGCCCATTTAATGAGGATCAATTAGGTCATGCACTTGATTGCCTGTTATAGACTCTGCATAGCAGAGTAGCAGTGGTGACCTGGCCTAATTCCTGACATTGCTTGAACTCTACCTGCCCTGACTTTGGATTGTTCCTAACCACACCTTCTGCTTTATTTATCTGAACCATACTTTGATCTTTGGCTTACTTGGATTTCTCTATAAAGCACTTTACTTGGTATCTGGTGATAATACCAGGCTCATTGTCATTTCAAATTTATGCAAACACCACATGTGCTAGAGCTCCTTTTTTGTAATGTCCTCACAATCCTTCCCATTATCTCATATAAATTTGATGAATATGAGTATGTTCAGAGGCTATATAGAGGATTCTATATCTTCTATATTTAAATATTTCCTTAAAAATATTAAACAAAATGTCATTTAAACGGTCTAGGGAAAATCTTTTATTGTAAGAACTTGTTGCACTTTTGTAGTGGCCATTTAGCAGGTAGTTTCTGGTCTGGTTGGAGATGTGTTATGGTATATATCTTGTTCAACTGCTTCCATAGACTGGAATGTGTGCTTCTTACAAATACATGGCAAGTGTAAAAGGGGCAAAAGGTGTTTGGAAGTGTTTATAAAGACTCACAAATATAGGAAATAAAAAATGCTTCTCTTTTCTAGAGCAATTAATATAGCATTTTTCTAAGGTTTAATATTAATTTTCTTAAGCTCCCACCTATTCACTTGCATTTTCATGTGAACAGGCATATTGCATTTAATGAAACTTTTTGGACATGCTCAACATGCATTGCCCAATGAAGGTAGAAATAAATAGGCATAAACCAGGCCTAAAGCTAGGAACACATGATTCGATTTAAGCGTACAATCGCTGTAAATCAATGAAAATTTACATCGATTGTACCAAAATCGTAGCCCGGACACATGGTACAATCGTCGATAATTGTTCGATGAAGAGCTTTACATCGATTGAAAAGTGATCGGACTAGTTGGAAAATTATCATCGAATTGTACTATAATCGGACTACTTTTTCATTTTCATCGTACAATTGTATTCGAGGAAGTGATAGTTTACTGTTTGTAGGGCATCAATGGCATTGACGATTTTAGTCAATAATCGATGTTCTCTACATCGATATTGTACTACGATTGTATGACACTATAGCGCACAAGGTACAATCGATAAAATACCATAATCGAGGTTCTTCATCTAATCTTACATCGATTGTATGCTTAAATCGAGCCCGTGTGTTCCTAGCTTTAGGGTTAAAAAGGTGCCCTTGTGGGCCTGGGGTTTCAAATTGGGTCATTTTATTTACAATCAAGTTTCTAGCATGCTATCGATATTCTTCAAATGCTATCCCAAAGGCCTAGGAGTAATTATACAAGAAAGTATACTCTAATTCTGCATTATAGGGAGTCTATTCAATTAACCCTGCCCCTACTCATTAGATGAAGAGTCTCATATATTCCCATTTTTTATTTTATAGGTTGCTGAGCTTCTGAATAAGCACTATATATTTATAATGTCAGCTCAAATCTGAATAGCCATAACACAATCCTTATTTATTATGCATCTTTATTTTTGTTTAATTTAGAGACCAGAAGAACATGAAATACTTTATGCACAAGTAACACAGAATACATGGAGGATCAAATAAAATCGTTATCGATTTTGTAAATAACCTACACCATCCCAAACTAACCTCACAAAAATATTGAACAGGAAAAAGAAGAAACTAAAGAAAAGGGTTTTAAAATGAGAATATTCTTTTAAGCCCCCCATACACGTTCCGATTTTTTGTATGAATTTTGCCCGATCAGGGTGATTGATCAGGAGAATAATCGGATACGGAATTATGTACCCGACCAATCACAATCTCTCAGGCTGCTTCAGGCCTGTCCGTAAATTTTAGTTGATCTGCTGTTAATAAATAGTGTTAGGCCTATTGATCGGTTATAATTCGAATTCCGATTTTTGTGCCAGCCAACCAATAGACCATAACATTTTAAGTGAAAATCGGGTGACCCGATCAGATGAAAACTCGGTCGGGAGAAAAATCGGAATGTGTATGGGGGGCTTCACACACTGTAAATTTATATGATTGCACGACTGCAAGCCACTGTTATGCATGCCAATACCATTACTGTTTTTAAGAGGAGAGTATAATCCTAAATGTCCTTTTACAAGATCCTATTCAGATTTGCTGGGATCCTGTCTATGCTGTGACCTATATATTTTTCTGGTTATAGTCCTAACATTTTCCCCCCTCTTTATTTAGGGAGAAAAAACATGTGTTATAGTGCGAATGCATGACCACTTGAGGCCTAAAGTCTATTGGCCAATCACTTAGCTTGGTCGGGACAGACGGGGAATACACATACACAGGCAGAGGACAGAAAGATAGAGGGCTTAAAAATCTGTACTGATATTAACTCATACACATACACTTATATTGCTTTCAGGATTTACTTTGTACTTACTGCATATGTTCTTGTTTATATATCAGCCTTAAAATGTGCAATAAGCACTTTCCATGGTGCGATGGCTACCTTAGTTTTTGGGACTCTAAGCAGCCTCTTTGTAGCTACTATGGTTTGTGCACATTCCAAATTTCTGTTTTGCTACCAAGTAACTTTTACAAGTGTCCTTGGGACACATAGTCTGGGAAAGGTAACATTGTATAGACAGAGGAAGGAACATAGAATAAAATTAAGGCTGGTTTTATTCTGTTTTATTTGTAAAAAAGGCCTTTGTCTATTATGCTTTCATGGTAGCTTGGAACATTTTACTTTTTTTATAATAACTCTTTATATTTTGGATGGAATCTTCGAAGATCCTATATAGAGGCAGAAATATTTTGTAAATTTCTATGTTGGTTAGAGTCAGTACTACACACTGAATCAGACAATTTCCTGGTATGGTGCCTTATTTATGTTGTACTGCAAGTTGAGCTTTTATGACTTGAAAATGATGCAGTAAAGTATTTAAGCATTTAAAAAAAATTGGTAGTTTCTCTTGATGGCAATGGAGTACAAACATACCCTCTGATGTCCAGGGTAAATTAAACTTTTTACATTTAACTATTAACCTTCCTAGCGCACTGCCCATACCTTGCCATTTCTTCCCTCCCCCCGCCCCTCTAACAGGGTTCGTCTCAACCGCTAGGGAGGTTAATTACACTTTTTATTGTGACATGGGGGGCCACAAGAGGTAGTCTTCCATTTTCATGGAAATTCTGCTTTAAAATGTGGGTTTAAATATCATTACAGATATATGATTTATATACACATGTATCCAGAGATACTAAAGAATTGTTGACTTTAGATTAAATATATATATCATATATATTCTTTGATTTATGTTTTAATTTTTTTGACTGATCCAAAATAAAATTTTAAGTAATACTTTCTTCTGGAGTTAGTAAATACATCATTATGATTATACATTACAAAACAAAATCTTTCTTCAAGTCCATAGTTACCAGTCTAGAAAAGCACTTTTTAGCTTAAAGCATAAATATAAATTAATATGTGTCACATTAATCCAGGAAACAAATCCTTAATCTTTACCTTCTTTATTTTTCAATAAGACAAATACATGACAAACATTTTTTAATTCTCAAAAACCTACAGACACCATCTCCTGGATCTGCTTTATATTTTTCTTCCTTGAAGAATGTACTGCAACCAAGAAACCTAACCTAGTCAAATACCCACCCCAAACCATCATGATGTTAAGTAAAATGGGACATACATTTATTATTGTTTTCCACGAAATTACATTACAAGAGCAACATGCTACACATTCACAGATAGCAACCCAGTCAGGTCCTCTTAAAAGATCTGTAGGAGAGTGGCCTGTGTATAATGTGTAAGACCGGTGTATAACAAGTTAAGCGTGCTCTGCTGAGATGATATGTGAAATGCTGTAACATGATCCTGCTGCTGTCCAGAATAGATTGCTTGTTTGTTTGTTTCTGCAAAGGCCAAGAAGATGCTAGAATCCTCTATGTGATATAACTGTGACCAAGCCATATGGGAGTGCCCAGCCGTGTGTATCTTTTATAAGTTCTAGTTATGAGTGGAGCTAGGTCTTCATTGAAGGAGAGTAGAGAGAAATGATTGCTGTTGGTCCCCATAGTCCCCATGGGCATTCCAGGCCTGGGGGATCAGAGACTCCAATATAGCCAAGATGTGATTATGGACACCTCCCTTATACCCATCTTGGATCAAGAGTGCCCTAGCCTGGAGGAGTTGACATCTGGAGGAGAGAGACCTATGCCAGAACGACAACGGCATCCTTCACGTGGCTGGAACAGAACTGATGGACTGTACCTGGAAAACATCAATAATACCAGTTCTTACATCAACTTGGTAGTGATGAGTGAGCATCAAAGTGTTCGGATGATTGGTCTGAACATATTGTGATATTTGTGTGTTCTACAGAGCATCCAAGCCCAATGTAAGTCAATTGGAGACAACCAGGCACCCCCTGCTCGGAAGAGGGGAGGGTGCATGGACCATTGGAAAAGGTCAGAAAATTACAGAAACACCCCCAAAATAGGCTGGAACCAGCATGTATGGATGCATCTAGGACTCCTAAGTCGCTGCTGGGAACCAATTTGTCCGAGTTGTATGCCACTTTTACAAACTGACAAAAACACACCCCACACCCCCTCCCCCTTAGAAAATTGTACAGAAAAAACATTATACGTCAAGCTGGCCCTCTAAAACTTTATACAGCAGTTCGAGAAATTCAGCTGATGCTCTAAAACATCATATGGCAGTGCCAGAAGTTGAACTGACACTCTTAAGCTAGCCATACACAGTCGGATTCCATGGCCGATCGATCACCTATCCGATCGATTCCGGCAATCTCAGCGGGAATCGGAGGTCCGATCGATCGGCCAATTAAGTGTGTCCGATCGCTACATACCACCTTGTCCCACGGATTCCTGGACGATTCCGTGTCCGACTGCTTACTCCACAAATGGCAACTCCCCCTGATGTGTGCAGAATCGGATCAGAAAGACCAACATGTTGGTTCTCTGTCCGATCCGATTCTGGGCCCCCGAACGATCGGACGTGATCGGACGGACAAGGTGGGCTTCATGCGATTCCGGGACGATCGTTTCGCGTGCACGCGCCCGGAATCGATCGTCCCGGAATCCGATGGGAAACGGACCCGTGTATGGGGGCCTTTAGACATTAGACAGCAGTGCCAGAAGTTGAGCTGCCGCTCTAAAACTATAAAATAAATTTAGTTGAAGGCCTGCAGTTGAGCTGACCATCATTTCAGAACTTTTTTTTAATATTTACTGTTTATTGAAAGAATTTTTTTTACTACTCAATAAAAAATAAAGTAATATAACAGAAAAACAACAAAACCACAAAAACAAAAACAAGAACACAAAAATAAGAATACAGCAAACAGGCACTGAGCAACAACAACATCAAAACCGTTGACACTGAAGTTTGTGGCCAGGGGCATCTACCAGATTAATCACGAACTGTAGGAACAGGTAGTAGTGTTACCCTCTCAGTTGTAAGGGGGACAACCTGGCAGTAAAAAGGGAGATAAATGGAGTCGGAGGCGAGCACACGAGGCTGCCAGGGTGTTACACTGGGTAGTTCCTACTAGAGCAAAATAACCCCAACCCTATCGATA
The DNA here is from genome assembly GCA_036250615.1 of Ptychadena robeensis. Taxonomy (NCBI): domain Eukaryota; kingdom Metazoa; phylum Chordata; class Amphibia; order Anura; family Ptychadenidae; genus Ptychadena; species Ptychadena robeensis. The sequence continues at coordinate 98,744,588 of CM070034.1, forward strand.
GTGAATAGGAGGTGTCGTCCGTGCCAAAAAGGGATGGCATACGAAAGAAAGGGGAAGATATGAAACAAGAAAAGGAGTAAGAAAGAAGGGGGGAAAAGAGAAGTTAGGGAGGATTTAAGGGAAAATAGAGGGGAGGTATGGCAACAGGGCAGTAGAGAGACCACGCATCGGTCTGATCAATGGCTGGCAAGGAGTGCCCAAACCACGAGGGAGTCCTTAAACATGAGCCAGGTGCCCCAGGTGTCCACAAATCTGGTAGAAATGTCGTTCACAGAAGCAGTAAGCTCAAGCTTAGCGAACCACCCTGGAATGGTAGGGGAAGTCGAGGCGGCCATCAGGAAAAAGCGCAACATTCCCCTCTTGGCACTCTTCAGCGATGCTGGGATGAGGGAGAAGAGAGCAAGTTCAGAAGAGGGAAGGAGCATGTCCCTAAAAGCATTGGAATAGATCTGAAACACCTTATGCCAAAAGCGGAGTGTGGTGGGGCAGGACCACCAAATATGGAGCATTGTTCCCACCTGTGTACCGCAGTGCCAACAGGCGCCAGGCACAGAGGGGAACATTTTATGGAGAACTTAGGGGGTCCTGTACACCGGCAGAGGATTTTGTAATTACTCTAATTACTGTAATGTATAATGTTTAGAATCAGACAGGCAAATATCTTCGCAGAACTTTTTACCATCTTTAATGTGCCCTATAAACTGTACAACTCAATTGAAAAACAAACAAATATAGAGGGAAGAAAACCCAAAAAAACTAAAATATTGTGGTCGTATAACTAACTAATTGGGGATGTAGCTGTGTTCAGAATTAACCACGTTCAAAATGTTGATGTCATGTTAAATACGGTCTAAGATATTGTGCCCTTAACGTCTTGTAAACCTGTGAATTCTCAAACGTGTGTTCTTTTCCTTATTTTTTTTTAACTTTACATTTTTCTTTCTTTCTTTTTTCACAAAGTGGATGATGATGAGACACAGTTGCCAAACACTTAGGTTGTGTTTTGGTCAAGTTGGGAGGATAAGCAGAGTGAGGAAGAGGAGTTGGTGGACGCGGTGGGGTTGCAAAAGGGAGAAGTTGGGCCACACCAAATTTACTTTGCCAAGGGGTAGGTGTGAGTCCCTAGTATGGCGGGTATTGGAGTAAAGTGCATACGACAAAAGAGTGGTAGTTTGCAACCTGTGCGGTACCAAAATGAGCTGGGGTGTGAACACTAGCAACCTCACCACCACCAGCATGCCACATGGCATCCAAGCACCTTAATAAGGTCCTGTCCCGGGCCCCTCTCCCTGCACCTGGACCTTTACATGAATCATCGGCAACAACATCCACTTCCCTGTCCAAAGGTCCATAACATAAGCGCAAATACCCACCCACAGGCCATAGCCCTAAATGCGTAACTTGAAAATGACTGTCCCTTGAATAGTTTCCATTTAGGCTTGAGGACACTGAGGGTTTCAGCAGCCTGATATTGGCAGCCATCAGTACGCAGTCCCTAGCCGCCGCTATTTTTCACGTTATGCTTGGCCCACCTCACACCAACATGTGTCCCAGAACATCACCCGTGCCCTGACCAATGCACTAACTGCAAGGTTCACCTCACCACAGAATAAGTGCTGGTGGCCAGGGATACTAGTCAGGTAGTCAGGGGGAGCACCGGACCCGGGCCACCCATTCTGTTGGGTATGAACGGGATTCCGGATTTGGCCTTAGAGGGGGAGGGCCCCCGCAGTGCCGTGTCACCCCCTAAAGCGGTCAGCTGGGTGCTGAGGGCAGTCAGGAAGCGGGTGTTGATGGAACGTCAGGATGGGCCACAAGGAGTGAGACTGGGAGTCATTAAGGCTCCGGGGAAGAACCTGTTGGTTAAGCCCCCTAGGCAAGAGATGATCTGCCCCCTCCTGATTGGGGCAGAAAGGCCTTAAGAAGGGTTGGTCGTGCTGGTAGAGCCCAAGACCACTACAGACCGACTGTGCCTGGCCCGATGCTTGACTACGATGCAAAACAGGTGTGTGCTGGTACGAGTCTGCAACGTTCTGGAAACCCCCCTCACCATCCCAGCCGGGACTATCGTGGCCGAGCTGCATGCCGCCGTACCGGTAGATGATCCCACTAGCCCCCAGATCTTGTTAATAAAACATAAGGGGGAACAGTACGAGGCTCGGGTGTTATCAGTGGGGAGTAGAGACCAGGGACAGGACTCCTGGGGTGGGAGAGTGATCCTGCAGCAGATGCCTAAGCCGGGGGAAGAACCGCTCCCCCGAACAGCAGCGTGCCTTGTGCCAGCTATTGGATCAGCACACGCTGGTGTTCTCCCAAGGGGAGCACGATTTGGGTTGAGCCAAGGGGATCAAGCATGAGATTAACACCCATACAGCATTCATGGGAAAGGAACCGGAGTATTCCCCCCACCTATACTAAGAGGTGAAGCAAATGGTGGGACAGATGTTAGCCCAGGGAGTGGTAGAGGAAAGCAAGAGCCCTTGGGCTGCAACAATAGTTTTAGTAAAGAAAAAGGACGGGGCCCTGCGTGGATTATCAGGCCCGCTACTTCTCCACTCCGGACTTGGCCAGTAGCTACTGGCCATGGTGGCAAAGGACATGGTGGCAGAGGACAAAGCCAAGACAGCTTTTGTGACCCCCATGGGACTGTATCAGTTTAAAGGATGCCATTCGGTCTAAACAACGCTACATTCCAGCCTACATTGCTTGGAAGACTTGGACTTGGAACTTCCAGAGCATTGCTTGAAAGACTTGGACTTGGAACCACTGCTGGTCTACCTGGACGATATCATTGTGTTCTCTACCACCTTTGAGGAACACCTTAGAAGAGAAGTTACGTGCTCAATTTCAAGCCAAGGAAGTGTCACCTTTTCAAAAAGAACATCGTGGTATCGCAGGAAGGGGTTTCCCCTAACCTAGCTAAGGTTTGTCAGAGATGCCCCACTTGCGCCGCGGTTAAGGCCACACACACCTGGTGGACATCAGAGCCGCTGGAGGTGCTTACTGTGGATTACCTCACGCTAGATATGTCCGAAGATGGATACAATCACACCCTGGTCATGGTCGATCACTTTTTTAAGTTCGCGGTGGTGGTCCCCACGAAGGATCAGACCGCCGGCACCGCGGCCCATTTTGCCTGCCTTATGG
>CM070034.1:98753581-98769754 GCA_036250615.1 Ptychadena robeensis
AAGAGTGGCTGGAGGAGAGTAAGGATAAGTAGATCCGGTAACAGGGGAGCAGGGGGGCAACTCCCAGATCCCAACTCAGCCCATGAGGAGCGCCTGACCCGCGTCCGAATCCTTAAAAAGGATCCAGGCAGCCCAGGTGTCGATGAATTTGGGTGTGGAGTCGTTGACAATTGCAGTGAGTTCCTCTAGGCGCTGAAGGAGGTTCAACTCAGCAAGCCATTCCTGGATGAGACGGGGATTCACGGAACGCCAGCGTCTGGGGATTGTGGCCCTAGCCGCCATGAGAAAGAAGCGCAGCATTCCCCTCTTGGCACTTTTCATGGAGCCCGGTACGAGCAAGAGGAGAGCAAGGTCAGGTGAGGGTGTAAGTGTGATCCGAAAGGCAGCATCATAGATTCTAAACACCTCCTGCCAGAAGCTGAAAATAGTGGGACAGGTCCACCAGATATGGAGCATGGTTCCAACCTCTGAGCCACAACGCCAGCAAGTGTCGGGGACCGAGGGGAACATTTTGTGGAGCACCGAGGGAGTCCTGTACCACTGGCAAAGGATCTTATAGTTGCGCTCATGGATGGAGCTGGCCACACTAGATCGGTGGGTTAAGGCGTAGATTTTTTGTAAGTCCCCTGGGTCAAAGGTCTGGTCCAACTCCCTCTCCCAAGCCTGGATGTAGTGGGGCTTGGTGCACGGGGCCCCGGTCAAGAAATGGGAGTACATGACCGATAACGCCCGCGGAGGCTTAGCCTCGGCCAGGCATACGTCCTCAAAGTAGGTGGTCTCCCGGTTACAAAAACCCTTGGACTGCAGATCTTGCAAAAAGTGGCGGAGCTGGATGTAATGGAGCCAGCTACCCGGGGTCCTGGGACTCTCCGGGACCAACTCGACCATAGGTCGCAGCGAGTCCCCCAGAAAACACTGTGAAATGGGCGCAAAGTCAGTCCGTGACCGACCCAGGAACACCTCGAGTCCGCAACCCGGGGGAAAGGCGGGGTTACCAACTACGGGTGTCAAAGGGCCATTGGGAGGCGACAATTTGTATAGATGTTGGGCAATGTCCCAGACCCTCAGAAAGGTCGGGAGGAAAAACGGCAGCGACTGAGCTGGCGGACGATCCTGGTGACAGACCCACGGTAGGGCATGAGGAGGCATCGGAAGTAGGGATGCCTCGAGCTGGACCCATAACTTGTCCTCCCTGGAGAAGATCCAGTCGAGGACCCGGGTAAGGACAGAGGCTCGGTAGTACAATTTCAGATGTGGAAGGGCCACACCCCCTTGTTCCTTGCGGTTCACCAGGACATCAAAACTGATCGCCGGCGAGGATCCCCAGATGTACTGCAGAAGCGCAGTTCGCAGAGTGGAAAAAGGCACGGGGCAGAGAGATGGGGAGGGTTTGAAATAGGTATAGGAACCTGGGGAGGACATCCATCTTAAAAAGAGACATTCGGCCAAACCAGGAGTGAGAGCGGCCCACGCCTTCAATTTCTGCAAAGTAGAGTGGAGCAGTGGCTGATAGTTTAAGGCAAAAAGTTTGGAGAGATCACTAGGGATGCATAGACCCAGATAGGTGACGGAAGCGGACGACCAGGCAAAGGGGAACGAAGAGGCCAGCAGGGAGGAAAGGTGGCTGGGCAGGGTGACGTTGAGAGCTGTGGATTTCTGGGTATTGACTTTAAAATTGCTAAGGATACCAAATGTGCGAAATTCCTGCAGCAGGGCAGGGAAGGCTACTCTGGGGTTGAAAAACAAATAAAAGTAGGTCATCCGCAAACAGGGCCATCTTGTGATGAGTTGGGCCAAGGTGTACTCCTCGGATATCCGGGTTTGCTCTAATCGAGTTGGCCAAATGTTCCATCGCCAGAACATACAAAAAGGGGGAAAGCGGACAGCCCTGTCGGGTACCGTTGCGGATTGAGATCGGGGAGGACAGAGCACCGTTAACCCTAATTTGAGCTGAGAGATCCGAATACAGCGCCTTGATCCTATCCACCATAACTGGGGGTAGACCAATCTGGCGGAGGGTTGCAAAGAGAAAGTCCCAGCTCAGTCTGTCGAACGCCTTTTCGGCGTCGACAGACAAGAGGCACAAGGGGATCGCCCGCTGCGAGGCATGAGCCATGAGTGTGACAGTCCGCATCGTGTTGTCCCTGGCCTCTCGACCCGGGACAAATCCCACCTGTTCCGTATGGATCAGGGGGGGGAATGAGGAACTTTAAGCGATTTGCTAGCACTTTGGCGTATATTTTGAGGTCCGAATTAATCAGGGATATTGGGCGGTAGCTGGGACAAAGAGCAGGGTCTTTGCCCGGCTTAGGAATGAGGGTGATCAACGCCATTTGGGATTGACGAGGAAAGGGGCAGTCAGGGGCTATAGCATTGAAAGAGGCCAGCAGCGGGGTGGAAACGGAATCCAGAAACTGCTTGTAGAAAATGTTTAAGAACCCATCAGGGCCGGGACTTTTACCCGAGGGTAAACCTTTAATAGTGGTCGAGAGCTCCTCCGGAGTGAAGGGCTCCGCCAAGGACTCGACCGCCTGCTCTGAGATGGAGGGGAGGGCTGTTCTGTGGATGTAGGAATAGAGAGTAGGGGTCAGGGGGGGGGAGAGGCAGGGCCGACAGGCGGGGTGGGGAGATTATAGAGATCGTGGTAGTAGGACCTGAATGCCTGAAGGATGCGTGCGGTGGAGTGCTGGAAAGCACCGGTCTTGGTGGCCACCTTGGAGATAAAAGTGCAAGACCGCTTCAGGCGGACAGAGCGAGCTAGCTGCCTACTGCACTTATTGCCATATTCGTACAAGGAGCGCCGAAAGGTGTCCTTGTGCTTGGCGTATGCCACATCCAGCAGCTGTCGAAGTTCAGACATTGACCAGCGTGTATGGGGAGCCAAAAACCTTGCAGGTGAGTACTAGGAAACGACCCTCAGGGTCCGGGTATTCAGCTACCAGTTCAAAGGGAAGAGATCTATGGATGCCAATGGCCACACCACTCACCTTCCGGTCTGGATGGGAACTATAATGCCAGGAGGAGAAGTAGCTGGAGGGCATGGAGGGGGGGATGAGGCATTGAAGTTCCTGTAGGAACAGCTATAATGTACCTTGTTTAGAAGATTATAAGCGAGCTGAGAGCGCTTCTGGGCAACGTTTCAGGCCTTGAGCATTGAGGGAGCAGCCAAACCTCCACCTCATCATGATTGGATGGCAGGAAGGCTAACCAGTTACCGAGCCCGTTACAACACCACCCCCTCCCCTGTCACCTAGAGGACAAGAACATGGAGGAAGGAAGGGGAAAAGGGTAGGACCGTGTACGATAACATTTGCGTCAGGCATGGCAGTAGATAGACTATCAGAGGAGAAGAGGGTAGAGAGGAGATAACAACACCAATGGCAGGGAAAGGATGAGCACAGACTGTCCACAAAAAAACGTCCAATACAAGTGGACAATCGTCCAAGTCAAGGATAGACCCGTAAGGTGTCCCCCTCGGGCACTGCTCGATCCCTCACCCCCACCGTTGGCTATCAACAGTGTAGAGGAGTGGCGCACGCACACACTACCACTACGGTGGGGGGGGGGGTGGGGTGGAAACAACAATAGGGGGCCCAGTGAGACAGAAACCCAGGGAATCCTCAAATATAACAAACTAAAGGCACTTGAGAGAATAACCACAACAACCTCAACGTGGTGTCCATCAAGGCAGTCAAACGGTCAGTCCACAACGTCCAGTGCCGAGATCGCACGAGCAAGAGGCATCAGGCGAGGCTCAGCGCCCACTCGCCCCCCGACTATGTAGATGGGCAGTCCAATCAAGCCGCGGGGGCAGGAGCCCGTGGCACGGCTGGCGAGGACCTCATGCAGCCGCGCAGGGGATGAGGAATCCAGTCCCCCATCATAGGTTCAGTCCAAAGTTTCCAGGAGGGGGTAAAACCAACTGGGGGAACGGGCAGGAGGTGCGTGAAGGGAGGGGTCACGTATGGGATGAGAGTCCATGATAGCAAGGTGATCCTGCGTAGTCTCTGTGGGACCTAGCGACGGACAGCCTTTGCCAATGGGAATGATAGGCAGTCCATGTGCAGGTCTGGTGTGGCACACAGGATCGCGATCATGTCGATCATCCAGGCCGTGAACTGAGGCGATGCGGCCAGGCCTAGCCAGAGGCAAGGAGATCAACGACGAAGACTCTGCAGGACATCGCGTGTGACGCTGTGTGAGGGGAAAGAGAGCAGTCCATGGGGATGGCGCTGATTTGGGTTACAACAGGGGGGCACATCTGGTGGACAGCCCTGCATTGGCGATTGAGAGCAGCTGGAGCCATTTCAGTGATGGGACGGGAGCGAGGCGTACAAGAGGCGTGTGCGGTTCATGTCAGAATTGGTGTCCGAAGAGGCCGTGCGCGTCCGTCAGACAGACGCGGGGCTTTGGGGTCCCCTGGCGCCAATGTGGGGGGTGCGGGAGGCATCATGCCATTGCGTTGGGCCGGGTGGCAGGCCAAGGGTCCAAAGCTCCATGGGGACCAGGTTCCAGGCCCTTCAGAGGTTACCGGTACGCGTGACCGGAAAAAGTGTGAGCATTGTGCCAGTGCGGCGTACCTGGAGGTGGAAAGGTCTCCCAGCTGTATGCACTCCCGCCACAGCGGTCATGGGCACGAGGGAGAGGGCGCAGTGCCCTGCGTCTGGCCAATGTGCGTTAGCCCTCAGGGAAAAAAGTATCGCAGCCCCCGTCCACCACATCCCAATGTTCCCCTTTCCCTGCCTTAGCCATGATGGCCTCCTTCGTCGGAAAAATGTGCCCCTACATAACACATCACAGGGGCTTGTGGGTTGTTTGGAATTGCGCTCCGGGGGTCCTTTAACCCGTTCCCAGGGCGCAATATCTGCTTGGGGTGTCACCCCGCCAGCGGTTAAAAGTTCCATACAGTTGGGGACAGTCCTTGTACCTGTCGCCTCAGGGAGCCCCCTGATGCTGATGTTTTTTCGCCTCTCTTTCCGATCCTCCTGTTCATCAACAGATGTAGCCACTGGTCCTGGTGTGTATGATAACTGGTGTCACAGGTCCGTTTGCATTGCGTCCACTACATTGGATAATATGCTTCGTTGCCCTCTTCCACCCATCTTTCGAACCCTTAAAAAAAAACATGACACAACCAGGAGCCTCAATGTTCCTACCCGCAGTCATCTGATCAAAAAAAAAAAAAAAAATTTATCCCGCTTGTGTGACTCCTCCATAGCCAGAGCAGCATTGTGTCCACTCGTCTCTGTGGTAATTTTCGCGAAGTACTTCCTGAACAAACGCTCAGTGGCCGGTCCCTCTGGGCTCTGACTCCGGTCTGAGTATTTGTCCACCCATAGTGGGAGACCGTCGTGATTCCTCAGTGTCGTCGACAGCGTTGGGCCGTAGGCCTCCCGAGCCCTCCATGCAGCGGCGCCATCTTGGCATTGCCCCCTCCCCGAGCCGGCTGTGCGTCCTTCTGTTCTAATTCCTCCCCGCAGACACGTTCCTATGAGCGTGAGATGACCGATTCCTACGACTTGCAGAGAGTGTCGAGGAGTCTGCTTTCCACGTTGCTGCTCCCCATTGCATTGCTTACAATCGGTGCTAGGAGATAGGATTCCCTTTGTCTCTGGCGGAGCTCTTAGAGAAGACGTCCGCTCCCGGCCATGGCGTAAACCACGCCCCTCAAGCCCTGCAATATTTATTAATACCCTACAATAGGGTGAAACAAAAACCCCTGGGGTAACAAAGTGCCACAGATAACTATGGGTGGGCACTGGTCAATGTGGGCGCACCCACAGTTATTGGCACAAGGCTTTATAGACTGAAAGCCCTGCAATATTTAGTAATACCCTACAATAGGGTGAAAAAAATCCCTTGGGGTAACAAAGTGCCACCAGATAACTATGGGTGGGCACTGGGCAGTGGTGGGCCACCACACGTAGGCACAGTGCTTTAATGGACGGAAAGCCCTGTAATATTTAGTAATACCCTACAATAGGGTGAAAAAAATCCCCCCTGGGGGTAACAAAGTGCCCACCAGATAACTATGGTGGGCACTGGGTCACTGTGGGTGCACACACAGTTTGGCACAAGGCTTTAATGGACGAAAGCCCTGCACTATTTATTACATACCCTCAATAGGGTGAAAAAAAATCCCCTGGGGTACAACATGCCACAGATAACTATGGGTGGGCACTGGGCACTGTGGGTGCACACACAGTTTGGCACAAGGCTTTAATGGACGGAACCCTGCATATTTATTAAATACCTACCATATAGGGTGAAAAAAAATCCCCATGGTTTACAAAGTGCCACCAATAAGTATGGATGGCACTGGGCAGTGGGGCGCAACACACAGTTGGCACAAGGCTTTAATGGACGGAAAGCCCTGCATATTTATTAATTAATACCCTACAATAGGGTGAAAAAAATCCCCGGGGTAACAAGTGCCAACAGATAACTATGGGTGGGCACTGGGCACTGTGGGCGCACACACAGTTGGCAAAGGCTTTTAATGGACGGAACCGTCGCAATATTTATTAATACCCTACAAAGGTGTGAAAAAAAATCCCCATGGTTACATGCCACCAGATAAAGTTTGTGGTGGGCACTGGGCAGTGTGGGCGCACACACAGTTGGCACAAGGCTGTAAGTGATGAAAAGCTGTGCAATAGGTACTAACTACCTAAAATATGTGAAAAAATCCCCTTGGGAAACAGAAGTGCCACCAGATATGAGCACTGGCAGTAGGCACTTGTAATATGTGGCTTGAACAATCACTGGCAGCAGACTGGCATGCCAGACAGCAGGCACCAGGGTAGCAAAAAATAGCCCCTAAAAAGGGCTTTTGTGGTCTTTTCAGGACCTCTTCCTGACTGCAGATTAAGAGCAATGAGAAGAGTAACGTAGAAGAACAATACTGCCTAGCTATAGTTTCACTAGCAGCAGCAGCTCTCTGATCTAACTGTCTCCTTCTCAGCAACATGTGAAATGCGTCCTCATCCTTGCTATGCTATAGGGGGTGGGATGGTCCGTGAGGTGGGGGTGCTGATTGTGCTGGAATTATGTCTGCTGACTGTGACTCACAGGGTTCAAAGTTTGTGGCAATGTAAAACATAGGGGGCGGGTCAACTCGCCATATGTTCCGCAACCCGTGGCGAACGCGAACATGCGATGTTTGCCGCGAATAGTTCGCCTGGCGAACAGTTCGGGCTATCACTAATGACTACACTCTATGTTCACAAAAGCCACCAGAAAATGGACAGTATATTAAGCCCAGATGAATAAAATGTCAATTACAGCCACCCTTTTTGATACTAGGTAACAAAAAAGACCTTAATATGAACAGTAGATTTTCCCCAGTCAGATTAAATAGAATTTCAAGTACAGAATATTTTTCTGATGTCTGACTCTGATCTCGAATCTTTATAGTATCTTTGGCCCACTTGAATGGAGGCACAATTCAGCAACTGTAGGTGGCCAACAAAAGCCCAGAATTTATTCCAGTCTATTTGCAACTAGTCACAATTATTTTATGGACAGCACACATTTTTTTAGGATGCTGACACTGACACAACAGGCCTGAAGAAAAACAGGAACTTGCCACACAAAAATGTAGGCTGAATTGAACTACATCATTTTTTTTTTACAATGGAGGTGTCAAGAAAGAACAATAGACTTTTTTTTTACAGTTAATGTGCAACTGTCAGAATTATTTTGTGGTGCAGAAAATTTTAATTGGTCTAGAAATGTCCATAATAAATTACAGAACCTTGTATGATGGTGCTGGTAATTTTAAGTGGACTAGAAATGTAAACAATAAATCACAGAAACTTGTATGATGGTGCTGGTCATTTTACGTGGCCTAGAAATAGCAAGATAAATTCACAGAAACTTGTATGATTTTTAGTCAATTTGCAAAACTGCAATAAAGTTTTTAGAACACAGATTTAGTCTGGGTGACAGAGACACAACAGACCCAGCAAAAATCAGGAGCTTGAGCAATGCAAATGGAAGGGCAATTCAGCACAATATATTTTTTTATTTTATGTGCCTACGCACAAAAAATATATTTCTGATTTTCTTAGTCAATTTGCATAACAGCAATAAATTTTTTAGAACACTACAGATTTTTATAATTAAGTCTGGATGACACAACAGGCCTGGCATAAATCAGAAGCTGGATCCCTGTTACAGAACAACAATGGTTATGTCCCCCAAAACAACAATGGACCTTGAAAGTGGCCAAATGAATGTCAGTGAACGATGAATCCCTGTTAAAGAACAACAGTGGATTGTCCCCCAAACTAAAGCTATTGTGTTAAAGCATGATGCAGCCTGTATCATATAAAGCAGGGTATCAAAATACTTCCCAGGGGCCAAATGTCACTTGCAGCGTAATTAATTTAGGCAAAGAAGATTGTTTTTTATATGTCTTTTATTAGACATTTTATGTAACTTGTGTTATAGTTTACAGATTGCTTGTTACAGGTTCAATGTTTTAAAATAACTGAGACTCTTTAAAAGTGGGTCACGCACCCACAATAGATCAGTAAGTAAATGTCAGCAGCTTCCAGGCTGACATATATGGCTTTCTTTTCCTATTCATCATTTATAAATATTTAATGCTATATGTGCTGCAGATGTTCCTTTTTTAAACCATAAAACTATTAGTATATAGAATGTAACATGTTCTCTTGGAGTTGTGTATATGGTTATGACTACAGAAGACATCTAAAGATGATGATAAAAGATATATGACTGGCGTTGGCTTAAAACACATGGATCAAAAAGAGAATATACAAGATGGTTCACATATTAAATGTAAGTGCGTACAATTCAAATGTTCTGTCTTTCTTCTTTATTAGCATTTTTGTTGTACTTTTCTTCTGTTAGCTTTCTTCAAATGCTGCAAAGGAGAATTTAAAAATATTAGGACACTACCACCCCAGCAACCCCCCTACCTACTGTGCCGTTATGGTGCTACTAGGGTCATTACCCAACCAAAGAGACACCATACAGACTCCAGCTATATTCTTCTAAGCAGAGTTAACATAGCAGAACTTAATAATTATATCCTACAAAATAAATATCAATCTATAAATATCATTCATAGATTTGGTAAGCAACGTCCAGGGTTGCATAGTTAGTGTGGTCACACAACTAATCATAGCTTTAGAAAGTCCCCTCCAGTTCTTCTTCTCAGAAATAAGTTACTATATGTTGTCATACTTTTGTTTTAATTTTTGTTTTAAGTCTTCATTCAAAAGTGATAGAACTATCAGTTCATAGAAGTTTAGTCTAGGTATTCCCACATAGACCCTGCAGAGCATTTAATACATTTTGTTGTAGTGGAAAGAGAAATATGTTGATGACAATGTGGGGTTTAAGAAATGATTGTAAGCAGATGTACAATATAACTCTGTAGATATGAAAACTCTTATAAAAGATGTTAGGAGCTGCCAAACCCCTCCAGCCAAATCTGAATTTGTAAGGCCCCAAACAGTTAAAATCAAGAGATCAAAGAAATGAATGCAGCAGGTCTTTATTTACAAAATGGACCATATTTACATTCAATTCAACAGTTGATCATCCATCTTCAATATCCCTAATAAACGTGAAAAAGAAACCAAAAGTGTCTTATAAGTGGCAAATTTGGTTACCATAAAAATAACCCCAAATAGATCAACTGTCTACAAATCAGTTATATTATAAACATGTCGAAATTTCAGACACCTTCAATGAACATTGTCCATATCTTCAGGATGTAAGCTGTAAAATATACATTTCTTAACAAAACATAAACATTTAATTATTCTTGATATTATTCATAGAATTTATAATATAATTAGGTGAATAACAATAAAATTCCAAATTAAAGCAAATGTTGTCAAAAGAGGCATGTGTTGAATTGAATTCTGCCAAGTTTTGGGAACATCTTTTTAGATCTGTGGAATAATCTATTCCTATCCTATCTATATAGTAAAGCTAGCCATTCACATTTAGATCCACATTCGTTTTGCCAGAGATCGATTGCACTGGGCTCCAAGATGCCCAGTGGAAACACACCCTTTGATAAAAGTAAATTACTCCTACTGCCTGGGCTGAATTGATATATGCCAATAAGTAATGACAAGTTCTGTACAAGGAGAACCACATGAACAGTTTGATCAGCTGATCAGGTTGATCTCCACTTATGTGCTGGTCAAGATAATTTAATCACATGAAATTTATGAAGGCTAAAAGAGGATCAGCCAATCAGACAAGTACTTATTATTCAGCTCCTTCACGAGCTCTCTCTCACTTCATATTTGTTTACATTGCCCTGGTTTTCCCTGGCCTCACTGCTCTTTTACTTTTTCTGGAATTCGAGTGTGGAATCTGAGGTATTATATATTTCAATAATAACACTCTCATTTTATACATTTTCTTTTTATGCTATCTATGCACAATTGTGTGGAACAGTTAAAGATAGACATGTAGTTGGAAATTTCAGAGATCTTTTGCAATAAATTTTTACTTGAAATGCCAAACAATGCCAAACAAACCCTATACAAACTAAATAATGTATATAATCTTCAATTCTTTGACTACATAGTATGCACATACACTTAAATTTTGTTCCAGCATTTGTATGTATGTAAAAAGAAAATTTTTCACGTTTTATATATACGCAGTTATCTTTTAGCAAACATATCGACAACTAACAACTTTTATTTTTAAGAATATTACTAAATTCCAGTTTTTTTTCAAATAATGATTTTCAGCTAACAATAAAAAACATGCATTTCAATTTTTTTCAGTATATATCATATTCTATGAACGGGTTAATCTGATAAGTCATATCACATAGTGATTGCATAAATTGGGTTAATGTACTGTGAAGAGAATACCCACTTAGCCCAATGAATAATGACTGGACTTTAAATGTCCAGTCATGTACCCCTTGGCTCATTTTCCAAAAATGCAGTGCAACCTTTTTGCATAAAATCCTGTAAGTAGCACAATTACAAACACCAATTTAAGCACACATTGACCACTATTTACCATTTTGAATGTATGGGTGACAATGCAATGAAATTACAGAAACCACTTCCATTTCCTTTTGAAGTGTGTAAACTTCAATATCAAGCAGGAAATAAATTATACTTCCAAATATAGATCGAAAATTAACTTAAAGAGTTATGCTCCTAGGTTCTGTTCTGTGAGGACAAGATTCCAGAACCCCATTGCATCATACTTCTAAACAGAGATCAGTGGGCATTGGGTTGGACATTTTTGGTTTATGGATGCTAGATAACCATCATTATTACTTACTTTCTGCATGCAGCCCAACTAACAAGAGCAGCAAAACCAATCCTTCTTCAACAAATTAAATATTTCCCAGACATTCTCCCTTTCTCAGAGTCACCCAGGAACATGTTTGATATGCGGAAAAAAGACTAAGGGCACTCCTGCCCGTTATGCCCCTTTAGGTCATTAGTCTTCAAGCGGATTATTAAACATTGCTTGTAAGTTGCCTATGTGTTTTTAAACCATAGATACTCCAAAAGGAGATGGTGCAATGTTTTTGTGCTTACATTATTTTGTAAAAACCCTTCTCCTAAAAGTTTAACAATCTAGGGTCAGACTTGGACTTCAGGAAAAACAGCAAGCATAAGACAAGTGTAGTCAGGACCGATGCACAAACTGTGATAGCAGAAAGGGAGCAGATCATAAACAAGCTAGGGTCAGTAGCCAATGGTGTCAGCTTTGAAATGGAGTAAAAAGAAGAATTTTTGCGTAATCCGCAGCCAAGGTTCGACACACAGCAGTAATGAGAGAACAATGTAGTAAGATAGCTGAAAAATACCATATTCTGGCAAGTGCAGGTTTAAATAGGAAATACATGGGAGGGCCAATAAGTTCAGCATTCAAACAAGAAACGATGTATCTAAATATATTCATCCAAAGAATTAAACAGGATGGAAACATAGATACCAAAGCATCCCTGGGTTCAGGTCCTGTTCAAAAGACCCAGTTCCTGTCATGATTTTTTGTTTGCCCATTGGAATTTTCAGCCTTCAACACGCAACCAGAATGTGAACTTTGGATGCTCAGCTCGGTAGATGATCTAACAAGGTGGAAGAGGCATACATGTCTCTTATGTAAGCCTATGTGTCTGAGTTTTACATTTCATTAACTTTTTAAGAACTTAAGTTTGGCTTTAAAAATGTCTCATCGATTTATGAAGGAGTGTTTAATAATTAGACTGTAAAGAGAAAAATAAAAAATAGTTTTTTTGTTACTATGATACATTATGAGCACAGCACAGAAATTCTTTCTACATCTTAACATGCAAAAATTATTGTGTTAACCATACACTTCCTCCCACTTAGTTAGAGCTTTTTATAGCTAACCACACATTCACGGCTTGCAGTTTCAGTTAAATATCTGTTATGTTTATGTATTGTTTTTAACCTTCTAAGTGACATTAACAAAAACATAAAGGAAATAAGAGTATGGTCATATATAAAAAAGTACATATTATACTTTATACTACATAAATATTATACCTAGCAAGTTATAATATTTAAATCCCTAAACGAGTTTTGAAGAGGAAGGAAGGGTTAAGAGCCTCTATGAGACAATTGGGGGCCATGTGTCCTAGTGAGGTTTTTTCTTTGTTCTTTTTGAGAAAATTACCCCATATTTTCTAACCTGTCTACCACCCACCACCTGGGGAAGAACTAAGGGGAAATGAGGAACATAATAAAATCATGCTCTTAATGTTTTTTTTATGTGTTGCTGCATTTATTTATGTGTGGAGGGGTTTCCTGTTTTGTGTGACACATGAAATATACAGCATGTGGTGATAAATATCATAAAAGGGAATCAAAAGGAAGCACAAAGCTTACAGAATCACATATCAAAATTAATGTTGAATGATACTTGCTAATCATAAGCTGTTTTGCAGGGAACCAACTCCAATCTGGAGGTGGCCAACCTCCTTGGGACTTTGAAGGTGAGTAAAAATTGAGGTTCCAGTCAGAAAAGTGAGGTTTACAATTTTAATTCAAAACTACTGTCAGTACATACATATTTAAAAAGGATTATTCCAAACCCATATGCTTCCCCCATACATATTCAAGGGAATCCATGCTTATTGGTATCTTTGATCAAAAAGTCCGAAAAAGGTTGGCTAAGGTGAGGCAGTTTCAGGTCGGGCACCGTGTGGTCATACTTATACCCACCGTGGGGAGTAAATTCCTGGCCAAATGGCAAGGCCCCTTTGTAGTGGTGGAAAAAGTTGGTGAGGTTACCTACAAAATTTATCAACCCGGGAAAAGAAAACCCTATCATGTCAACTTCTTGAAACCCTGGAGAGACCGGAAGTCAGTGCCTGCACTGGTAAGTGCAAGCCCGCCCACCCCTGGAAGATTGGACTCAGTGAAGGTAGCCACCTCCTTGTCCAAGCCACAAACTCAGGAAGTCAGGGAGTTTTTTTCCATTGAAACAGTGAGATATTCTCAGAGTTACCCGGGCTGACACATGTCATTGAGCATGATATCATCACTGAGCCCAATGTTAAGGTCCTTGGTAGACCATATCGTATTCCAGAGGCACGCAGGAAAGCTGTTTCTGCTGAGATTAAAAAGTTGGAGCTTGACATTATTTTCGAGATTAGAATCGCAGAGTGAATGGTTGAGCCCCATAGTGTTGGTTCCAAAGCCCAATGGAACTCTGCGATTCAAAGTTTGATGCCTACCCAATGCCATGGGTGGATGAGCTCATAGAAAGGTTAGGTCCAGCCCATTATATAACCACACTTGGCCTGACAAAAGGGTACTGTCAAATACCCCTTACCAGGGGAGCCAGAGAGAAGACAGCATTCTCCACTCTCGAGGGTCACTTCCACTACAAAAGGATGCCTTTTGGATTGCATAATGACCCACCTTCCAACCGGCCATGGATAAGCTGCTCTGTCCAAACCAGAAGTACACGTCTGTATATCTGGATGATATCGTCATCTTTAGTAGGGATTGGGAGTCCCACCTACCCAAAGTACATTGTCCAGACTGACGCCTCAGATGTCGGTTTGGGGGCAGTACTGTCCCAGGAAGTAAATGGGGACGAGCACCCTGTGGTATATCTCAGCAGGAAACTCAATGCTGGGGAGAGAAATTATGCCGCAGTTGAGCCAGAATGCCTGGCCATAAAGTGGGCCGTGGATTCCCTGCGATATTTCCTCTTGGGTAGGAAATTTCGCCTGATTTCGGACCATGCCCCCTTGACCTGGATGAGGAAAGCCAAGGATGCAAATGCCTCATAACATCTCCTGCTGAGCTGGGCAATTCAATTGCTTTTTACCTGTCATTATTAATGTACAATACAAGATCTACACACAGGAAAATAAACCTCTTGGATCTTTCATCGTACCAGTGTGACTGAGTAAGCTATCTGTCTAATTTATGGGGATACAAACCTACAATTACCTCACGAATAAGTCAGGAGCACTGTCCTAAGAATTACTCATTTGTAGTCTGCCATAGGTGAAACAGAATAATACTGACTTGTATAACCATTTTTAATGTGGGAATGACAGCAGGCAGAGCTAGAAGACATTATTTTTCATTTTTAAATAACAAAACTTATTTTAAATTATACTTCAAGCATTGGGTAAGACTGAAGTGAGGTAATGCACATTTTGATTAAGAGGTTATGTGATGCAATATGAGTTCCTATGCCTATGCATGAACAGTTAGGTTTCTGGGGCCGCAAGTGGAAGTCTGAGGGGGGGTGCTGAAGATCGCCCAAAGGGCCGCATGCGGCCCCCGGGCCTCAGGTTGGGCACCTAGGCACTAACCCTATCCACACTCATCTGCTTCCCTTCAGATGACTTATATCTTTCACAGATTAGTCTGATATAAGCATGTGACAATTGAGTACCTTCTTTTTGAACCCTGCAACTCCACTTACTTTATCAGTAGAACAGCCATAGAAGCACTGAGAAAGAATGATTCCAACAGATTTATTAACCTCCCTAGCGCACTGCTGAGGTACAGATTTCGGTACCAAAAGCGCACCATAGACTTTAATGGAAAAAAGTTTTTTACATTGTAGGCCTGTAACTTCCCAAAGTATGTCCATACAGGAGTCTTGTAGACATTCTGAATATAATAACATGTTCAGATGCTTTGTGAATAACTCACAATATCAGATAATGAATATTTAAAAAGAAACTGTATCAGGTAAATCAGAACTGCAACCACTAGATGGCAGTGCAGATTTGCCAGGTTACATAGGAAAGCATTGTAATACATTGAAGCCAATGTACTTACAGTCCTGTACACTTGGTGTTCCCACCCCCAGAACGTCTGTCACAACGAGAGCAGGAAAAAGACATCTGTAGGAGGACATGGGACACCGGATTCAAGTGAGTATTTTACATAGGAAATCATATTGAATAGTGTTTTCAATGCAGAAAACACTATCCAATATGATTTTTTTTTTAAAACTCCCGCGCGCACCCCGAGGTGACATCATCACATAGGAGGTGGGGAAGGGGGTTGGGTTGATCCATTCTCCTGCAGCTGCCTCTTCATTAGATCTCTCTGATAAACCCAGCTCATCCAGTGCAGTTCTAAAAGGTCAGAGCTGGACGGACTGGGACCGTCAGGAACAGCAGGGGGGTAATTTCCCATAATGCCCCATACCAGCCAAAATAGTACAAAAAAGGGAAAAATTCTGCCCCCCACACGTTAAATGGCCAGCAAGGGGACTTTAAAGACATTTCAGATGTGTGTAAAAAAAGAAACATTTATTTACACATAGGTCTAAGAGGTACAAACATAAAATAGATACATCCGTGGGAACCCAAGTCCCCATACATGAATCATATATCACAACAAGTGGGAGCATGCAGAATCAAACCATTTGGAGGTTATGATTCAGTATGCAAAACATCTGTGACATGTTTCACATACACTTTGCTTCTTCAGGAGGTTTTTATACAACAATGGTATCTATGGATGACAGATTAGAATAAGTAACCATTAGGTTGCAGCCGGAGAAACGACCTGACACAAGCGCCTGCAAACTGGTCTATTGGGCGAAAGTTGTGGTAATGAGTCGTTCTTTGAATGACAGTGTTAACCTCCCTAGCGATATGCCCGAACCCAGTTCGGGCAAAGGCACACTGCACCTATC
>CM070034.1:98828871-98847188 GCA_036250615.1 Ptychadena robeensis
CTCCCCCTGCTGGCCATTCTGTGCTACAGGGGGAGCAGATCTTGACGGGGGAGCAGATTTCAACAGAACAACGGCCACTCGGAGTCTCTGCGCTCCAAGTCCCAACAGCTGTCTGCACATGCGCAGTAGCCACAGACTGGACACAGAGACACTTCTACTTTATTATATTGGATGATAATATAAGACAGACCGGTTATGTATGCAGTATGATTTTTTATCTATTTGTGGCTAGTTTTAGCCATGTAACTTCAATCGACTCAGGTAATGTCCACATATCTCTGTTGTCCCTTTATTAGGGGAAGTTAAATGAGAACCATACTGTTTAACATCTGCTGCTTAATTATTGGGCAACTACTAGAAAGGCACTAAACTCCCATATATAGTGTTAAATGATGTACAGAGTCATAAGTGATAAAGCGAGCTATAAAGCTTGACACCATTAATCAAAAGGCTACAATTTTGACAAATTCTACCCTGCCAAATGAGCAGATGGAGCTTCAGATTACTTTTAGAACAAAAGATTTATTAGTGAAGATTAAACACATTTTAAATGGGTGGATGTGGTGTTACTGCTGGCCAAATACAGATGAAAGCACCTGTATATCCTTAATGAACATCAGCAGCGTAAAAAGATTGCAGTTATCAAATGGAGTTATTGAATCATTTTCATTTTATACGCATATGGTAACTATACATAAGGTTACACTTTATCTGTTGAAGTGGATTGACATGTACAATAGGAATCACTTTGATTTATCTTGAGGAATAAGTTTAAACATATTGAGGTAAGAGGGAGCCAAGTAAGAAGCATTGTAAAGAAGCCCACATTAGTTGAAGCTTTACTTCTCTGGCTTTAGCTGAGCATAGACGCTTCGTTCTTTCTTCGATATGCCAGCAGTTTGACTGTGCGTGACTTTATCACACATGGACAGTTGTGTCGGGAATCAGCGGAGCACCCTTTGTGCTTTGGATAGGCATGCTGGTCCTCATCCAAAATAATGAAATCGTTCTAGAATTTACAGATATGTCTGTAAATTCTTAGACTGATTTCCCGGCTGATTTATGGCTGAATTTAGCTGTAAAGGATTAGATTTGCGCCCGATTTTGTTGCAGAACGCAGCAAAATCGCCAGCAGATCTACCTGTCTATGGTCAGCTTTAGACATGTTATTGTCATGCATGTGGCATTGCATCCGTGTCCATTAGCATATTATTTTTAGTGATGAGCAGCATAGGCATATTTGTATTTGCAATTTTTTTGCCTAATATTCGCAACAAATTCAAGAATTTGTGATCTCCAGTCATAATCACCTTCACTGGCGAAAAAGATTTTTGCATATTTTCTTGATCAACACTACTACATAAAAATCTAGAATATTTGTGATTACAAAGATAAAGCACTATATTCCAGGTCTTTAGAAATTCTCAAAGTGCCAATATTCTAAATAAAAATGTGCAAATCGATTGTTTGCGATCAGCACTAATTATGCAAGGCAACACAATTAAACGTTTCTTTTTTATCAGATTATTATGCCACTCATACACCTTTAGATCATTCCATACAATTTCCTTTAGATCTACCAACAACTATGAAGTGCTGAGTCCTCCCTGATAGAATACATAGTGATTGGAAGGATTAGAAAGGTCCTCATATTACATGGTTTTGGTAGAACAAAAATTTATTGTACAGATATTGTATGGTAAGGTTGTAAGGTGTATGGGGCTTTAATTTTGACTCTTAATCATGTATGCACAGCAGCTAAGTAAATTGCTCAGTATCTCGGAACAAAAGTCAATACAGGCCTACTCTTTGAAATACATCGCATAACTGTGCTAGAATGACTAGCAAAATCATTTAGAATAGGACTTTCTTGTGTAAACAACATCTGGATTGTCACGGTACAGCATCCAGCAGTAGTCGGCCATCATACTTTCGCTTCAGGAGCCTTGGTATGGACGTGTCATTAACTGAATGTCCTTGTGGAACAGTTCTCCTTGTTCATCACTCACTATTCCGAGATTTTCTGAGAAAATATCTAGGTGAGAGTGCAAAAAATTTATTTTTAATGACATGCGAAATTTCTTCTCAAGGTACTGAAAACCTCTTCAGTTCGATTTACTTATGGCCTTGACAAGATTATTCATCAAGCCTAACTTCAAATGGAGAAGAGATAGGTAGATTTTGTTTGGATCAACCACAGCAGATTGACACTGCTTGTTGCATTTGTATAGGCGTTTCTAGGTTGCCACTCACGCTTGACATAATGTTCTTCAGTAGACCGGCTGTCCCACAGGCATAGGAAGCAGCAGTATTTAGTGAATCCCCATTAACATGCCAATAACATTTAATCCCACAGGTGTTCCACTTGTGTGTCTAAAAACTAATAGTATCCAACAGAATGTTCTCATATCGCTCTTTCAATTGGACATAATGTGCAACTGGTACGCTCGGTCTATGATACAAATTTTGTGTTGCCTTGTATTATTTTATTAAACTTTAATAATCTTATTAAAGCTTTTATAAAGTTCTCCACCACACTGACATCATTGGTTTGAGATGCTCAATTAGCCAATCATGCACAGCAGCTGTTCTATTTCATTGCCTCAGTTTCAATCTGCATACAATTTACATGTTAATATTGAAATTTTAGCATCTCATTGAGCACCTTTCCCCTTGGGGATTTTGTAAGTTTATTCAAAGCCCTGTCGTTGCAAAGCTAGTTCACTGGCTCAGTTTCAGTCTGCATACAATTTGCATGTTAATATTGAAATTTCAGAAACTCATTGGGGCTTTACCATTGTTTTAAGGATCATACCCTTAGATATCTACAGTGGTATAAGGAAAGTGAAGCTGAGATGAGCAGCCAAGGTTACTTTAGGGGACCATATCGAGTCCAAACCTTCTCAGCTTCCATGTTTCATATTTATTTAATGTTGCACTGGAGACTAGAGATGGTTGCATTTTCTTTTGAAAGCCTTGCATAGCCCTTGAACATGGTATCATCACTAAGTAAAAATTTACTACAAGTACTACAGCAACACTTGCCTGCCTACATGCCCACATGCCTTACCTAAATCTCTCCAGCAATTTGGTGATGATTGTTCAGGGGCTTTCCAATGAATTTCAAAATAAAAAAAAGTTTACAATGCATGACCATCTCTAATTTAACCTCCCTAGCGCTCAGACGCACCACATCATTTTCAACAGCACGGTACAGGCGATTGCAACAGTGTAAACAGTGTTTGTTTTTCCCGCTCTCTCTTCTCCCCTCCATTATTATTATTATTATCATTTATTACATATTACGCAGCGCTGTACAATACATTAGAGATACAAACACTCAATAACACACAGGTACAGGTATGACATAGACGGAGTAGAGGACCCTGCCCGGACGGGCTTACAATCTAATAGGTTGGGGAACAAGGTATACAATAGGTGGGGGGGACTGGCATGGGGGTGATGTTAGGAATGAGAAGATGGATAGGCCAGACTGAAGAGGTGGGTTTTTAGAGCTTTTTTAAAAGCTCCATACATGTAAACTGGGAAACCAACGCCCCTCCATTAACATGGAGGTCAATGGCATGCACCCCCCACCTCTTCAGGGTAACAGATGACGCTGAAGGGGCAGTACCCCGAATTGTTCAGAAAGTGTGGTGGGATAGAGAATCGCCAGCTGTTTCAGCACCATATCTGACTTTAGGAATCTGTTGTTAAGGTTTACGTGCACTTCAAGGCTGAACTACAGGTTAAGCACAGATAACTCCTTGTGGTCGGACTAGCTGCTCTCCACAATGCTGAAATGCTTGCTTTATTTTCTTGGGAATATGTAAATAGCTAAAACACTCCCCTAGCTCCCCTGGCAGCTGGTTCACTTCTATTCATTCCAGCTTTAAGCTATTTTCAGGTCCTCTGAGTTCAACTTTAGGAGTTGGGTACAAGGCTCCAATTTATGAACTTTAGCAGTGTGTGCTGTATAAAAAGGTTCAGTAAAATGTTGGTTTCAGACTTTGTGTGTTATGCATTAGTAAGAATACATTGAAGGCTGTTATTAGCAGGAGAATATTTAAGATGCATTTCACTGTAAAAAACAAAAAAATTAACAGGTTAATTGTTTTCTGAAGAACAAGGGTGCCTGCCTTTGAATAAAAGCCAGTTTTTAGGCTCCTGGAGACAGTTTAGGAAATAATTATGTAGGTTTAATTACAGGTTTTGGTGGCGCAAACCTAAGCAGTATGGAAAAAGTTTTCTAAAGTGGGGCTGAACATTTAGGGTGTTTTTCTAGTTCCTAAAGGCTCATTGTGCATGAGCTGCCTTAATTTACCTAAACTAAGGAGTGTAAATGCCAATTGCCAAAATGCAAACAATAACTGTTTGCACTAAGGGCTCTGCCAAGCAAAAAAAGTGTAGTTTTTATGATGAAAGTCTATCATCTCCTGATTTCCAGGTTAACCATATGTGAGGTTCCAATTTCAGTAATTTGAAATGTTCTGTATGCTCTGACACCTTTCTCTTGGCCAGCATCAGACATTCAGCAGATAGTGTTATAGCACCCTATGTGTGGAATCAAATCAGATGTCAGCCTTTTACCCAACCAAATGAGCCTTGAGTTTCCATAACCCTATCAAGTTCACTTTTTTATTTCTATAGATTTCTTCTTTAAGGTTGGATTTGCCAGTTAAAAGTCCCTACATGAAGGTGACCTTTTTCCTGTGCTGTTGAATGATTGGGAATGTGCTTCCCAACCATACTGTAAAGGTTGTTTATTTCTTCCTTTTGTTGATAGATAGCTTCTTAAGTACCAAAAACTAACTTATTTGTATTGTATGTTTAGAGAACCATGGCCCCATCTATCCATCACAATTTAGCCACAATAGAAGTGATAGCCGAAAAGTTCGCCCGGAGGACAGTTCGCAGTTCGCAATGCCGGCGAACATTATGGATGTTGGACCCGCCCCCTGTACCTTAATATGGAGACAAAGTGCAACCCCTCACCTTATAGTCAGGTGGGACAGTACAGTTAATAACACATTTTTTCACTCCTGGAGGACACCCCAGCCATATAAAAGAAGCAGCCCAGTGGCCATTTTACATGTATCATGTTTGTGCAGTACTAGATAGATGGATAGAGCTGCTGCTAATTGAGGGAAAGCTAAACTACTTTGCTATTATACTCCATCCAGTGATCTGCAGATATAGCTAAGGTACTCTTTTACATGTAGTTCATCATTACTGAGCAACAAAGGTCCTCCTCTGGGGGTGGGGTATGTTGTATTTTGCATTGCAGAGAGATCTGACTAAATGTGATGTACTGCAGAAGGTACAATCAGGCTGGCAGCCCACTCCAGCTAACTTTTGGCAAAATCTTGTGATTGTGATTTTGATTGTGATGTGATTTCCGGCCATTAAACCTGAAAAAAACATCATTTTAAAAAATCTGTATTTTGGAGAAGTTTAGCCCTTGATCTCAATTTGGCATGACACTGCCCAAGTGGTTGCACCCTTCTGACTTTTTTTTATTGGTATTTTGGCTAAAAATAAGATTTGAGAAGTTCGCACTCTAAAAAAGTCAATGGAGGTTTGCCGCGAACATGCGAACGCATGCGGGTATTTGGAGAAGTTCGATTAGCCTGTTCGCGAACAGCTGCAGTTGATGTTCGTCGGTCACTACACAAAAGTCAAAGTTGCACAAATCCTTACCCTGCTCCAAGCATAGATGCTTAAATCTGTTCACCTGTTACCTAACCTATCCCACCATGACATCTGCTGTTATAACAAGACAATCAACCAATGATGATCAGTAGATGCATATTATTTATCTGAGAACAATGTCCATGAAGATGGAATTGAACTTTTGTAGCAGAATTGTAACTGTTTTACTGTTATACAACATGTATGAGCCTTCCTGTCTAATAATTGGAAGTAAGAATACAAAGGCATCATAAAAAGTATTTCTATTGGCTAGTAACCTAGCAACTGAGAATTATAGAGCGACTACACTGGGAAATCAAGTTGCCTCAGCTCATCTTTTTCAAACAGCATGCTTGTTTCTTATTCATTCTGTGCTAGTGTACAGTAGGCTTCTTCCTCTGACAGGTTACTGTTTGGGTTTAACTGTATGTTTACTAAAGCTTCAATGGGTGAGAATACGTAGTATAAAATAATAGACCATCAATGACCATCAAATCAATGTCAGCATCATTGTCATTGATTTCAGCCGCAGTACAAAATAAAGTCCCATTAAATATTACAATTAATAATCTATTTATCATTAAAAGCTATGTTCATGTGTGTCTAATATATGTCTAAGACTGCAGATCACCACCCACTATGTTATAAAGAAGTAGAAAGAGTTCTGTAGTCCTTATGATGACCATGATATTAATTGATGAAAATAACAAACGAATATTATAACAGCTGATAGAAATGGTTAGAAAATTTCAACTTGTTTATTTGTGAATTAATTGCAAAGACCCTTAACAAGGAATCCTTACCAAAATTGCTGAATGTGTAGGTAAGGGTCGTGGAAACATTACAACAAAAAAGAAGTATTGTTCTAGCATATAAAGTTTCTGCATCAATTTAGTGATAATATATATATATATATATATATATATATATACAGTATAGATAGATAGATCGATAGATAGATAGATAGATAAATATATATAGATAGATATATAAATAGTGGTTACCAAAACAACTGCAATACATATAATAAATAAACAACCCCCCCCCCCCAAAGAAAATAACCATGAAAAATAACCCCCTTTAAAAAAAACAATCCTCCCCTCCGATAATAAATAACAAAAAGCCATTAAAATCATCTCTGCGACGTTGGAGCCGTCCAGTGTGGATACTTTTTAATGCCTTTTTTTACTGGCTGACTGGATGGAAGTTGGATTATTTATTTTAATTTTTTTTGCCCTAAGAAAGGATGCCACATGTGGGTCTATAAAGAATAATTTAAAATTCTGTAGTGGAAAAGTGATAGGGAGTTCTTTTAGTGTGGTCATGGGTGTCCCCAATCCATTCTGTACTGGTTGGCTATTAAAAAAACACCCAAGGGCTTAGTGCTGCATCTTGGCTGTTGCTACAACAAACCTCACAAAAGGTGCTAAGTGTCAGGGTCTATCCACCACAAGAAGCTTGGGATGTTATAATTATTATTATTAACTTGTATTTATATGGCACTTATATATTTTGCAGTGCTCCACATAGCTTATTATAGTTATATCACAGTTTTTTTTCAGAGGAGCTCACAATCTAATGTCCCTCCCACAGTCTGATCAGTCTTTGAAAGAGAGAAGACCTGCACAGTGGGCTCTCTGAAGATTTGCCTTCCCCAGGACTAGTCATCCTGTCTGACCTGGGGAAATACCTTGTTCCTGGGCAAACTCAGGTGCAAGCTTCCCTGACTCTGATGATGAGCTGCGTGGCCCCAATGAAGATATGTCTACAGGTCCCAGAGATGGGGAGACTACAGATTATTTTGAGCGTTTGCACCACATTTAGGCTATGTCTCCACAGGGTTTAAGATTCGTCCCGACCCCCTACGTTAAGATTATGTAAGCATTTGTACCACATTTAGGCTATGTCTCCACATCGTTTTGCGATCCGTCTGGGCCCCCTATGGTAAGCACAGTGCTTGGCAGGGGGTCCCGATGGATCACATACACATAACCTGATCAGTGGATGCTCTGTTTAGACATCTGCCTGGCAGATAATGTGTATTTGATCCTTGGGGACCCCGCCAAGCACTGTGCTTAACGTAGGGGGTCCCGACGGATCACAAAATGAAGTGGAAAACATACCCTAAGAATGAGGAGAGGAAGCTGGTGACAATTATAACTTCTCTATAAAGTAAGAGAGTTGTAAATGACCATGTCCATGGCAGCAAAAGAAAATCACTGAAAAGTGAACAACAAGCCCTGGAAATGCAAGTGAGAGACAAGTTTATTGAAAGAATTGTAAGATAAAAGCAGCCCTTTTAACGAAAAGTTCCTAGGGGAAAGAGCCCAGCAGCATGGAGCCTCAAGTACCCAAAATGTCCATTGGGCAAGAGTCTGTGCCAGGATTCAGCCATGTGGGGGAAGGGAAGGCGCTGAATATTTTAATGTGCCTCAATATTTAATTTATTGTTTGATTAGTGTTTCATGTTCGATTGTGTATAAGGCCAATAGAGAGAGAGGATATTTTCAGCATGGAACTTGGAATGTGTACCTTTATCTATGTATCTACTGTAAAATCTGTATATATGTAAAAAAAAAATTTATTGCAAGTTTCTCAAGCTAATGTCCCTAATATTGTCAAATAAATGTTACTAACATGTTATAAATTTTTTTCACTCAAATAACTTACCAGTATGTATTTGAAATGTGTGCGAGGAAACGGGCATACCCAATGTACACAGAAGGAGAATAGTGATGAGCAGCATAGGCAATATTCGAATTCGTGATATTTCGGGAATAATTCTACTAATATTCGATTCTATATTCGTAAATTCTAATATTCGCGGTAATACCATGGATTGCGAAAATAATAATCGCAATTGCGAAAATCATATTCGCATCGCGAAAATCTTTAAAATGAATGGTCACATGCTATGTTTATTTTCGCAATGCCAATATTATTTTCGCAATCCATGGCCATATTGCGAATATTCGGAATTCGAATATTCGAGCTCAACACTAAAGGAGAATATACAAACTTCTTGCAGATAGTGCCCTGCCCAAGATTCCAACCTTCAACCCCAGATGCTTACCCTTAACTAACAATGGGTCTAATTGAATAAAATAATACTGTTTTTGAAACATATCTTTTAGTTTTCTAGCTTTCATGTTTGAAATTGGAAACACGACTCTGTTATGAAATTGGGTGGTATTCTGTAATGTTAAAAATCACTAGTTGGTAAGATTTACTCTCCATTTAAATGACAATAATGTGCACTATATAGTAAATTACTTTACAGATTAAAGAGCGAAACAATTTATATTCTTTAATATACTGTACTGTACAGTGTCTGTACAGTATATTACAGAATATAAATTGTTTCAAGTACAATAAAGTACAAGTAGTAATATTTAAAGTACAATAAAGTGTGCAAAGTGAGTGGACAGGAGTATGGAATGTACCACACAGTCTACTAAATGTGATTCAAAATCTTTTAGCAATAATCTGTAAGCAATACAAAATGTACTACCCAGCATACATACATACATACATACATACATACTCGAATCCTCTTCACAAAACTGTTTCAGTGTAGCAATATTCTTGGTATGTCTGTTGTGAATTGCTCTCTTAAGGTCATGCCACAGCATTTTAATTCGGTTGAGGTCAGTATTTTGTTCTTTCTTTCTTCTTTTATTTTTGGTCATTGTCCTGTTGCATCACCCATCCTCTGCGGAGCTTCAGTTGGCGGACAGATGGTCCTAGGTTTTCCTACAAAATGTTATGATAAACTCTGGAATAAATGTTTCCATCAATGACAACAATCCATCCAGGCCCTGAGGCAGCAAATCACCCCCAAACCATGATGCTCCCTCTGACATGTTTTAGAGTGGGGATCAGATTTTGATGTTGGTGTGTTGTGCCTTTTTTTTCTCAAAACATAGTGTTTTTCCCAAACAACTCAATTTTGGTTTCATCTGTCCACAGAATATTTACCAGTTGTGCTGTGGAAAATCCAGTTGCTCTTTTTTTTACAGCAATGGCTTTCTCTGTGGTGGCCTCCCATGTACTCCATTCTTGATTAATGTTCTCCTAATTGTAGATGTGTCAACAAAAATGTTTGCATTAGCATGTGCTCTTGCAGTCATCTTTAAAAGAGTGCTAAACTTTCTTCATTTGTAGACAGTCTGTCTTGCCATGGACACATGAACATCAAGGCTTTTGGGCATACTTGTGTAACCCTTTAACTTTAACCCAGCTTCATGCAAGTCAACAATTCTTCATCGTAGGTCTGAGAGCTCTTTTCTGTGAGGCATACGTAGTTCACATCAGACAGTGCTTCTTGAAACCAGTAAACCCAAAACTGGTGTGTGTTTTTTAAGGGCAGGACAGCTTTCAGCAACAAATCCAATATGATTACACTGATTGGACTCAAGGTTGGCTCACTCCTGGGTCTAATAAGCTCTTGGAGAAGTCATTAGGCTAAGGGTTCACATACTTTTTCCATGCTGGACTGTGAATTTTTATATGTTATGTTCAATAAAACATGAAAACATATAATGTCTGTGTAGTATTATTTAAAGCAGACTGTGTTTTTCTATTGGTGTGACTTAGCTGAAGATCAGAGCACATTTTATGACCAATTCATGCAAAACTCCACGTAATCCCAAAGGGTTCACATACCTTTTCTTGCAACTGTACACATTAGGTACTTTGGGGAGCTAAAGTACCTTAACATCTCTTAATGATGCCGACGCTGAGTAGACAATACCTACTAGACCAAGACCAGTTAATTTGCATCAGCTTTTTTCCCACGTTGGATTAAATTTGTTTTTAGAGGAAAACTGTGCCAACAAGAAACAACACAATCATTAATCAAACTTCCAGATATACGAAAATACTGCCCCATTGGAAGCGCTTAATTAAAGCCACATATTCCCTGAATTTAAGCATGCATGCAATGAAGTCTGTGAGGATGTATTGTCTAAAATTACAGCGTAATTTTAGACTTTTTATAGTTCTACATAGGTAATTAGGTCGCAGGAATGGTGTGTGCAGAAGATAAATGTTTGAATATAAATAAAAGCAGATAGGTAGGCCGGGTCCCCGGGGAGAATTTACATACAACAATCATAAGTCTATCTATTAATGTTTTTGTGTTAGCATCTGGAGAGAGTCAGAACACAAGAGACAAGTATGATACATAACCATACATTTTCTCAATCTAACACGCACCAAGAATAATCCTGAGTACGGAAAGTTTGAGTCAAAATATATTTATTTTGACTCATATAATTAAAAAAAACCTCCATAAATGTTTTCCCCTAACCAGTGGTTCCCAAACTTTCCTTGCGGGGCCCCCCTTTTCTATTTGGGAACATTATCAAGCCCCCTCTCCCCATTGAAACAGAGGCTAAGAATGAGGATCAGCGCTCCCCTGCAATACTTTTGCGCCCCCCAGTTTGGGAACCACTGCCCTAAACCCTGTACTACAATAATGATGTGCTCCTGAGTACTCTGTGCACTAGATACAGATACTCTGGATTCCCTCACTCCATGCATTAGATGCTTCTCTGCTTCATGCACTAGGTACTCCTAGAACTGACACTCCATACATTAGATACATTAGATGCTCCTGTGCTTCATGCATGAGGTACTACTAACCCGCTGCTTCAGGCATTAGGTACTCCTGACCATGGCACTAGATGGCCATTAGATAGCCATTAGATATTCCTGACCCCTGTGATTTATGCATAAGGTACTCTTGACCCCTTCAATCCATACATTAGATACTCCTGACCCCTATGCTTTATGCATTTAGTGCTCCTTATCCCAGTGCTTTATGCATTAGGTACTCCTGACCCCTGTGCTACATGCATTACAAACTTATGCCCCCTGTGTTTTATGTATTAGGTACTCCTGACCCCGATACTCCATACATTAGATACCCCTGTGCTACATGCATTAGGTAATCCTGATCCCAACACTCTGGAACTTAGGTTATTCTGAGCCTTGTCTGTATTTTGCAGTGGAGGTAGGCCATTCTAGTCATTTTTATTCTTCAGCTGTTCAAATACATACAATCAGGCTGACCCTGTACTATAAACCTTATACAGGCATACACATAAATATTGCTTGTGTCAAACACACTGATCAATCCATGTAATAGATATCCGTAAATAAGAGCAAAAAATATTTGTGATGTTAAAAAATTTTGCTAATTATTCAAAGTCCTATAACATGCCACCCAACTAAGGGTTAACCCATATAGTGATCAATGGAAACAAGTTGACCCAACCACTGAAATGTAAAAATAATCCACAAAAAAAAAAGAATTCACTGTGCGGCAAGAACAGCCATAGCGGCCCCTTTTATAAGAGAAATATCTGTAAAGGCAATTTGATTTACAATATGTAATAAAACATCAATCTGTAATCTATCATCAGGGAAAGAGAAGGCTACTTTATCTGTGACTGTCACACAAATTTAAGAGACTGAATAAACTGTCCTCCTTTTGGTGCTTTGTGTCCCAGGCAGTTTTAAAAATGATTAAATATAGAAGTACCAACAGGCACTGGAGAAATACATCCAAAGTACAAGCAATGCAGCTTAAAATATATTTACCATTACATGTACAGCTTTTTTTTCTAGTGGGGAATTCTTTTTAAGGGCTGCTACCAACTACTGGCGTAGGTAAAGACATTTTGCATAATTGAATTTCACTGGGGCCTTTCCAACTAATTTGAAAATTGACCCAAAATTCTAACTGAAAAATAACTTTTAGTAGTGATTAGTGATAGCCCAAATGTCCGTCTTCGAACAGGTGGATCGGACTTAAATAGTCCGCCATCCGCGGGCAGATTAAAATTTCTCGCCTGTTACTTCCGGTTTAGGGAGCCATCTTTTCACTGCAAGACCAGGTTCTCCCTGCGGTCTTCAGTGAAAAATCTCTTCCTCTGGCAGGATGTTACTGCTCCTGATCCTGCCAGAGGAAGAATAGTGAGCTCCTTCTCGCCAGCAAACAGGGCGGGTCAAACAACCATACTGCTTGCTGGCTAGAAGGAGGGCGAACATCCATGGGTTGGTTCCGCCCATTGTGTATGTATTCAAATGTTATTGAACAAACCTTTTAATGATGACAGTTTTTTATTTAAAAATAAAAAATCTTACAATGGACTTTTCAAAATTATTACGCACAGTTTCAAAACACTTTATAGGTTGTAAAGAACTGAAAATTGTCATTTGTTGTGTAAGCAGCATATTTACCAAAATCAAATGTTAGTTTAATCAAACGTTAACAACATTTAAAATTTTGAAACATTTTAACAGGTCATGTTACATTTAAACATAGGATCCCTTACTTGTAGCAGCTTCACAAGTCTTGCATCCATTGAGTTTTAGCACAGTTTCTCCTTGAATATGTTTTCAAGATGTCAGAATAATCTCCCAGAGCTGCTGTTTGAATGTAAACTGCCTCCCATTCTCATTGATTTTTTGCTTGAGAATGCTTCAATGGTTCTCAATAGGATTGAGGTGAGGGGAGGATGGAGGCCACACCATAACTTCATCTCCATGGCAACCATTGATGCAGAGGTATTCTTTGCAGCATCGGATAGTGCATTGTCATGCATTAGGATGATTTGATTATGGAAAGCATAGTTCTTCCGTCATATTTACACCTTCGGGGACCCTAAAGGGGCCGACCAGCTCTCTTCTAATGATTCCCGACCCAAAACATGACTCCACCACCTCCCTGCTGACATCACAGCCTTGTTGGAACAGGGTGGCCTTGAACAGGTATTGTTATGTTAACACCATACAGATTAATGATTTATGTTACACAGTGCTGTGACAAGAGCCAGAAAGATGGATTTTTGCGAAGGTATCTACTTAAACAAGCATTGTCATCACTTCTTACCTAAATTGTTTCCCTGACACAGTGCTGTGTATCTGATGTCATCGGGGCCGACCCAGAGGCATAATCACCGGGGAAATTCAGCATATGGGCGAGTTTGCCTATACTTAAGTCAGGATGAATTTTATTAGTTTTATTAGTTAATTTAGGGAGAATGCCCAGAAGGTTAAAGTGCATTAGAATTACAGTTCCATGTTTAATATGGTTTCTGGGGCTTATTTATGGTGTCAGTCACTGCTTGCAGTTTAAGCACTAAATTAAAAGCACTCTGCTACTATTTAAACAATGTTTTTACTATTATAGCTGAAGTTCATACTACAAAGTCGAAATTGAAAATTTTCAACATTTGTATAGGAGATGTAAGCACAGCGCAAAAAAAATTGCAGATAAAGCTAGCCTTTGCTCAGTTAGGTTACCGCTAATGTGTCCGGTTCTGCCCAGAAATCACACCAACATTTATTGATTGGTCAGCTCAATATAGTACAGATCTGTTCCTTAGGATAGATATGCTTTAAGAATAGTGATGGCCGAACTTCGACCAGGTCCTTCCGTGAACAGATGGATCAGTAGTCAGCTGTCCGCCTATTCGTGGGCAGATTAAAATTTGAAATGGGAAAACCAAAATTTTAATCAGGGAAACCGGATGTGACATCACTGACGTCACTTCTGGTTTTATGAGCTGGCTTTTCACTGGAAGAACGGAAGAAGGTCTTACTGCTCCTGATCCTGCCGGTGGAAGAATAGTAAGCTCCTTCTCGCCCGCGAACGGTTGAACACCCGTACTGCTCACTGGCTAGGAGTGCAAACATGCATGTTTGCGGCCGAACTGTCCCCCTTGTGGACAGTTCAGCCATCACTATTTAAGACTGTAAAAAAGTGAGCATACCAGTTTGTATAACAACATCGAACTGCACAATAGTGTGCCATTTGTGAAAATATTTACAAGCCGGGGACTATATCATCAGAAAAAGCCAGACAGGGAGCTGATTATGACAAAGGAGGAGTTAAGGTCCCTGCCCAATCGGGCTTACTATCTAACAGTTAGGGAACAACGTATACAATAGGTGGGGGGGGGGGGATTGGACTGGCAGGGTGGTGATGTTAGGAATGAGAAGATGGGGGTCAGACTGAAATGGAAATGGTGGGCTTTGAGGGCTTTTTTGAAGGTGTTTAATGTAGGGGCAGAGAGTAGGGGTGCTTGTGATGATGTTATGAGTGGGGATGTCATTAGTAGGTCACTGGAGAACCAGAGGGGAAGTTAGGGGCATATGTATGTACCAGGTTGGTACACTGCCTGTCATTTCCGGTTTCTCTCCGGAGCTCTTCACACTACATTACTGACACCAGCTGCGTGAGAGGGAAAGCCGGCGCTCCTCCATTAACATGGAGGTCTATGGAAACCCTGGAAATGCTGCAGCGATGAAGACAATCGCTGCAGCTTTCCTGGGAGGCATCGGGTCTCCCCGCTGCGGGCTTCCCCTGCAGTTGAGAGGACCCTGATCGGCGAACGAACAGGGTTCGTCTCAACCGCTAGGGAGGTTAAAAGCAAGGCAATGTAATTCTCTGAAAAATTGGAAACCAGTGTGGATATTTGCAGAAAGGAGCAGCAGATAATGAGTGGTTAGAGGAGTAAATGAGTCTAGAAGCAGCATTCATGATGGTCTGAAGAGGTGACAGTCTAGATCATGGGTGGGCAAACTACGGCCTGCGGGCCGGATCCGGCCCGTTCGGCTGTTCTATCCGGCCTGCGGAGCTGAAAGAGAGGAGTAGAGAGCAAGAGACCCCTCTCAGGAACAACCTCTCAGCTTCGCAGGCGTGTCTCCCGACGTTGTTATGATAACATGCTGCTAGCAAAGGAGAGGAGGGGAGAGCAACAGACCCCTCCATTCCTCACCAGCAGCAGCTAGAGGGGCCCAGTGGGTTGCCCGATCGGTACGGCAGCCTCTCCTTACTGTGTTTTTTCTGGACTGCCGGTGTTCTAGATAATGCTTCCTGTAACTCCTCCCGCAAATACATCCTCCCAGCCAATAAAAACGCAGAAGAGGACACACCCTCTCCCCCTCTCCAGCTGTGCTGTAGAAACAAAACTAAAAAAAGCTGTGTGACACTGTAACTTTGAACATTCATAGCACGAAAACCATTCATAGTATAATCATGAAATCATGCTTTTACTTACCTATTTTGACCATACGGATATTTGAAACCCTGCATGGTAGAACCTTGTCATTTTGGGGTTACCAATTAATCTCCGTCAAGATCTGCTCCCCCTGTAGCACACAATGTCATGCGGGACAGGTCGCATGAACTTCGGTATGGATGGTGTGACATAGGGGGGTCCATATCTCTGTAAGTCATGGTGTTTGGCTGCACCCATCTATGACAGCTTCATGGGCACTGCTTTGGATTACTTGATATCAGCTCCCCCTCGTCTATCTGATTTAATTAGATGTGCTCTCCCATTCTGTGTAACAGGGGGAGCAGTTCTCGACAGGGGAGCAGTTCTCGATCAGGAACAACTGCTAACCCCCATCAACAACTTACTTCTGCTAGCACCACCCCCACCAATAACTTACTTCTTTACTTCTGCTAGCCCCCAACCCCCTGTCGTCATCTGCTAGCACGCTTCAGCAACTTAATTTTGCTATGGGGCCCAGAAAATTTGTCAGTATGGGGCCCCATTATTTGTGATGGCGGCCCTGAGTGTTACCATGGTGACGTCAGGAGACACGGCTGTGGCTTTCTATATGGCACGGAGCTAAGAGGTTGTTCCTGAGAGGGGTCTCTTGCTCTGCTCTCCGCTCCTTCACTAGCAGCAGTGTTAACATGGCAGCATCGGGAAACATGGCCGCAGCTCCTTCATCTGAGTGGGCGGATTTATATATATAATGTATGTTATTGTGCTATGATTCCTCCATTTCAAATTATAATAATTAGTGTTTACAATATTCTTGTTAAAATGTTTGAAATGAATAAAACTATTGAAAAGGAAAGAAAATTATGCAATGATGTTTACTTTGAATTTATATTATCCAAATGCTGCCTAATAGCGTGTTTAGTTAGATTGCCATCATCCCTCATTACTTGGAAAAGGGAGAAATCTGCACATAGACAATTCCTGTGCGTTTGTGGCACCCTTTATCAGAGCCCGTAAAGGTTCCTGGTACACATGAATGGGACTTTCAAACGGCAAAAGCGTATGCAGGTTGAACAATTTATTAATCAACCTTATCAAGTAAATAAGTGTGTATATAATACAAGAGTCAACGAAATTTGGTGATAATCTTCTCCTATTTGTGGTGTATAGACCAACCAAGGATATGAAGAATTATCTGTTACTTGGGTACCCTCATACCCTGGGACTGTGTATGGAGCTGGAGAAACAGACCCTGGATGCTGTTAATATATCATCAAAAAACTTTATTACAAAAATATATATTCAACCATGTAAAACTCTGAGTGGTGGCAAGTATGATTCATCCTGACCATCACCCAAAAATTTTTTTGTTTTTTTTAAAATTCCAGTGCAATAAGTGCTAGACATACAGTGTATACATTCAACGATACAGTTTAAAAATAAAGATGTTTTCTCAACGCGTTTCGCCCGGTTTAGTTGTCATGGGCTTCTTCAGGAGAATCAGTTCACAGATGTATCCTGACATCGGTTAGATGGTATAGAGTAAAATATCCATAGAGTAATAGGGGTTTGCACAACTAAAAAGGTAAAAGGCAAAATCAATCAATCATATATATAATATATTTTTTGTTGATGTCACAAGAAGAATCTCTTAAGGTTTATACATGAGTTGAAAAGGTACAAGTCTAATATTGATTTTCTTCTACACATATCATCTGTTAAATGAGTATTCACAACTGTTCTCAATTACCTTTAGTTATATTCAGTTATATTCTGTTGCTAATTGAATTTATGGTATATTGGCATAACAAAGTCTATGATAGCATTCTATGGAGTAACATAAACAAAAGAGATAAAAATCACTATACCTTATGGTCCAAGGTCTCACCAAAACATAGTTAGGTACTCCCCTTGAATAATGGGGGACCTGCAGTATAGGTATATAGAGCGCACAGAGCCAACCAGCAGGGATCCCCAGAGGTGTTTCAAAGCTTCCCTTTGATATGCATCTGAGATTTTTAATTTCGTTAGTTAGTATATTAATTTATTTGTATATAGATATCTTTGAGCTTTAGAAATGCTATACATTGTATGCTTACCGATTTTTGGGGCTCGTAAGTATTTGGATTGGAGTAGGAGACTGCAAGGGAGTGATATCTCTGTGAAAGATTATTTTCAGAGAGCTGTTCTTAAATCTCTTAAATGAGTAAAATATAAAGTGAAAAAGTCAAAGAAAGATTCTCATGTTACATACCGGTAGGTTACTCTTGTATACGTATGGAGCGTCCACTAAGGAGGTATCAGTTTACAGGATTCATGCTGGATGTGCCCTACCCGCCCATATTAATACCTGTACCTGTTTGGGGTGGTCAATTCGTTTTAGGTGTGTGGCTGAAAACGGCGCCAAGGATTGCATCAGGCGCCATTTGTATATGCCTATCCGGATCGTTTCTCACGAGGATCGCCACACCAGGGGCGGTTCCGTGTTGGGAGATGTGTCCTTGTTGTTTAGGGTCATCCGGAGTCTGAAAGGAAGTGACACACCTTGCGGGCGGAAGTGACATGCTCGGCCCTGGAACGCAAACACGGAAGTGG
>CM070034.1:98859835-98877128 GCA_036250615.1 Ptychadena robeensis
AAACTTACAAAATCAGTGAGGGGTCAAATAATTATTTCCTCCACTGTATATAAAATCATGACCTCAGATATTTGTTTTATTAGGAACAGTGTATATTAAAAAAAGCGATTACAAAATAAAGTTAAAATTTAGGAACAGATAAAGTGGAAATGTTTAGGAGTAATGACGCGCTACCTGACAAAAATGTGCTGTTATGTGTGGACCGCCGTGGCTTGGTATGGCCTGTTTTTTTCCCATGCTATATGCCCCCCCCCCCACCCCTGGCAAGGAGGTGCCCTGTGTGGATTTCTCCCGGGACCCTACCAGTTTCTAATGCAGTTTGCAGGACTAATCATGTGATTTTGTGCAGTTATACATTTTGCAAGTATACGTATTCTTAGAATACAATAATGAATACATGTTTATATGCAGCTCTATTTATTGTAAATTATAGTATGTTCTCCTGAGGAAGCCTATAGGCTCAGGAAGCCTATGGGATAAAGAACCAGTGAGAGATAAAGAGTCAGCAATAAATGTTTAAAAAAAATTACTATAAAAATTTGCTATTTACAGTATTTATTATATGTACAGTATGTATAAAATTGAATTTAATTAAAATCCTCTATTCCAGCATTCTGTATGTATATATGTTTTATTTAATGATCTATATATGCTTGTTCCTTTAAGGACAGATCATTAATAAAATATGCTTTATTTTTGTGAACATCTCTAATGTTAGTCATTGAGCATGTTGATCAACTTCCATTATGTAGGTTTCCAGAGAACTCATCAAGGCAGAGAGAGCAACCTTCATTAGGTGTCACCTATTCCTATGACAAATAAGAAACCACCAGAATTGGATAGCTTAGCATTTTATCTACTTTCTGGATATAAACTGTTGGGTATGCTATCACAAAAACAACAAGAAAGTAAAACAAATATGAAAATTTTAATGTCCAAATTAAATAAACATCAAACATGTAAAACTGATCACATGTAATGTAAGTATAGCAAAACAAAAAACGTATCCAAAACATTTTATGAGTTATGATAAAATAAATACATGACTATAATTAACAACATATATCCCTGAGTTTCTGATTAACAGAGCGAAGTTAAAAAAACAGAAAAAAAAAACAGTTAATTCCAGGAATTACTTTGATTTGGAGTGTATTTTGTTGTATAGAGTATTAAAAGGAGCACCATTGCACATAAAGGCCTTTATAAAAATTACCATACAGTACAGGACAAACCTACAGCAAATGTACAATCATTTTCATTGGATTCAAGTATTCATGTTTAGCAATTACGACAGATCATCAGCTGGGTATTCTTCCCACTATGTTGATAAATCAAGAATGTCATACTTCCAAGCTGAACTTCTTGAAGTCCTGATGTCACGATAATAAAATCTGGTACATGTTACAGTTAATGTTACAAAAAAAAAAAAGATGTAAACACATTTTTAGAAATGTTTTGTGAAATATTTTTTTTTCCATATCAGTATTCCCAAGAAGTCTTTCTTAATCCACCGTGGACCTGTTTTTAAGGGTCAGTTCCTCCTACACAGGTAAGATGATCCATTTCTTTCCTAGAACGCTTAAGGCTTGATTCATACC
This sequence comes from Ptychadena robeensis, assembly GCA_036250615.1. Taxonomy (NCBI): domain Eukaryota; kingdom Metazoa; phylum Chordata; class Amphibia; order Anura; family Ptychadenidae; genus Ptychadena; species Ptychadena robeensis. The sequence goes on from CM070034.1 coordinate 98,861,434, forward strand.
TATCCTCTTCCCATCAATTGACATGCATATTTATGTAAAAACAGGCCCATTAAATATAACCTACATATGCGTTTCCCAAAACTCAAAAAAAAGTGGATAGATGTGTCCCAGAGCTTAGAGAAAATATCCCATCTCAGAATTGACAAGAGATGAAATTTTATCCCTAATAGGGAAGATACTTTGCTTCCAAAGTCTGTACATCAAGAAATCACTACACAATTTACCTGCCAGCAGGCTCAAATAGCAGTTATGACTGCAATAACATAGTTACAGGTTTTCATCTAGTATTAGACAACTTCTCAAAGAGATGCCAGGACTAGTGACTAGTATTTGAACATCTAATGGAACACATGGCATCTGTATTTCTAGGCCATGAATATTTCAACCCTCAACCCAATAATAAATCCCTCTATACTACACAACCTTTTCAGAAAAATGTTTCTCATGTACTTTGCTAAATAAATAAAAGATAGAAACTAAGTTTGTAGCGAATTACATTGTGATGTTAAATATTATGTTAACTCACAATTTTGAAATACTTTATAACTATACAATTAATAATAACTATATAAACATTTTCAAAATTATTACTTTTCAAACTATTGCTGTTCATTAATAACTATGGCAAGGGTCCTAGTGCTTAAGAGTATGGAAGCACTACAATTAATTACCATTCTTGTTATTTAGTATGAGGTTAAGTTTTACTTAAAATGACACGCCCTAAATGTTTTGTACAATAACTTTTCAAAAAAATTATGGTTAATGTTCTTGCTCTGGCAACCTCATACTATTAAAAAGCAGCCTAGTACCCGATATAAATTGAGTTTGTTAGTTATTTAAACAAATGGAATAGCTTTGGATCATAAAGGAAAACAAACAAAGTTTTCCATTATCACACTGCCAGTATCTTTAACCTAGTTCTTGGGTGAAAGTCTAATAAACCAACATGCTTCAAAGAGCAATAAAGAGCAATAAAGTAGAAGGATCCATAAGCACAACTGGTCATAGTTCAGGTATTTGTCCATTTTTACTAAGTGCTAATGGAAAATATCTAAACAAGAATGGCTACATTTTTGGACAATGTTAAGTGACTTCAATCCCACTATATAAATAAAACTTATCTGATATATTGATATATTGATACCTGGTGTATTAGGGTAGAACTTATATTATGGGCAGTTAGCTGTTGTATTCTACAATGAAAAAATCAATATAAAATGATGAATGATAAATATAAGTTCCTTCAATCTCCATCTTGGCTGAATTGTAAGTCTAGCCTCTAATTAGAATGTTTAAATACATGCAATAAAATGCAAATAAATATTAAAATGTAGAGGTCTGGCAGATTTGCTTATTTATTATTAAATTATTAATGGAGATTTAAGGTCCATATTTACCACCTGAAAGTAATTGTTCTGCATTGATATAAAGAATTAGAATTGCTTGGTGCTTACTTCAATGACCAGTAAATAACAAAGAAGAGCTGTAAAAAACACATTTGTACAAAGTCACAGTTCATTTGTTTAGGAAAGCATCCAGAGCCCAATTAGAATAACTTGTCCTCTGCGGTCTATGGTCTATCTGCAGAGGTCTTACACTCCACTGTGGAGTCAAAAGAAGTGCTCCTCAGTCAACAAGCATTGATATTAGAGTTTTAGGCCTGGCTGAGCAAGGCCTGACCTCGGTCAGACCTCTGCCAAGGTAGGAAAATGGGCGCATGACCTAGTGCACCAAAATGTCCTGTTGGATAAAACAATGTACTCACATAATAAAATACAATACTTGCTTACCCCAGGTGGCATAATCTCCACATAGGGTACAGGAGTTGCCCTGTGCACTTGTTTAAAGAGAAACCATTGCTCCCAAATAGAGTGCAAGGCTCCTCTTCAGCAAACTGGAAGGCTATGATTTAGATGAGGATGCTGACTTTGCATTTCTTTTGTTTTAACACACCTAGAATGAGTTCACCAGATCAATAACTTAATGGAACTTTCATTTCTATGCATAACACAACAAAACAAACTGATTATAGTTCATGGCTAAACAAACATTCCTATAGTAAGCGTAGGGTACAATACATAAGCACATAGAAAAATGCTTTTATTTCCTCTTTCACAAAACGAAGCCAGTAATAAAGATAAATAATTTGCCTCACTTTTCCCAAGTGAAGTGTCTCCAACATCCATTGTGCCAATTCAAAAAAAAATATACGTATACACTTATAACACCATAACATTTTAACTGTGCACTAAGAGGTGATGTCGTAGAATTTGTTTAAATTATTAACCCTTCACTTCTCTACGTAAAAGCCATTGAGTGTACTTTACATTTAACCAAAATAAATGTCAACCATTTACCTCTATTTAATTGAGCAATAGGAGGAATTGTATTCCCCAATCAGTACCCCTTTCACATCCATTGGAACTGGTTCAGGCAAGCGCCGTTACTGATCTTTGTCCACTGTGTATATTAGGTTAGGTTTTCCTGAATATATTAACACCAACAGAGGGTTCCCTCTAATAAAGCCCTAGTAAGTATCTCTCTAATGAAGCCCTGGTTAGGAATCTCTCTAATGAAGCCCTGGGTATCAGTAAAACCTTAAAGATGTACAAACACTTCTCTATTCTATACAAGAAAATTTAAAAACATGTTGAATATAAATATATTAGGCAAGTTATTCATGCCCAAGTACCATGAGTATGTACACTACACTTCATATTACAAACTCTGCTTCTTCTGACATTGTTTCCAAAATAGTTTTCAAATACGTTTTAAGGAGCAGCATCTTTGTTACGAAACCAAGGGAATGGAAATCAGGAACTGGACAAATACATTTGATTTTTTAAAAAGTTCAGCTATTTCAAAGTAATAATAAATCTAGTTTTATTCTAGTTCTATTTTTGGTGTTTGTTTTCATTTGGCTCACAGTAATAAAAAATTTTGAATAAGACATTCATGAAAGACCCACTAAAAGGTTATTTGGCATTTGTGGTCCACACAGCAATAATGGAGTAATTCCTACATTTGGCACTTGACGTAGTACATAGTTTGGAACTAATGAGAATAGAGGAAAGAAAAGGGACACTTCCTTGGACAACTGAAAAATAATAAATGTAATGTGATTGGCTGCTGTATGGTACGTGCTCAGTGTATGCAAGCTTAATTTGTTTTAAATTTATACATTTATCTAAAGATGTTGGGAGACTGGCTTAATTTGTAATAGACATAACTACTTATTGTAAACTCTGGAATGTTGCAATAAACTTTAAGTTGTGTTAGTACAAAAGGTAAAAACAAATTAAATTAAAGACTCATACATGACTAACAGAAACATAATTTACATTATTGATCAATGAACAATTATTTGTGCAAATTAGACACTTAGTCATCTTTAAACTTAAAGATTTTTGCCCTAAACTAGGCACCAAACAACTAGTAAACCCTTCTATGTGAAACCCCAATGTACTTGTAAACTATTAAAGTCAGGGACATGGCTTCAGTATCTACCCTAATTCTGTACCGTTATAATAGCCAGAGCTGCAAACTTTATAGACAGCCCCAATGCCAAAAGTTCTGTGCAGGAGGCGGGCAACTTTCAGCTCCATGGATGTAAAGAAGCTGCACCAGACAGAACCTGGTATAAATGGTACATGCATATGGTAAGCAAAAGAAAAAGCAAAAAATAATGATCACATTGCACAATACCCACAGCTAGAGAATTTCACAGGATTGATAGTGTTTGGAATTTCCTTCATTGTATTTCAAAGTCATTTCTTTTTCCCCAAATACCAAAAGCAGCTTCACAGTTGAAGCAAAGGAGGCAGCATCTACCTCTGTTATCTTCCCAATATGGGTCAACCAGCAGCCAGATATTATTTATATATACATTGGGAAGAGCACAACTCCCAATAAAGTCCAGGGTTAAACAGTCACCGTGCTGACAGATCTGCGATGATTGGTTCTGGTAAAATCTTCTGTTTCCCTCAAACGATCTGCCACAGATGATGGAGCAGCATTGGCATTAGGCTTTGGCCAATGTGATCTTGGAGTGTCTGTCTCTCTGTGAGAATTTTGTAGGCTTTCCTCATGGCTGGGCGAACATACATTGTGAAGCATTCTTTCTGGTGTAGCTGGTAAAGTGCTATTCAAGGTAACATTGCTGGCACTGGAAGCCATTGCAACATTTCGACTTCTCTCCTTCCACTCCTGAATTTTTAGTTCTCTTGCTTCTTTACTTAATTTATCAAGTTTATGAGCTTCAGTAGTTGGAGCCACTCCACATGTACCACGCAGTGCTGTGATAAAATACCTGTTAAAAAAATATAATGATTACAGCTTATTTTTAATTGCCAGTGTGCATGTTTATATATAGTGTTCAAAAAAAGGTTTCTGACAGTAAAGGGTTTTTGTTGATGGGCTTCTATTCTCTTTGTACTATTGGGTAATATTAGGCAAAACCAACTTTAAAAATGTATTAAACTTCAGAATGATCATAAGAATATCTTACTGTTGTCATTAACTCAATTTCAAAGCCCATTGGGTGGCCACAGATAGGTGGGTTCTTACTAAACAGAATGTAAGCAGTGAACATATTGTCCATGAGAATTGCTGGAACCATTATGATCTTCTTTCCTTGTTTGACCAATATACACATGTAGTGATGGCTGTGCACAGTTCGGCATGAACATTAAATGTACAGGTGTTCAACCCACCCCCTGCCGACCAGAAGTCTATAATTCTTGATCCGACCAGACCTTTCCGAGCCTGGTCTGGCCGGAGGAAGAATTATTTTCACAAGAGAACAGGCATCATTTCCGGTTTAGGAACCAGGAACTGTGCGTTCCATATACCGGAAGTGAGTTGGCGGTGTCATTTCCAGTATAGTTCCTAGTCAAATTCCCTGCCAACAGTTCAGTTCTCTGCGAATAGACGGACTGCTGTTTTTTTGCCTATTCGCGGATGGACACGGCTGATGTTCGGCCATCACTATATGCATGTAGTCAAAAGATTAAAAAAAAGTTTTTTGATTGTCTTTGAAATAAAACATCATTTGATCAATCGTTTCCACCATGAACTTTATCTTCTATTTGCAGACTATTTTACAGATAATAAAAAATGTGTGTCTTATCTGTACATTATGCACATTATGTTTATAGATCTAACTCAGCTTGAGTACTCTCCTCCGGCATATTATAATCAATATCCCCATGCTATGTTTGGAGATGAAAAGAGGGGAGGTATTCTGCAGTCCAGAAGAGAGAGCATAGGCTAGTTTGACAACACTGTTTTGGGTTTCTGCAATCTACTGCAATGAAGTTTAACTGACCACAGAACTCCAGACAAGCCTGTCCAAAAACCCCTAAATTAAAGGCAGGCCTCTGTTAATGATGGCCAATGTTGACAGTGTGATTTCCCAGCTCCCAGCCAAACTACCATGCAGTTGAATATCTTGTGTATAACGGATTACAAGCAATACCACAGCAACTGAAATACAAGTGGAGGCAATATTCCCAGCTGTAAAGAACATTTAACTTTTAATATGATATTAAGTCTAATTGTCTCAATAAATGTTTTTTCTCTTTGCATTTAGCAGTTTTAAAAAGATTAAATTTAAAATAAATGGATATTTATCACATTACAAATGTTTTGGTTTTTTTTTGTTTTTGCTCCAAAATACACTTATAACACACCATTCTAAATTCTGAAACATGCTTTTGTTCCATGTTATTCGTATAAAAAAAAGAAAAGCTGTCTCTACTGTACCTATAAGTGCACTGAAAGCATTAAGAATGGTGTTAAGATTATTAAAGAACAAAAACATTTGTCTATTTTATACAGTTACTGGAAATAGTCACCAGCATGCCATTTTCTGAATATCAAACTTTAAAATTTAGTGGAGCAAACAGTCACAACTTATTAGCAGGTTTCTTGAAACTATATTTGGCCTTGGAGCACTGGTGTTTGGTGACTTACTGGAGGCTAACATTTATATTTTGAGGGGTTGATATTTAGTTACAAAACCTTTACATTTGCTTTCTATGTATTATGTGCAATTTCTCCATTGTATGACTTATTACATATATTTTGGCAACAAGTAAACAATGACTTAAATGTACTCCCTGGCATCACATTTCACCTTACTTCTTTACTTTATTTTTGTACACTATGCATGAGCTACATATTTCAAAAAACAATTGCGGCCTAGAAATAAGTACAAAAGATATCTTACTTTGGCAAGAGTGCAATGACTGGTGTGATAATACAGAGCATGTAGAAAGGGGCTGCAGCCATTAGATTTTCCATGATCCAATATGGACTTGGTACCTCACATAAAACACAAATGGCATTATAGGCCAAGGAAACGACAAAATAGAGAGCAATACTTGCAATGATTGTAATCCAGTGCACAATGGTCTAAAATAGGGAAAAAGATAACATTTCAAGGTTATAATTCTATGTTAGACAACACATACAGAAACTGGATTTCAAATATTTCAATGCAGCGTAAAATGGGTTCTATATGTTCCCTCTGCAGAATAAACACAATTGACATTACAAATATAATCACTTCCCCATGTGTCTCACAGTCTACAAATACCAGAAAACACTTTAGAGGTGAAAAACATTTGTGGCCACAACAGGCCTATTTACCACTTGAGTACTAATTCAGCATGCACACTTACTGTATATATGATTTGCCTGTTATTACAAGGAAGGAAAACTTACCCAAGTTTTTATCTCAATTGCAAGATGAAAAATAATAGTAAAAAGAGCTATAGTGTTGATGGGCATCCCAAATGAATAAATGTCGATATCCGATGTGTAAAATGTCTGAAACAAGATAATGAGGATATTACATTTAGAAATGTGGTTAAATTATATATAAACCTTAGCTGCTAAAACAAAATACACTTTATATGAGCAAATACTAGGTTTCAGTAAATTACTGATTAACTTGGTACCATAATGATGTCATTTTGGGTTTAGGGTCAGACAAAATAAAACTATGCCAAAATTTGTCACTGCAATAGAAAGTATTGGAAAGGAAGGTAAACGTTATTCTAACTATCTAGTATTGACAAAAAAATTTTTTTAGATCGAAGTAGAAAGATTTCTGAAGGTAAGGTTGGAAAAAAATTTAAATGTGCCAATTTTCTGACCTCTAGTGAAAAGTATTTTCTCTGACAAAGTAAAACCACTGCCAAACTCTTCCATGTGTCAGCAGAACTGATCACTAATATGTTTACTGTAATGAAAGTAGCTGGCACGTAAGCATATGACGCATTGAATGTGTGGGACTAAAGCCAAACAGACTTAAGAAAGGTTAGGTGACAGGTCTGGCACTTTCCAGAGGACAGACAATCTAAAAGCAATTTGAGCTTATTGATCAGTCCTATGTTGACAATATCAAAATGTGTACATCATGACAGACAAAGGCACATCATCTTTAGAGAACTGGTCCAAAAAGCTGAATATTGGCTGGAAAATTTTAGGTTGTTCCAGCCATATGGTTAGAATGGACCTAACTGACACAGTAGTCATATTTAATTTTTTATATTGTATGTCTTGCATATTGGTTCCATGTAGATTGTGTCTGAATGAAAATAATAGAACCACTGCCAGTGGCGTAGGAACCACAATTTCCCCGCCAAAGTGATATACTCCTATATGCAACATTTCACTGGCCTACATTGAACACATAGATCTTTGAAACCCTGCATGGTAGAACATTGAATCAAATATTGCTTCCCTATAGAAGGGAAGAAAAATGGACTGGTAAAAGGACTGGTAGGCCAAGGAAGACATTTAGTCCTTTGGACACATCCCATTCCAATGTATCCCAGTCCAGGATTTCACATTTACCTTGCAATCCTATCATTATTGCACCTTTACTTTAAAAAATTCAAATATCCAGTAGCCTGTAAGCATTACATTATCCGTCTATGTCATTGATCAGCTTAAGAATAATATGAACAAAATATACATTGAATACACACTTGAATGTGTATTTGATTAGATACCAAAATATGAATTATGTAACAGGGTTCAATACTTACAAGGTAAGGAACAAAGAAGCAAACAAGACTTTGGTAGAAGGCATCAAGAAGAGCAATCCAAAATGTAGACATCTTGTATGACTGTAGCAAAAATACAAAATCAAGGTTATAGAGTCTGGCAATGGTCCACCAAAATACAATTCTTTTTAAGAAACATGAAAAGTATAGGCTATAGTAAAGCAAATAGGAGAATGTTAATGTACTCTTCTGAAGAACATATTGATATTTATTGTGTCTCTAGGTAGCATTTAGGTACTGTCCTTTATCTAAGTACACCAGAACTTTAGTTTCACTGAACTGACCAATACAAACATTCTTGTTCATTAAGGCATTGCAGTCAGATTGTGCATTACTGCCTTCCTTTACTACTGAATAGAGATGGTCGAATTTCTTTTAAAAATTCGACATTTCGCCGATTTCGAGTTAATTGCAAAGCCCTGAACATGGTATCAACACCAAACTTTCTGGAGATGTAGAGAAGGGGTTGGGGGTATACTCAATAAAGAAGTAGTCTCTAACACAAACGTGTTTTTGCACAAATGAGGTTCAAAGTCAGTCAAAATTCGAAAAATCGTAATTTCGACTTTATTTTTTAACTTAATTTATGCAAAAACTACATGTGATAGAGCAACACTTTTTTTTTTAAAATGTTACCTACAACCATTCTCTAACTCAGCAATTTGGTGATGATACATGTTCAGGGGCTTGCAATCAGCTCCAAAGTAAGCAAGTACGAAAATTCGAACCATCTCTACTACTGAATAAGAGGCAATAGGGAGGCCAATATGTAGTTAACAAAACCATCAGTAGAAAAGCACTATAGAGACAACACTGTTGCATGCCTCCAAACAAATCATGAGTGGCTGTTTTTTTGTACTGGTAGTGCTAACATTTCAACCCATTGTTGGATATACTTTATAGTATATTATAAATATATAATAAATTAATGAGTGTCCAGATAAATTTGGCGATTCTGTTTTAATGATTTAAAAACTAAAAATCCATCATGAAGCTGTATAACGGTCCTCGGGCGAAGGTGAGGGTAAACGGCATTCTGTCTGAACCGTTTTCCATAGAGGGAAGGGACGGGCAGGGAGCCCCTATCTCCCCTATTTTGTACTGACACTAGAACCCTGTGCGACAGATACGTGAAACCGTGAGATAGGAGGAATACCCTAAAAGGTAAGGAGTACCAGTTGCGGCGTTCGCCGACGACTTTGTGTTCTCTTATCCAACCTAAAAAATCTTACTGCACTGATGAGTCTGCTCCAAGACTCAACACATACGAATTTAAAATCAATACTCAAAATCCATTCGCCGCTCAACATCTCTGCTCAAACGCACCCAATCCTCATGTCAAACCCTTCCCTTTTCAATGGGCGTCTAATTCGATTAAGTATCTGGGGACCAAATTCCCAAAGACCGATGACGTCTATAAACTAAACTTCCCTCCCTTCTAAATGTGCTCCGGTCCGACCTGGCGCTCTGGCACAGGCCGCTCTTTTATGTTTGGAAGGGCGGCTATACTTAAATGAACGTGACACAGCGATTTCTAAATTTATTCCAAACCATACCCATGAAAAATTCCCAAAGCATTGTGTTCATAAGGTTCTCATGCGCACTTTTCTGTGGGGCAACAAACGACCCAGATAGCAAGTGAGAACCTGCAATCCTCAAAAAGGACGGAGGGATCGCCCTCCAGACCCGGAAACTTACTATAGAGCCTGTCATTAGCTAGAATCCTGGATTGGAAACTCCATGCCAAATGTAAGGAGTGGGGCTCTCTTGAAAGGGACACGTCAACCGATACCCTGACTGCACTCCATGGTTACCGTTACCGTCCAAACGGACAAAAAATCCTGCCCGAAAACGGTTTTGGCGACACTCAGGGCGTTCCATTCCACGCCCAACTCCATAAACTCACCACACATCCGAACCACTCACACTCTGGCTTTAATGAGGACTTTCCCCCAGGGGAACATACCCTTCCTACAGATTCCAACACACCCGCCGAGATAAGAGCAGCTCACTTCTTCCAGGGGAGTCCTTTAAGGACAGAGGCAAGTTTACTAGGAGGGATACCAGATACACCCCTTGGCTGTACTTCCAGACAAGACATTATCTAAACACCCCCAAACATAGAGACACTAATTGCAGGGAGTACACTGTATTTGAACAACTTTGGAACGCAAAGCAGCCCATCAGACATGCAATCGTCCATATTGTACAACCACCTAATAGAAAATCCTTTCTGAGCCCCACTCCCATTGTGGCACTGGAACTGACTTAGACACTCATCTCTCTAGGGAGGAATGGGAAAGGATAAACACACCTCACCACCAAAGGGTCATAAATGTGTGATTCAGGAGAACAACTTTAAAGTGCGATCCCGATGGTATAGAACCCCATGACACTAAGTAGAATGTTTCCAGGCCTTGATGAAAAATGCTGGAAGATGCCCTCTGCGGTGGGTACATCTTTCCACACCTTTGGTGGCAGTGCCCCCGGATCAAAACCCGTTCTGGGAGAAGATACATGCTGAAGTGAATGAGATCTCGGATGTGGTGATAGATTTCAACCCGGCATGTATGCTCTGCACCACAATGCTATACCCTTCACCTTATAAACTTCCCTGACATTTCATTTTAAATGCGGCGAAATGTTGATTTCCTGCTTTGAGAAGACGAGTACGTCCCTTCTCTGGAAGACTGGTTTAGGCGTGTGGATAAGGATAAACGAGATGGAGGCATTGATCCACATCTCCCATGATAGTTGACCCACTATACTAGAACATGGGAAGCTGGAATGCATTCAGGGCAAGTGTAATTAACCTGATGCCAAGTTTCAGGATACCACTTATCGCCATTTATTTAAAATTTGATATACAGAGGTTTTATTTTGATTCCTTTAATGTTAACCAACGCTTGTTTTTGTATTGCCTTACATAAGCTATCATTATGTAACCTATAATACAAGTGTTCCTTAATGTCTATAACCATTTTTTTTGTATGTAGATTGCATTGCTTTGAGACATACATTGTAAATGTTCTTTCAATAAAATAGTTCCTTCTTTGTGAAAAAAAAAAAAAAAAAAACATGAACATAAAAACTAAAATCCATTCGGCTAATGTATCCCTACACACACCTACAACACTATTAAAGAAAACAGAAAAATATAATATTGACTACCTATGCACGCTGACACATTTTGTAAATTCAGGCAAAACTCATAAGGAACCATCTGCAGAAACATCCTTGTCCATATGCCAAAGACCAGCGGGGTACAGAAGTGAAGAGGAGGTTGAAAAAATTCAATTGCCAGTAATCAATCATAGTAGTGCCGGAGAAGCCACAGAAGAATTGGAACCAGAACAGGAAGGTTACAGTAAGCATGTCAAGAGAACACATTAATAATGGACAATAAAGTAATAAAGGTAACCTTAATTACAAGTTGGTACAAGAACACACTTTTGGGGTCTGAGGAAAAAGATTCAAACCAAACTGTACAAAGCATCTGTGTTTATAAGCTGCTTCATCCGTAATACCACTTTTTCAATATAATAATGGTACAATAAGAACTTAGTGATGTAGCGACATATGTTTTCACACAGACTCAGAAGCACAATATTTTTTGCTATTATCCAATCAAAAATCTTTAATATTTACGCAACACATCATCATAAATTACTGAGTAAATATGTAATCAATTATGTAATAGTTATATTTTTAGGTGTGGACAAAAATACCCTTACATTAACCTTTACATTATAACTTTATTCTAATAATATATTGAATCCCCTTCAATTAATATGCCATCTTATTCAATACAGCTGAATAAAATGTCTTTATTACCATATAAAATTGTATTTTACATTTCTGAATTAAAAAAATTAAAATTTTAATGTTAATTCAGTTCATTTGCAGTAATCATAGCATTTCCATTATAAAATTTAGAAAAAAAACAATCAATCAGATAGTGAGATAAACAAGAGCTGTAAAAATTCATTTTACATCTTCGATTTTACTACATAACAAGTTTGTTAGGTATTGACTCTAAGCGTCATACAATAATGTGTATATACAGTGCTGACTTGAAAGTATGTGAACCCTCACAGGGTGTAGATGATGTTTCTGTTTGGAAACCATGATTTTCATTATATCATCACACAGTGTGTTCATTCATGAAAGTCAGATATAGGAGATTCATCAATGCATGTACTTGTTAGTAGGTTTTGTTTAGTCGCCACAAAAACTACATGAAACATGGACTTAGTGTATGTGCAAAAGTAAGTGAACCCCCAGCTGCAGGTATAAGTCGACCAGGTAAAAGACGCAGTGAAAACATTGGTGCTTAAAAATATAAGCAGACCAATGAAATGAGACATCCTTGGAAAATGTTTGCGCTGCACTATAAAAGAGAGAGGAAACCAACTGAACCAATGTGGTCCCATACAAAATCAACAATGCCCAAAAGAGCAAAGGAGATATCCGAGGACATGAAGAGAAGAGGGTAGTGACAGCCAATCAGTCTGGGAAAGGCTATAAGACCATCCCAAAATTCCAGATCCATCCATCAACTGTACGACAGATAATTTACAAAGGAGGGCCTCAACATGACAAGCAACTTGCCTAGAAGTGGACGCCGCCATCAAAATATCTACCAGAAGAACAGAAAAAATAATAAACCAGGTAAAGGCCAACCACAATCACCATCTAGAGAGTTGACAGGCATCTTGGCAGCATCTGGGACAAAGGTGCTGCGTCTAATCAGAAGAAAAAATTGAATAGCCATACATTCATCGGGAGGGTGCTAGAAAGGAAGCCTCGACTCTAAAAAAAGCACAAAACTGCCCGTTTCAACTTGCCAAAGAGCATGGACCAAAACCAGAGGCCTTCTGGACAGTCATCTCGACAGACGAGTCTAAAATAGAATTATTGGTACACAATCAAAAACCGAATTTTGCGAGAGAAAAATCAACACGGCATATGAGAAAAGAACCTCACTCCCACGTGAAGTATCGGCGAATGGAAAGTGAAAGTCGGGGCTGCTTTCTGCCCTGCTGGGCCTGACAGAACTCCATATGTCCCAAGGAAACATGAATCTTAGAAAAAGAGTATAAAAATAATATACAAGGAAAGAAAGAAGAGGGAAGTTTGAAGATGGAAGAAAGACGGATAGAAAAAGCAAAATGAAAAAAAGAAAATTAAAAAGCAAGATTAAAAAGGAATGGATGAAGAGAAAAAAAAAAAAAAAAGGACAGAAATACTCCGGATGGCCCAGTCAAAGTACGGAGACCTAAAAACAAATTGAAATGTTGTGGAGAGAACGATGAAAAAAGTAGGTACATGCCCAGCATGTCCCCCAACGTCTCTCAAAGGCTAGTTCGCAAGGAGGAGTGAAAAAAAATCCCAACTGAGCAAGAAGTGTGAGAGACTGGTAGTGTTCAAGGAGACGTTTAGTGGAGACTAATGGCCTGCCACCAAGGAGGAGCCAACAAGCTACTAATACAAGGTCACATACATTATGCAATGTAAGATTTCAGTTGGACATAAAACTCATTTGTTATAAATAATGAAACTATATCATCTCTTTGTTGTGTGTCTACATTTGGAAGGGTTACAAATTGGGATTTAGATGTATGTCTAATAAGGTTCTTTAAATGTTTTTTGCACACATGTCTGGAGGGTTCACATACTTTCAAGCAGCACTGTATATGCAAATTGTAGCTGTAACTTAATTTGATGGATGCTATAATCAATTAGTAACTACATTATGAGATTACTCATACTGTAGAGATGAGGAATAAGGAAATTCATCTGGTCTCAGACAGGTGTACATCATTATGTAGGCATTTCATTTACAGGTGCCTCTCAAAGTTTCAATCCAACCCAAATATTTCAGATAGCTGTCAGACTACAGATGTACTGTTTTGTCATTCACAGACAAACAATGTATGCATAGACTGAGATACAGAAAACTTTGAAACCCTGTCCTTTTCTTCCTGCACATAATGTATTTCTGTTTGTGTTAATATATCACATCATTCCCTACAGTTATATTGGTGTCTTTGATCTTGTGTCCACAGTCCTATATGGGCCACTATATATGCTATCGATATTCAATGGATTTTGTAAAGAATTGTATGGTTTTCCATTTTAAGAAGTAGGCAAGCAATGTGATGTATTGGTAATTGTGTTGCCAAACTTAAGCAGCCAAGGATAGGGTTTAGAGTTTAAGACACAGTTACCTTGGAGCAATGTATAACCAGTGACATGGCTGCCGGTGTAACATGACCCTTACGGTAAATCTTGTTTTGTAATTTGTTTTACTAGTCCAGTTCTGACTTGCTGTCTGGCTAAATAATAATAAAAATTTAGAGTTGAGGGCCTTTGAACAACCACCAAGGTTTTATATGTGCTACCAACCCATAACTAAATGTAATTGTGTATTTCTGCTTGTTTGCACAGCTAAATTACCCATGTTCTCTCTACTCTGGTCAGTAATACAATTTAAAAGATTTATGGAAAGATGTGGGGAGACTGTACTGAGTGTCACATATAACAAAAAAGAAGCTTTGGAACAGGAATGCATATGAATTGATTGTACAATTTTATCTATTCAACCCAACTCTGATATAACCCAAACTCCCTTTCCCAACTATTGACAAACAATAATATATATATTGGCATGTAACTTTGTTGCATTCTGAGCAAACATCAATTAAATTGTTTCTGTACAGAAAATGGGACATCTATAATGCCCACTATAATAAGAACAAGACAAAATGTAAAATATTCTTGACATTTTAAACTGTAATGAGGCAATCCAGCATTAATGTTCATTGTTTTTAGGGTGTGCTAATGACTGCATGAAAAGTTTAAAAGCTTCAGAGCTTTATTGTATTTTAGGGTGTGCAAATGGTTGCGTAAAAAGTTCAGAAGCTTCAGGAAAAAAAGTATTTTGAAAAAACTATCCCGGAAATTAGTTTGTGCTCATGGGTTTGTTGCAACAACATTTATATTAAGATCACTCTGTACAATTTGAGCATTTGCAAAGGGAATTAGCACCCCATTTACAAATCTTTGTAATCACTTACTAAATTAGAATGTTTTTTTTCTTCATTAAAGTGAAAGTAAATTATTTTAACCATTATATATCATTTTTGTATATTCAAAACATACCACATTTTTGTAGAAGAAGTAGATGACCATTTTTGCAAGCCTAGTGTAGCACCAATGACCATGGACAAGTAATAACTTCTTGAGATGCATAAATCGAGATATTGCAAAATCACTGGACATCACAGCCTGCAATCAAAAGATAATTAATAAAATATGTATTTAAAATATTAATTAAACTAGATAATGAGGATTCATAACTATAGTCTGCAAGGCCACACTGGATAAAGGAACTTAACATCTTACAGATTAACTTTCAATCAGTTTGACAAATTCTGGAAGAGTAAAAAAAAATTATTGTTGTTTATACTGTAATTATTTTTTCTTTTTATTAAATATTTTTGTGTTAACTTACATAATGGCTCAGTTTATATCAAGTTTCAAAATTAGAAAATGAAAAAAGAGAATGATGCTGGCGACAAATTGTCATCTCTTAAGTGCTGGGAGGGGGGGGGGGGG
>CM070034.1:98877707-98904084 GCA_036250615.1 Ptychadena robeensis
GGCTGCTGCATATGTCTCCCATCTAGGCTGTGTGTGTGAGAGTGTGTGTGAGAGTGTGTGTGAGTGTTTTTCCACACACAGCTCTGCATTGCTTATATCAGCAGGGCTCTTTTATGTGACAGCTCCTCCACCTACTCAGCTAATCTTCCACCTGGATGCATTCGGACCATAAGAAAGTGGCAGCCCCCCCCCATTTTGAAAAAAGTGTGTTTTATACTAAAAAAAAAAATACAGTATTTCTGTGCATGTAGTTTCTGGCTATAGAATACCACTGAACATAATTTTCTTCAATTAAATCCCCAAAAAATACACCAAATATTTATGTACCTGCATGCCCTCCTGACCAGAAATTCCAATACCAACATCTGCAGCTTGGATCATGCTCACATCATTTGCACCATCACCTTAGAAAAAAATGGGGGTGATTAAAAGTGTTTAATGACTATTCCATGCATTGTTATATTTTGTTACATTCAAGCAAATTGATATTAAATAATATATAGATATGTATTTTGATTTGAAACAAAATGATTTCTTAACCAAAGCTATTTAGTATGCTATACTGTATTCAAACATAATCCATTGGGTCATAAAAATATAATGTTGGTTTTATACCTTCACTTTACTATTCTTATTACTTACACAATAAAGGAAAATATATATCTGCACTCAACGCAGAACATTTTCATTTTAGAAAATAATGATTATCAATATAACATGCAGATTTTAGTATTATTCATGTCCTTGCTTTGTTATTACGTGTTCTAGTCTCATAAAAGAATCATTAAGTTATCACTTCTTCAACAGTGCTGTAAGAACAGGGGTCATGCTGCATAAAGCTGCAAATAGAGCAACAAAGTACAGGGGGTCTTGGCCATAAATAATTCTTCTGCATCTACAAGACATCTTAGTTCAGAGGTCAGCTATGCTGTTTTTTTTTTTTTTTACAATATATGAGATAATACAGAGAGGAATACAACTAATAAATACATAGAACTTATCAGTTAGACCTCTGTAGTGCTAAAATATAGAAAAATGTTATGTTTGAAGTGAATATTTCCTTGCAGGCATTATAGAACATCAATGATGGATGGCACTTTGACTCTATAAGGGGCTTTAGAGATCCATAAACCTAGCCTTATTGTCTATCATTTTAGTTTAAAACAATAGGCAAATTATTTCTCACAGTCAAATTGCTCTCTTCAACTAGAGACTGGTATATATATATACAGTGGTGTGCAAAACTATTTGCCCTCTTCCTGATTTCTTATTCTTTTGCATGTTTGTCACACTTAAATGTTTCAGCTCATCAAAAACCGTTAACTATTAGTCAAAGGTAACATAATTGAACACAAAATGCAGTTTTAAATGAAGGTTTACGTTATTAAGGCAGAAAAAAACCTCCAAATCTACATGGCCCTGTGTGAAAAAGTGATTGCCCCCCATGTGAATAGGGATGGACCGAACAGTTCGCTGGAGAACAGTTCGGCGGTGAACGAGCATGTTCGCCCATCCTCTCGCCGGCGGACAGTACGGGTGTTCGAAGGAAGAATCTTTTGACTACAAGACCGGGCATGCAGCCGGTCTTGTAGTGAAAAATCCGGCTTGGAGCAGGAAGTGACGTCAGTGACGTCACATCCTGCGCCCGTAACCAGGAACTATGCGTTCCAGGTTGCGGTCCAAGGACCGGATGTGACGTCACATCCGGTTTTTCCGATTCAAATTCCCCGCCTAGAGGCGGGGGATTTGAATGTGTCCGTGAACAGGGCGGACGGCGGACTTATTTAAAAGTCCGACCCGCCCGTTCGCGGACAGTAAATGTTGATGTTCGCCCATCTCTACATGTGAAAAAATAACTGAACTGTGGTTTATCACACCTGAGTTCAATTTACTGTAGCACCCCAGGCCTGATTACGCCACACTTCATCGAGAAATCACTTAATAAGGCTCCGTCACAGAGAAGTAGACCAAAAGCACCTCAAAAGCTAGACATCATGCCAGATCCAAGAAATCAGGAACAAATGAGAACAAAAGAATTGAGATATCAGTCTGGTAAAGGTTATAAAGCCATTTCTAAAGCTCTGGGACTCCAGCGAACCACAGTGAGAGCCTATCCACAAAGCAAAAACATGGAACAGTGGTGAACCTTCCAGGAGTGGCGGCGACAAATTACCCAAAGGAGGAGAGACAACTATCCGAGAGGCCAAAAACAGACCCCAGAAACATTAAGAACTGCAGCCTCACTTGCCTCAATAAGGTCAGTGTCCGATCCACCATAGAAAGAGATGGGCAAAAACGGCCGCATGGCAGGATCCAAGGCGCAAACCACGTAAGCAAAAAGAACATTAAGGTGTCCAATTTTGCTAAAAAACATCTCAATGATTGCCAAACTTTGGGAAAATACCTTGTGGACCGAGAGACAAAAGTTTAACTTTTTGAAGGTGCGGTCCCGTACATTGGCGAAGATAACACAGAATTCAGCAAAGAACATCATACCAACACTAAAATATGGTTGTGGTAGTGTGATGGTCTGGGGTGTTTGATGCTTCAGACGGAAGCTTGCGTGATAGATGGAACATGAATTTACTGTCTACCAAAAAATCCTGAGAGAATGCGGCCTTGTCGTAACTATGCTGAAGCGATCTTGGTGTGCAGAGGACAATACCAAACACACCAGCAAATCAACCTTGAATGGCTGAAGAAAAACAAATGAAGACTTTGGAAGGCGTAATCAAGCTTGACGTTATGGTTGGGCGGCTGTTTGCGGGTTCATGCTAGAAAACTCAAAAAAAGCTGAATTACACCAATTCTGCAAGATGGTGGGCCAAAAAACCTCCAGAGCGTGTAAAGATCGTTGCAAGTATGCAAACGCTGATTCAGTTATGTGCAAGGGTGGCCAATCAGTATTAGGTCAGGGGGCAATTACTTTCACACAGGGCCATGTAGGTTTGGAGTTTTTTTTATCCCTAAATAATAAAACCATCATTTAATAACTGCATATTTTGCGTTTTATCTTTGACTAATCGTTAAATGTGTTTGATGATCAGAAACATTTTTTGTAAAAACATGCAAAAGAATAAGAAATCAGGAAGGGGCAAATAGTTTTGCACACCACTGTATACGCCTGTAAAACATACCAGGCTGACATGTACATCAGCTGGCTTTTCCTTTCCAACCAAGTGCATTGACTGCTACGCAAATGGGAATTAAATTTAATTCATTGTTAGATAAAGAGTTTAAGATTTTGGATAATTTTCTCTAAAAACTTCTGAGGTGTCCATAAACTGGTTCAATGCTGCATGTTTAGCATGATGGCTCAGTGGTAAGAAATCTAGTCATGCAGGTCACAAGTTCGAAAGAAAAATGTGCAACATTCACAATATATATTAATCTTCTTTGTGGAAAAGGTTTAAACAGTTACCTATGGAAAGCGTCATGACTTTCAATTTGTCCCGTACTAGTTTGACAACCATGCTTTTTTGTAGAGGTGTAGCGCGGCAGCATAACACTGAGCGACAATGCTTAGTAAGTTCCAAAAATTTTTCCTCTAAGCCACCCTGGAAGATCACATTTAATGTCCTTCCATCAATCACTAGTCCAACTTCAGGCCGAGCCATCTCTGGTTCAGGGGCTGTTTGTGAACTTTGTCTTTTAAAGAAACGCCGCTTTTTCTTCTTCTCTGGTGAAATATTTCTTACCTCCTCCAATGTACAGTCTATGATGGACTCACAGGTTTCCTACAATATAAAAAATTATGAATAAGCTCTGAATACATACTACAAAGGTTTGACATACTTATAAAAGGTGATACCAGGTAAAGTGGACATGGATTCACAAAGTAAAGATTTGATATCTGGATCTGTTATTTGTGAGTGATCCACACCCTGTTAATTTACCTTAAACAGTTCTTCCTAAAAACCAGAAGTGTGCTTCTGGTATTTGAAGGTGGCACTATGCCTAATGGTTTGTTTCCACATCTGTCAGGACCCCTTGCTCTAAACGCATTGCTTGGCGGGAGGTCCTGATGGAGCTCATACACATACTTAGGTGAATGCTGTTCCTACGGAGCTGAGCCATTCGGCTGATGCAGGGGTTAACATAGTAGAGTATGTTAACCCCTGCATCCGACGGGACCCCTGCGCAAACCCCCCCCCCCTAAATCCTCAAATCTATATATTCGAACTGTAAGATCATCCTGCTAACTTTCTTAGCACACCTTCTTGAGTTCAGTTCCTTCAAGTCACGTAAATTGCCGTGTTCTTCAAATATTATAACCTTAAAATAGCAGTGGTTACAAAATAGGATATAGCTGGATTGGTGATCTTTAGAAAGCTTAGACACACTTCTAAATTAGCAAATAATTACAAATATTAGTAAATGTTTGCTTGCTTTCTACAACAAAGGCTACAAACATATCATGTATTATCATCAATCAAATACAATTAAACCAGTGAGAGTTCATCAAAGTCTAATCTCTGCTACATGCTACTTTGAGATATCTTACACCAGAAATTTCCTCTATGTTTTTAGTGGTCGACTACTCTTCAGTATCACTTGGAATTTTTTTATAGTGATGTTGAGCTACTGAAAATCCCCGATGCAGCTTTGGCAGTTGGTTTATATACAATATTTTATTGTGCAGCTAAGCAGATAGATTATGTAAAATACCATGCTGATCTGGGTCAAACATACTGTTTAGGTCCTCATAGTCAGTATAGTTATCTGCAGTCCTTAATACTTTCTGAATCACTGACCCAGACTTAAGTAATGTGGTGTGTTATAGGTGTGTAACTCCATCAAATGAAGCTAAAAGACCTGCACTACATCCAGACAATGAGGTCAGCAATGGCCATCATAATCTCAGTGATAGGACTATTTTAAATCAGTTCTGTGGAACTGTGCAGAACTTTAATGCTATCACCATTACAAACACTCAATAAGTTTGCCGCACCCAGAGACTGCTATGTACCTGACATGCCTTCTAGGGAATTTATTTATTTAGGCTGTGGCTCCAGGAG
The DNA here is from genome assembly GCA_036250615.1 of Ptychadena robeensis. Lineage (NCBI taxonomy): Eukaryota > Metazoa > Chordata > Amphibia > Anura > Ptychadenidae > Ptychadena > Ptychadena robeensis. The sequence goes on from CM070034.1 coordinate 98,882,726, forward strand.
CTTGGCTTGCCAAATCATTGTTTGCCTTACAACATCTATAAAAAGCTTCCTACCCTAAGCATGTACGTGTCAAACCATTGATGTTTGGGCTATTGACATTTTCTTGTACAAAGTCTCTGCATACTTGGCTTTTGTACAAGGAAGAAGATCTCTGAAAAAGCCACAAAGTGCCACGCAGAGTACAAAGTTATTTAGCTTTAAATATAAATGTATTAAGGCAGTAAGAACCACTTTAAGTGATTCTGAAAATTAACTCTATAAATGTACTATTCTAACCTTGCGCTAGTCTCAGATCTACACCGTCATGTCTTCCAACCAAAGAAAATTACTGACAGGGCCGTTCTTAATCTATAAAGTATTTTTGTAAATTTCAACACAAATTAAGAATATTTGTATTTCATTATAGAGAAAGGGGTTATGCTATTATACCATGTATGCCTCTTTGGCTAAGATAAAAAGTAGTATATGCTAGTATGTCTATACTGCATATAAGAGGGATTGCTTACTATTATATAATGTGGCAGTGACGCTGGGGAGACTAGATCCAAGTGTTGCCACATATATAAAAAGGAACAGGTAGCTTTAACTATTATATTTGGTGGTATTTTTTGTTGGATATTTGCATTCTCTGCTATTGTTAGAGGCCCTTATTACTAAATGCATTTTCATATTGCAAAGCACAGGACTCCAAATCTTCTGACCCAACCTAGTAAAGGATATTATGCTTTTGAACTTCATTTTACCTTTGGCTAAGTGAATTAACCTTTTAGTTTAGTAAATATCATGAAGGACAGGATGTTTGTATATTACTTTATGGGTCATAAGACGAGCAAACGAGAAAGACAGTTACTATAGGGCTTAGCAACTCCATGTTTCTTGGGTGGTAAGTATACAAAGGTCTTTTGAAGCAAGCCCCAGCAGCAAACGCAGAAAAGAAATCCCATATATACGCAAGTACATATTTTTTTTAGCACAGTAACAAATGCAGACAAAACATTCTTCACAATCATCATTCACCTGCTTAACATGTCAAGTGCCTTCTGTTCTGATAAAGCAAAGTGACGTCTAATGGCGTAGCCTTGAGTCACAGTGCAATGAATGACATAAAACAGGTTTTGTTAAGGCCAACATTTAAAAGATAATGGATTACAATTACGGTAAACATTTTTAAATACAAAATATTTCATTACTTTTTCATACTTCAGGCAAATTGGTTCTGATGGATACCCTTGCTAGAGGCGTTCAAGGCAAACCCCTATTTTAATATATTTGAGCAGTTCTATCACACTAAGCCAAGTACAAGCAGTAAATGAGTGCTAAATCTATCTATATGATGAAGCATTGAAAAAAAATCCCTTTCTGCTTATTGTTAATCAGCACAAGGGCTACTGAATGAATGCGGGTGCTCATAAGCAAGGGTACTGGTATGTTATTGCAATGGTCCTTAATTATCCTCCCATGTTGACTATAATAGGTTTAACTTGAACTGCAAGTCCACTTTAACAAAGTTTAATGTTGGGTTGCAAAGAAAACAATGAGCTGCATACAATATAGCATTAGTGTTAGCATTGTGCAAGTTACACTGAATGAAAATGATTGTCTCAGCTTTAAGTCACTGAATTCTGCACGTTGAATTTTATACATATGATTAAAGGTCATCACCTTTGGGTCTTCACTTCACATGAAAAAAATCAATCAATAGGGGCTTGAACTGACATCAGACATAATATAATACAAGGAAGTATTTATGGCAAATTTGCTGTTTTTCCTCATTCCTTGCCAATTATTTATTATATTAACAGACATAAATTAATATATAACAGATATAAATGCACACATCACACACCTTGCTCTCAGTATTGATTGTAAATACCATGTCGCTCTGATCAAGAAGTTGGCAAGAATATGCAATATTAACAGCAGTTTCTTGCTTGTCACCAGTCAGCACCCAGATATTTATGCCAGCTTCCCTTAAGGCAGCTATGGTGTCTGGAACCCCATCCTGAAGTCGGTCCTCTATGCCAGTAGCACCTATTCACAATAAAACAATTTTAAATTCATAGAATGTACAACTTACCAAACCATTCTATATTAATCATTACATAACAAAACATGGGCATTTTGTTATATATAACTATTTACTAAAATAGAAATGTATAAATGAGATGAAGTGCAGGAAACCACAGAAAACAATTAATTAAAATAATGGCTCTAAAAAGAGAAAGACTTTTCTGCGTATCTGCATTTTTCACATTATTGATTTTTTTAATTAACTTTGTAAATAAGCTCATTAACATATGTCTAACCAAGAAGGGTGAGGTTTGTTTCCAGATGCTGGGCAGTTTCCATGAGCAATTCTTCTCTATTATCAATTGCTGCTTCAGCTTCTTCCCGGAAGTTTGACCATCGCTCAAAATCTTCCTCACTTAACACCTAGACAGAAAGAAAAGCAGACAAGTTCTATTAATTGAAATAAAAAATGCTATAAAGAGGTATCCATATAATCAGAAACTAAACAAATGTAGTTTTTGATATCAAAACAAAGGAAGGAACAACACCACAGACAATAAACATTATTCATTACTGTAGCTAACTATATACCACAATGTATAGTATATATACCATATGCCACATGTTTCCAAAGCTATTTTCAGAATACGCAGAGTTACCAAGTTGTAAGTAGTGTTGAGTTGTAATATTCGAATGGAGAATATTTTTTGAGAATACCGGCAATTCCAGAACATGATCCCACGCATATGGCCATGCAGCGTGAAAATATTCGCGATATCTCATTGTGATGATAATAATCGCAACATGATAGTAAACATCACATTCCATTAAATTTAAAGATAACCACAATGTAATAATTATTATCACAATGTATCGCCATACACGAAAAATTTTTATTTACGAATATCGAATACTAGTAGAATTATTTGCGAAATATCACAAATTTGAATATTGCCTATGCCGCTCATCATTAGTTGTAAGCAGAGGTCTATATTTATCTTTACTTATAAGAACCTCAGAATGCATAATCATTGGACACTGTAGTATGCAGATTTGACCTTCTGCCATGACTGAATGCCCAACCAGCATCTCACTAGTGTCAGTAAGGCTGTTCATCATTTTGATGCACTAATTGTGAAGGGCAGCTGGAGGAAAAGTAGAAATGGGACAGACATTTGGCCATGAAACACAGGTAAAGAAGAGAATCTATACACATCTAAATTAGGTACCCTGAATTGGTGGCATTTTGCCTAAATTAATTAATTGTGTGCAAGCAACAGAACACTTTCTTTACATAATTAAAAATTTGCATAAGATGTTTCATTAAAATTGGGTAACCGAAAAGTATCCCCCCCAGGAAAAGCTTGCATCTGGATTAGTTTCAACGCTAAAGAATGAAATGCTGGATATAATGCATCACTTGCCTTTTTTGCAATACACAGCGTTCTCAGTCCATCCCTTGCATACCAGTCTAGGTGCCTCTGGGTTCTTGACTTTATTCGCCGAAGCTTCTTCTCATCAGTTATATTAGCTGAAAAATATTTTTTCACAATTACATTATATGGTTCCAAATAAATTTTAAATTCACGAAAGTCTTAGAAACCAAACCCTAAACTCTAAAACTAAGGGGGAACATTTAGCTGTCTAGTATATAATATTTTGATAACCTCTTCTTTCCTAGAGGATTCCAAGCCATACCCATCTTAAATCTAAACTATAGCTTTCATGAACACATACATTCCAAAATTATGAGACTAACAGGTATTTAAGCGAGGTCTTACATTTCCTTTTTTCAGTTAATAGGCATATGCTTAAAAAGGAAAATACTTTCTATTTGTGTTTTCACTGGCCTAGCTGAGAGATTTGGCACACCTTTTGCTGAGTCAGAACTATGGCTCTCCAATCTGTATGGGGCACTAGCTAATTTCTGCTACTTCAAAATTAACATAACAGCACATACAGACCAACCCTCGTTGGACATCTTTGGAAACAAGAAAGCAGAGCCAGGCCTCCTAACCCAAAATCAGGGACCGCTCTCACAACTGCATTCCCACAGACACACTCCAAAATCTAGTGGAAAGCCGTCCTAGGCAATTTGGAGCATGCAAAGGGATGTCTTAATGTCTTTGTAGTTAGTTCAAATATCCATTAGGTGTAGACCAGGTCTACTGAATCAGTTGAAATGTGGTTGAATGGTTTTCCCTTTAAAGTATTCTCCTAAAACATAATATATACATAAAAGTGCAGCTACAAATCATGTGTTACTCATAAAATGAATAGTTTAGGGATTGAAGATGTTGGCAACAACAAGACAGAGAAAAACCAAATGCTTCCGTTTTTGACAGTAAACAACTGCATAAAAATTACATTCAAATGTTTGAAATGTAGAAAATCTATGGTCAAATATATGATAAAGAAATCATGACAGATAATAATAAAAAAAAGATTGCATATGATCATGTAAACTATTATCTTTTTACCTCTGGCAGGGTCATCTAGTAGATCCATGATGGCAGAATCAGCTCCTTTAGTGTACACAATAATTTCTCTTGTTATTGGATGACGAACCACCACAGACATTCTCTTTCTGACAGAGTCAAATCCCAAAGTGTATAAAAGATCAAAGGTTAGAAGTGTCCCCTGTGGAAGTCGCACAGTCACCTGTTCTGGGGTACGGGACATAAGGGTGAAGCTGTATGCTCTAGCAGCATGCACCAATGCAGCCTCATCAGGACTTTCTGCTTCATAACAGAACTCATCTTCTATATGGAATGGAGCAACTTGAGCATACATCTCCTCAATACAGTTTTCAGTGCTGTTTTTACTTGCTGAAGAGTCATCTTTCCCACTGCTTTGATTTTCAGTTTCTCCATTGCTGGAACGGGACATGTTGTCAGGACTAACTTTATTTTTCTTAGTGCTGGAAGGAGTTGTAGGGTCAGAAGTGGATGGAGTAGAGTTGGAGGACTGACTTAGCCTTAGTAATTTAAGCCTCTGAAATAGAAGCTGGAATTTCTCCAACGAAGAAGCTGATGGCTTTAGCAATGGAGCCATTGTAACCTTCAAAAGACACAATGACACACAAATTTAATGAATAGAAGACACACAGACAGTCAAGACAAGCCATAATATTCCAACCATAATTGTATGAAAAACCCTCACTAGGACAGCTTCATAATCTTTTGCATTTTACAAACTGATCATCTTCTTATCTAAATATAGCGATTATCTTATTTTTTGTATCTAAAAAATAGAGATGGACAAATTTTTCGACTTGCTAACTTTGTGAGCTGATTGCAAAGCCTCTGAACATGGTATCATCACCAAAATTCCTGGTGTAGAGATGTAGAGAAGGGTTGTGGGAACATTTGGGAAAAAAAGTTTTGCTCTAGCACATGTAGTTTTTGCATAAATTAAGTTAAAAAATAAAGTCGAAATTAAAATTTTCGAAATTTTTACTTGACTTTGAACTTCATTTGTGCAAAAAGTATTTGTGTTAGAGACATACTTTCTTTTTGGTGATGATACGATGTTCAGTGGCTTTGCAATTAACTCGAAATCGTCGAAATCGTCGAATTTTTTTGAAAAAATTCGACCATCTCTAAAGGACAATGGAAATCAGTAAAGCTATCTTATAAGGCTGGATGATCCTTCACCCCCTAGTAGGTTTTTTGCCTTACAACAGAGGTATTAATGTGGTAGATTATGAAGGTAGAAGGTGTAGATTGCGGCGCTGGCCTTTATTAAGAAAAGCATTAGCACAATTGTGTTTTTTGCTCGCCTTTATTAACACAAAGAAGTGTTAAAATGAAAAATTTTTAAAGCTGCATTAACACAACAGCAGATTTTGTTTTTGTTTTTTGCTTGTCTTTATTAGCTGAATGAATTATTTAATTTTGCTTGTCTTTATTAACACAATCCTTTTTACTTACATTTTTATCACCTTTGTTAACACTTAATATAAGATTAAATAACTAGCCAAAAAAGTCTAGGACTAGTTTTTGGTTGTACTTCTACACCTGATGTTTATCTGTGTCCCATGGACACATCCAATGAAGATTACCCCCAGCACCTCCACGAGGACAATGTGATATCCCGCATTAAAACAAAGCTGCGCAGGCATGCACAAGTGGACACTGTCCTATTCACTTCACTTGTGTTTCTTCTTCTCTGCGTTGGTGCATGCTCAATGCGGGGAAAAAGATGCAGTGAAAATAACTAAATCGACATAATTTTGCTTAAACATAAACTATAGATATTGTATTATGGTCTTTTTTCCCAATAGTGTGAACATGAAACTGTGTTGCAGGTGCTGCCGAATAATGGTGTGAATTTGTATTCTTGCAAATAATTGGTCATACAAAGTCCTTCTCTGATTGGCCTTATTCACTCAGAGTCTCTAATTAGACCAACAAACATCTGTCAGGTAGGTAGCAGATGTTCTCTTGGCAAAACAGAGCATTTGAGTCTGCAGTGCTAACCCAGTTGTTCTATACTCTTTGAACTGTCCTTTTTTACATTTAATAAAGTTATGGTTACCATTAGTGATGACTGAACAGTCCGCAGGGTGCACTCCTTCTATCTGGAGAGCAGTATGGGTGTTCGACACACCCTGTTTGACGGCAAGAAGGAGCTTACTAGTCTTCCTCCAGCAGGATCAGGAGCAGTAAGATCCTGCCGCAGGAAGAATCTTTTCACTGAAGACCGTGTAGAGAACCCGGTCTTGCAGTGAGAGCCGGCTCAAAAAACCAGAAGTGACGTTACAACCAGCAATCATAACCAGGAACTAGGCGTTCCAGGTACCGGATGTGACGTCACTTCCGTTTTTTTCTGATTCAAAAATCTGAACTGTAGTAGGTAAGCATCCAGACCTTAAATTTCACACAAATAGGTACCACATGAGTACTTTTTAGTGTTTAATCTACTGTAAGGCAATGATGCAAGCACAAAAGAAAAGCAATTGTCCATCAAGCTTACCCTTTGCCTTGGCTCAGTTGCGGTGGACACCACAACTGTATTACAAATAGCTAACGCCAAAAAGAAATCAATGTAGGGAGAAGCTGAAGGTCTGGCACTGCTTGGTGCCGTGAAGGAAGATAAAGTTTCAATTTGGACTGATGCTTCTCTGACCTTCTTTAAAAGCATCTGATCTGGGGTCACATCTTTTTCCTGAAACAGAAAAGAAAAACAAATCAATCCCGGTTTGCAAACCCTTTCAGACTGGCTACAGCCAAAGTCATGTGGTAGTTGAACAAATACAAACAATGCAAGGTCTTTTATTTCCCTGATGGAGCTTTTAAAAACATCTTTGTTAAATAAATCGGCTTGTTGCTCTGTGAAAATAAGCCGGTATAGAGAAACACATGGCACAAAACATATTGCAGGACAATTGGTATTTTAGGACAAATAATTCTAAATGCAGCTTCCTGTTTTTTTTCTGCATGAACTCTATCTTCTTTTTTTTCCTGACTATATCCCAATTAGTAGCATTTGTCCTGTAGCTGGCATCTGGCTAGACTAGATTATATTACTCTTCTCTGGAACTTGTCCAGGCATTGCAATTTGTTTTTAGAGCAGATGTTATTTTTATATATTTGATAATTAAACGAATGACACGATTCAGTCTAGTTTTGCAGTATTAAAATGGGCGATGCTGGCCCAGAGGAAGCCAATTTGCAGAGGGTAAAAATAATATCCTTTTGTAATTTGCAAGTTATTTTATACTCTTATTGGTGATTAGATTCTCAAGCACATTATAACTCATATTCTGAAAATACATATTTTTATACTCTTGTTAGTAAAACATTTATGGATTAAAATATAAAGTACAAGGTGCATTTTTGTATATATTGGACACAATATGATGGCTTCTATTATTAAGGTAAAATTTTTTGGACCCACATTTAATCTTTTGGGTTAGGTGAATCTGAAATGTGTCAGTAAAGCTAGGCACACAATCGAGTATCGAGCAACGTGCACGGTCACGGAGCTTGATTGTGCTCTAATCGGTTTACAAATCTATTGATCCCGCTCAAAGGAACTCGATTAAAAGGGGTTCCAACATGTTGTAAAACCCCGTTCAATCGCCATTACTTTGAATTGAGACAAGAATCTCCTGAGCAGCCTAGACACTGCTGTCAGTGTGAATGGGGTGGGGCCAGCATGTCTCAGCAGTGTGAGGCTGTGTTCTGGCTGGTTTCCTTTCTCCCCAGCTGGCAGCTGTGTTGTATTGCGAGAGATTCACTTACTCACAACAGAAGGCTGTAGAGAAAGGGTCCACATTGAACGGGAATCGATGTGCCCATGTAGTGCACATTGATTTCTATTCAATTGATCCCCGATGAATTTAGATCACATTTGGTCGATTGATTCAGGTAAAAATTTTAAGTTGACCCAACAGAAAAATCAAACTGTGTTTAGCCATCTGCAGTTGAAGTCATCACCAGAGAACAACTTTTAGATGAAGGGGGAAAGAAAATTTTTAATGCACATGCGGGCTGGGCTGCCATGAATATAGAACTATATTAGCTTTTTTGATGGAAAAATCTTTATATAACCTCTTGATAGATAAATCTTTATATTGATGCTAATGTCTTTATCCACAATAATAGTAACAGTTACAAAAAATACGTCTGCAGCAAAATAGAATTGCTTGAGACTTTAAAGAACTAACTTTCTCTTTTGCTTATTTTTTGCATAATTTTATTCTCTCCCAGAAAAACTCTGAAGAGAATGCCAGAAGTCCCGATAGGGTCCCAAGACGTTGTTACGAATTTGCAATGGTAAATATACAGTGTATATTTTGCATTTCAAATTCCTAGTTAGTAAGTGTTGGCTTTTATCTGTTACAATTGCAGAAATGCTTTCTGCCACTCTGTGACGCTTCATTTGCCTTATACTTCTTTCTGCCTACCCATCCAATTAGAGCCCTCTCCAAGCAGAATCATTATTCACTCATTTGTTATGCATGACAAAAGGCGTCTCTTTTACCAACATGTAGGCTCAGGTGGAAAAATGAATAAAGTATATTTTTATTATTATTATTATTATAATTGCATATTTTGTCACTCAAGACCACTAGCTATATTCAAATGCCATGCGAGCTAAGCTGTCCAAACTAACTCCACTCATGGCCAAACTGGCCTTCTCTGTAAATAAAAGCAAATCCAGGTGAAATGGCTAACTTAGCGCTAGTCATATGGTTCTGGTGTGGGTATAGCTGCAGTTCGGTTGTGTTGTTTGTTAGCTGTACAATTTATAATAATGTTTTGCATTTTCAACTCTAGTTTCTGTGATTTTTGAGTGCAGCTGGACTTGTGGATAATTATTAGTTAGCCTAAAATAAATTCTAAATGTTGCAAAATTTCAGCTAGTCTATTTGGAGTTATTTGCAAACCCCATGGGTATGGTATCATCACAAAAATTGCTTGAGATGTTTAGTAGGGTTTTTGGGAACATTTAGGAACATCACAAAAAAAGTTAACTTATGCAAAAACTACATGTGCCAGAGCAAAACTTTCACCATAGGTTGTTCCAATAGTGTCTCCCATAGCTGCAGTATAGTTGTCTGGGGTTTACAACGGCATTTGGTGTATGCAAAGAGAATTTTTGTTCTTTGCCACTATAAAGAAATATCTTTGAAGGTTCATAGCCAGAATAAAGCCCTAAATCCTGGTTAAAATCATTATTAAGTTAAAATTTCAATTTGCTAACCAAAATATATAAACATAATTTCAGTTAATTACATGTGAGTACAAAGGGTACTTTTTTCAATATCAATCACAGGGGTTAAAAGCATCATCAGCAATTAAGCAACTTCCCCAAAAAAAGTTGAATATTTCATCAGATGTACATGCTAGCAACAATCCATCACACAATTAAAAAGAACTGCAACATGCAAGATAAAACTAATTTGTAAATACGATTACACCACAATTACATTATACATAATTAATCAAGTTAAAATGGTGTACTTCCTCATAGACGACTTGTATAGTCAATTGTGCACTGTATAAATGTCTGACTTTGGCTTGTTAACTTAGAAGCACTTAATTTAGCGACGGGCTATTCATTCACAGAAAGCCTTTTAATTACATAATGGAGATAAAAGGAATCTTGTGAACACTTCCTCAGCTTAGAGGTTTAAAGTGAAAGAGTCTATACCTACAAATATAGGCTTGGTTTAATTAAAAGATCTTTTATGATCAGCTGCCTTATTATAAATGTTCTCTGGAGACTGCTGACGCACATTTCGAGTTGAGTATCAAGAACAAACCTGATAAAATCTATATTATTTGGCTTCATTGTAAGACGTGAAATGAGAAAATTGCTTCAGGGCAAAGAACTACTCAAGAATCCTTATATGAATAGATTTATAATGAAGTATGAATGTAGTAAGAGTTAGACATACTAATAGAAAGCATATAAAGTCACTATAAATACATTTCTGAATCCCACCTACTGTGTTGTGATCTAATGAATGTCAAGTGGTTAAATCTTTTTTCAATCTTGTAAAGGCCAGAGTGGGTTCAAACAAATCACAAATAAAGATTTAGGGGGGGGGGAATTAAATCAGTAATTGCAAATCCCCTGAGCATGGTATCACCATCAAACTTGCTGGGGATGTAGAAAAGGTTTCAGGGTATAGTACACACACAAATCATTTTTGCATAAATTGTTTAACGTCAAGTTGAAATTTCTGAAGTTGAAATTTTGACTTTGACCTTAATTTATGCTAAAACTACATATGCTTAAGCAATATTTTTTTAATGTTTATACATCCCTTCGCTATATCTCCAGCAAATTTGGTAAAACAGACAGAAAACAGAAGTGTCACTCTGGTACTCAAAAGGGGCCAAAAACTAGCTATGCGTACCTGCATTATTGTTACAAAGTGCATATGCATACTAACAACTTGTAGGCACTCCCTGTCTGGGCGGCCGCAGCTAAATGTAAATGTATACAATTTATGTCACTTGGATAACTGCAGGGAAACATGAATAACATACATGATTCCAAAAAAAAATTCAAATAAATAACTGAAAAGTGGGGTGTGTGTAATAATTCAGTCAATACTTTGTAGAACCACCTTTTGCTGCAATTCCAGCTGCCAGTCTTTTAGGGTATGTCTTTACCAGCTTTGTACATCTAGAGACTGAAATCCTTGCCCATTCTTCTTTGCAAAACAGCTCTAGCTCAGTCAGATTAGATGGACAGCGTTTGTGAGCAGCAGTTTTCAGATCTTGCCACAGATTCTCGATTGGATTTAGATCTGGACTTTGACTGGGCCATTCTAACACATGGATATGTTTTTTTTTAAACCATTCCATTGTTGCCCTGGCTTTATGTTTAGGGTCGTTGTCCATTTCATCCATTTTGGTCTCATCTGACCAGAGCACCTCCTTCCACGTGTTTGCTGTGTCCCCCACATGATTTGTGGCAAACTGCAAACGGGACTTATGCTTTTCTGTTAACAAAGGCTTTCTTCTTGCCGCTCTTCCACAAAGGTCAATTTTGTGCAGTGCATGACCAATAGTTGTCCTATGGACGATTCCCCCGCCTGAGCTGTAGATCTCTGCAGCTCATCCAGAGTCACCATGGGCCTCTTGACTGCATTTCGGATCAGCACTCGTCTTGTTCGGCCTGTGAGTTTAGGTGGACAGCCTTGTCTTGGTAGGTTTACAGTTGTGCCCTACTCCTTCCATTTCTTTTTGTAGCCTATGCCTGCTTTACATTTCTCAATAACTTTATCCCTGACCTGTCTGGTGTGTTCTTTAGACTTTCATGGTGTTGTTGCTAAAAATATTCTCTTAGACAACCTCTGAGGCCGTCACAGAGCAGCTGTATTTGTACTGACATTAGATTACACACAGGTGCACTCTATTTAGTCATTAGCACTCATCAGGCAATGTCTATGGGCAACTGACTGCACTCAGACCAAAGGGGGCTGAATAATTACGCACACCCCACTGTGCTGTTATTTATTTGTAAAAAAAATGGTTTTCACATGGAATTGCAATAACATTGATTCATGTTTATGGCTGTAATGTGACAAAATGTGGAAAGGTTCATACTTTTACCGAATACTTTTGCAAGCCACTGTAAAAGTCAACCAAGAATTTAAAAAGGCAGTAATGCAAAGATAATAGAGGCCTGAGATAAAATTCAAGCCCTGTGTGTCTTCCAAAAATGCAAAACCATTATTTTAAAATCTATTCTATATCTACCATCAATTGGGGCTGTTGCCTACATTCAGACATGTGGTAACCCGCAGCTCTACCAAACTTCAATCACACTACAATTCACATAGACACCAATGAGACCTAGAACACAGTACTTGTGTCTGCAGATTGATGGTTAAATGGACATGCCTTGGGGGCTCATGTGAACCCCACCGTACTGAAAGCTCATACTACAACATCTCTGAACATAGCCCGATAGATAATCTCTTTATTTCTAAGATAACGACTTGGTACTCAAGTGCTCCTATGTAGAGGTAAGGAATTAGTAGAAGTGAATAACTGGCACCAGCACTATTACAGGAAGCAAAAAATACTATTTTTGGGTATAGAAGCACTACAATGCTGCCAGAGTACTAGACAAATCAGGTAGTGCAATTGGTGATATGTCCTTAGCATAGCATACAATTACAACATTGTTATGATGAAAAAGGAAAGGCAGAATCTGTTTAAGCTAACCCTTTAAATCTGAGGTGAGGTTTTTCATTATGTATCAATATTACAGTTTTTTAAATGTTTCTTAGAATACAGAGTTTTATTCCATATTATACACGAGGCAGATTCCTGACTTTGTGTAAAATTGTGTAGGATGATTAAATGGTTCTGGGAAGGGATTAAATAAGCGCTTGGCTAAATTTAAACACTATATTTTACACTTTGACGGCTTAACTAGTTTTGGAAATGGGCAGAGAATTTCTATCAAAGAGTGCTTGTATTTTGCAGGAGGGTTACTGAGATACTGATGCTGCTTAATGATGCCGGATGCTGATGTTGTTAACAGCTGTTCAAGAAAGCAATGGCTTTATTGCCTAGTAGTGAATCTGTCTAATTTCATTCTTTTAAATTACAGTATTTCAATCCCTTTTTCACAGTTCTATGCAGCCACAGCATCTTGTTACAATGTGGTATGTAATCAATATATATTTATTCTCACTTAGCATATAACAAGGATTCTTTAGTCAAAATGTCTTTTATTTATTGGGACCTTGTAATTCTATCAACACCACCTATCAGCAGATTGATTATGTAACTGACCTACTTGCTTGATAACAGGGAAGCAAAGGAAGCAAGTTACAGAATTTGGGAATCAGTACAATTTAGGAGTATAAATGTAGTTTTAGAGCCAAACTGAGCCTGAGCATAATAACCTTCACATAGTTTGTGTCTGAGGCAATGTCATGTTTATGTTGGGTTCCTATTAGGTTTCTACTGAGCCCTCTAGCATCTTTAACCAGGAAGTGATCTAATCTGCAACGAGGGAGTGAGGTCAACCTGGTAACCACATGGCCCAAAGAGATCACTCCTTGGTAAGCCTGCACTCTCTCTTAACCTCCTAGGGATGCATCATGAAACTCAGCCCGAGTTAAGTAGTGAGATACTTACCTGTCTGACGGATTCCCCCGGGGGTGGGGGTAGGCGGCGCCATATACCTCAATGTAAATGAAGGGGCGTCGCCTTTTTTCAGCATAACTCCGGCATCTTCAGTGACGCCGGATTTATGTACTGAACCTTCGGCCGGGGCAGATTATTAAACAGATTATTTTCTTCTTAAATACCCGTTAAAGCAGAGTTCTGCAAATGTATTCACCTTTATTCAGATCAGTAGTCCTGTTTTTACAAATTTTAATTGCATGATGAAAAAAGTTCTAATGTGGGACAGGAAACAAAAGAACTGATGTGCCTGTTGTCAACCCATCATCTACATCAGTAAATCCAAACCAGGGCTCGAGATTAGTTTAGGGTGTTTCCTAAGCTGTGGCTTTAAACTAAACAGTTTAAAAACTGAACTAAACAGTAAAATAAACATGCCTATACTTACAATTGGACTGCTGAATGCCACTTGTGAAATATCAAAACGTCCTTCTGATTTCTTCCTAAAATGTCCTTGGATATTGGGTCGAGCACTATGGCACCGTCTTAAGGCACGCGTGCCTTTATGCCTTACAGTAGAATGATTTCCGGCTTCAAGGTCAAACAAGGAAAAGTTTCTGAGTTTTGGCAAATCCTCATCATCCGAGTCCTCTTCTTTGTAAGTTTCTAGACGCTTGGCTGTGAATAAGGAATTAACATCAAATCACTAAAAAAATTCAGTGCTGAAATGTAACAGCGTTTTGTGTGTGAAAAAAGATAAAATGACAATACGGTTTTCTTGTTAATTAATTTCATGTAACTTAAACACCATATCTAGATGCTTTTGCAATTAACTTACAAAGTCAACTAGTTGAAATTTCTCTAAAACAAATTTGACTATCACTCACCCAAATAAATTTGGCAGATCTCTTTCACTTTTATTTATGTTAACAAATATTTGAAACTATACACACTAAACAGTATGTAACATGCTGCCAGAAGAGCAGAAAAAGAAGATAAAACCGATTGGATGGGACCAAAGCACAACTGGAATCACTGTTTTTATTTTATTTTAGAATTATTGAGATAATTTTAGAATTAGAAACTTGAGACGAAAGTAGGACATTAGATTCTTATTGGGTAGGTCTGAATGAGAATGTAGAAGGACTTACCATTTTCTTGATGAGAGTATTCACTGCCTACAATTGTACACCTGCGAAAAACCATTTTGTTCTCAGTCAGAGTTCCTGTCTTGTCCGAGAAAATGTACTGGATTTGACCAAGGTCTTCTGTGATATTTAATGCCCGACACTGTACAGACAAATCAATCTCTTCATCATATAAGTCAATGTCATTATGGATGAAATAAATCTGACCCAGTTTCACCAGCTCAATGGATACGTAGAGTGATATGGGAATTAAGATCTTAAAACAAAAAGATAAGTAGTTATTAGTTTCCTAGAAGTAAAGATAATCCACTTACAACAAACCAACTTTCCAAGATCAAATCTATCTATCTATCTATCTATCTATCTATCTATCTATCTATCTATCTATCTATCTATCTATCTATCTATCTATCTTCTGCCTTATGTTGGTGGTTTTTTAATATTTCAGCCATTTATTTATTAAGATATTCAAAACACGTAGTGGCATTATGAGCTATACAAACAACAAGAACATATAGAACCAGGAAGACAAGACACAGAAGGAAGAGAAGGCTGGATGAAGGATTGGCAAGTATAGTAGTGTCTTGCATATAATCAAACATTACATTGAAATTGCATTTTTGAAGGCATTTACATACACAGAGTAAAAATATTAGAAACGTAAATCTCTTAAGTAGCGTAAACACAATGCTTACTTGCAATAAGATTATCATGGTTAGGAACATATAGAAGCCCGCGAGTGCTGGAGAAAGATAGCTTCCATCAGGATTTGGAACATCAAATAGAGGATGTATACCAAAATTTCCATACCAAATGCCATGTCCTGAAAAAAACACCATAATGACAAGTGTGACACAATGTGGTATCATGACATTAAGTAACAAAATTAAATATCCATTTTTTTTAGTCTGCCTGAAATTCCCCCTTGATGTTTAGATCTTTAGACTACCAGTTATAATTATCAATATTTATAGGTATTAATTATTAATATTATAAGTTGTTTTTTAATCTTTGTCTGACCTTACTTTTCAATTTTAATTACTCATTGTTCTCCAAAAATTTTAATCAAACAATCTTTCTTGAAAACATAATGCTTAACATTTGTTGAATGAGAAAACTGAGCCATCATTTTTCTTTTAACAATGTGTCAAATACAAGGGGATGTTAACTTGGACCATAACGAGGCAGTTTTTGCATGTTGTTTTTTTTTTCTATCAATCTTGGGTATATGGGCCAAATATACAAATGGTATAATGATGACTGGTGATGAGCAGCATAGGCAATATTCGTATTTGCACACGATGCACAGTATTCAAGAAGGAATGCAGTGATCAATGGAAAGCAAAAGACATGCATTTTGATCGGGCCAATCAAATTATCTGCTGCTGCGGAAGTAAAAAGAAAATAACACTTTAGAAAGAGTAACCCATGTGCAGATTTGCCATGGTTTCATCTGAAATATTTGTTACTATAACGAAACCATAGCACATTAAAGACTACTTTAGATAAGCAGGCCCTGGTCTACTCTAAGCACTTGTGATTTGCTGGTTAAAGGCATGCGATCCCTAATTTCCTTTTAAGATCTGAAATATTGTAATGTTTCCTTTAAATGGTTACATGGGTTTCAAGTTGGCATAGTGGCGATATATGCCACCCCTTCCTGCCTGCTTACCCATATTTCAGACTGTTATAAGCAAAGGGAAGTTGTTTAATACAAAGCGATGGACTACAACAATGAAGACAATATGAAATGAGAAGAAAAACACAAACCTAGAGCTCCAATAAGACACATGATGAAAAGGATGCCCACACAGCAAAAAACATTGATATTCATGCGTCTTTCAAGTTTGCTGCGCTTATATCGTGGACCGCTGTTGTTCAACATTGCCTTAGTCTCATGCCCTTGGGGAAAAAATAGACAGATAAAGCAAGAATTTTAATAACCTTACTTATATATGCATGCATTTTACATAGCTGTCTCGGCATGTAACTGAGTGCTCTATAGCAATCAAGAAAAATCAAATGTATTAATAAACCATTCTGACCCTTCTGAATAACTTCAACCGCAAGATTTGCAAATCCTAGTAAAAGCATATTATTTTGAATTATTTTGTTATACTTCAGAGCTGCATCTAGTTAATATTAGCAAAGCTGAATGAGTTCTTCACACTAAAAATAATATACAAAAGAGGTTACACTATCAAACACATAAAAGGATTCAGAAGCTTGTCAACTTAAAGAAATAGAAAACCTTTGCATGATGAGAACCAAAGAAAATAGCAAAGATTCTAGCAGTTGAAAAGTAATTTTTGCCCTTGCCTCCTTTCATGTTTCTTTATTGTACCGTCCTTCTGACTCTCCATTACTTTTTTCGTTTTGCTGATTTCGATAGGCGATCCTTTACGCGTTACACAGTTTTACAAATCACAGTTTTAAAAAGTTATATAAGATAAAAAAAATAACCATGCATTTCAAGGTAAGCATGTTATGTTCCACATTTAAAGTGACCCAAACTTCTTTATATACATATTACATGCCAATTTCTAGAGACAATAGAATAGCTATGAGAAATTATGTTCATCTATGACAAACAGTTTTTTGACAACACCCCATCAAAAACACAAATAAGACAAGTAATTTGTAAATAGATTGTTTACCCTAAGGAAAAAAAATATACCAATTTCAAATGTTTCCAGCTGGCATGGTCATGTTACCATGCCTTTCCGCAGGTCCATCAGTTATGCTTCTTATTTTTTAGGGCTTACCAGCTGGTACAACAATGTTGACCATGTTAAAAGTTGTAAAAAAATGCTAGTGCTAAAGAGACTACCTACCACAAAACAATAACAAAAGTATAATTTTATTAATCCATCCACATCATAAAAACATAATGGGAACAATGAATGAATCCCGTATTGTTTTTTTGGTTTTAAATGACCTCTATTAAAACATCCTAATAGGATATAAATCAGACTCTTTGTACTATATATATATATATATATATATATATATATATATATATATATATATTTACAGCTATCCCTCATTACAAACAACTACATAAACATTGTGCCTTTCTGAGTTTAAAACACACACACACCTATATAATGGAATTTCACTTGATAATATTTAAGTGCAAATCTATTCATTCCGGGAACAGCTTCATGCCGTCATTGGCTGTTTTACTGGTAAGTGAGCTGGAAACAGCCCTGACCTTCACAGTTTTACATTTTCAAGCAAACAGCTGGACACTGCTGTAGTGTTTCATCAAGTGGAGGAAAGGTGATCATTAGTGCATATAAGCTGTACTCTGCTCAGTCACAGCAAGGTATTTCTAGTTTAATTTATTAAAGTCTAATTTCAGTCACAAACCAATTTTATTGGGTACTAGAAAAGTGCTACCGTCAGCAAGCATAAGTAATATTGACACTGATGGAAAGTCATGATCATGAAAAAGCAAATACCATAAAGACTGAATTTTAAACTATAAAATTTGTCATGTTATTGTTCTTGAAATGCATATCCTTCTTGTAAAGAAAACTGCATGAAGGCTGAATTACTACACACTGTTGTGTTTGTAGTGTTTTAGTGTGAAAATTACATTGCCCTTTATCAATTCTGAATACACACAGGGCAATGTTTCATGTGCTGTTGCAGTGTAGTGCCTTATATGCTTAATATACCCTCCCAGCAAACCTAACTTATAACATGGGACACACCAACACATCTTGCAGTGTTTTTCAGTAAATAGCATTTTTGGTTTATTGCAGCAATTATAATTCTGAACACTCCAAGACTGGAGGCAGATTTCTGGCTAAGTCAGTCTGTGTTGTACTTGCTTAACAATGTTTCAAGTTACCATTCCAATGCACCACCAGCCTGTCTTTTGTCGCTATGTCCCCACCCTGTCCTGCTCTACGTGATTGCCAGCAGCTCTTTGGCAATGCTTTTTGACTTCCCTGTCCAGTTGTAGAATCTGCACCACCACCTCCAACATCACAGACGCATTATTAAAAACTTGAAAAATGGTCTAGCGTTAGCACACAAACTTTGCCTAAGGAACATTGCAATAATGAAACAAGATAAAAAAGGCAACTCCTTGCTTATGGGTAGGGAAGGGACTAAAGAGACACTTGTCAGTCAGTATCTTGCTACACCCATAATTGCACAATACAAGATAAATGAACTTTCTGAGTCAAAGGCACATTTTCTTTTTTAACAAACAATGTCCTAAGGAAATGTGAAACATACCCATAGTTATATTTATAAACCACATATCTTCAGCCTTTATTTAGAACACGTGTCATATTCAAAACAAGTGCAGCATAACATTATAAATGCCAATAATTTTAAATTATGTTGTGCCAAGACCATACAAATAAAGCACTAAAAGCACCTGTTTCTCTAATCATTGTAAAGTAATTTATTTTAAAAGTTCACAAGCAGTGTGCTTTATATGAGAACAGAAGGTAAGCAGGCTGCCTTCCTTCTTATAACAATCAGCAAGTGTTGCTGAGTATTTGTTTTGCAGGATCTTTGAGCAATAATTTCTCATTAAAAGAACTTTTAGGGGTCAAGCCTGTAATTTAAAGCCATTTTACTGCACATTCCATGCATTTTCTTCAAAAAGTGTTACAGGCAATCAAAGATGATTACAAGGGAGGTGGGACCAATGAGAAGTCTGCAGGACACAGATGCTGCATGGCGGCACAGGCACATTGGTAGGAGATAAGCTACCCAAGTATGGCTCAGGGTTATTGGTGATGATAATTGGCAATAAATATCTACCCCAAGCACAATGCCAATGGTTAAGTATTACAAAACTAACATCATACAGAGAATAATGAATGCTGAAAAATAGCATGTGGTCTATAAAGTCTACAGTTTAGAAACTAAGTATTATACATATTGTACACCTGATTAGCACATAATATGTGTACTAATAATTGCAATCAGAACACATAGCCCTCATTAAAACGTATTCAATAGTTGTTGCAATCATATAGTACTATATAAGTGTTTTGTTTCATGACTACTGAGTTTTCACAAAAGATGTCAAAATAGATTCCAGTAGGCATACCTGCATAAACAACTACGCCAATTGACTCCTCTGTGTTTCGAACTGTGCAACCCCGCAGAAGTAGACTTTCTGTTCCAAATCCAGTTTTCTGCCCATCAGGCTGGTCCCTGCACAAGAAGGAAATCTAATCATTCTCTTGACAGATATTTGTTTAGGTGGATACACTTAGGACACCCTTTTAAAATGCTTTTGGAAGATTGTCTTTATATAGTTAGTTTTTTGCCTCCAGTATAGCACAGAACTTGCAAGCTCTCCCATCTCAATTTTCCTGCGATCGCTGTGCAATCAATCGCACATCCTTGGGGAATCGATCCCTGGCCAATACTGAAACTAATGGTGATCGAACAAGGAAATACCGACATGTTGGATCCCTGTTCAATCGATTTTTTCTAGGAGGGGGATCGATCGCTCAAGGTGGGCTGCATTCGATTTCCAACTAGTCATTTGCCGCCAATACACAAGGAAATTGATCGCTCTGGAATCAAATGATGAATAAAGCCGTGTATGGTCAGCTTAAGATGCATTCAAGGTCTTAACACTTCCTTCTACCTTCCAAAAAAGTTATTGATCACATTTAGTTTGATAGTTATGTACAGTACACTGTATGCCTGCAAGGGATCTGAGATACTTGAAACAAAATATTTATAATAGGCCACTGGATATCTCTATTTTTTTTACTTATTTCATATTTTTACTTGACACACCAAGTGAACATTGAAAACTTAATAGTACTTCTATGCACAAATGAATTTCAGTTGTATAAGGTGTGTCAGCTTCTATTTTGTAAATGCCATTACCTACTTGGATATTCTAAAAGCAAAAAAAAATCTCCATTCCATGATTTCTCAGTGTTTGTTTCCCACCTGCAAACCTTGAGAGTTTCTGTTTAACTTTGCATTGCCCAGCTTTTACATTTGCTTAATGTTTAATATGAAATTTGAAATAGACCACAAGAAGTTTGCAGATCCAAGAAGTAGTGATGGCCGAACTGTCCGCAAGGAGGACAGTTCGGCGGCGAACATGGATGTTCGCCCATCTTCTCGCCGGCGAGCAGTGCGGGTGTTCGACCAGCTCCGTTCGCCAGCGAGAAGATGATCTCTATTCTTCCTCCGGCAGGATCACAACCTGTGTGATCGTGCCGGAGGAAGAATCTTTTCACTAGAAGACCGGGCATAAAGCCGGTCTCCTAGTGAAAAAACCGGGTCGGAGCAGGAAGTGACATCAGTGACGTCACATCCGGCTCCCTAAACCAGGAACTATGCGTTCCAGGATGCGTCACTGACGTCACATCCGTTTTTCCGATTCAAATTCCCCGCCTAGAGGCAGGGAATTTGAATCTGTCCGCAAACAGGCGGACGGCGGACGTCTTTTGAAGTCCGACCCGCCCGTTCGCGGACAGTCCTGGCCGATGTTCGGCCATCACTACCAAGAAGTTTGCAGATCCAAGAAGTCAAGATCTATGGAGATGCAACCAATAGAGTCCCTTACAGATGAAAGAAACCCCCCCCCCCC